>JAGFBZ010000685.1:0-405371 GCA_018398805.1 Hirundichthys speculiger | reverse complement strand
TCATTAAAATTAAACAAATGTGTTTTAAATCCTCGATCTTTTTTAAATATGTTTTTAATTACTGTAAAATATTTGTGACATGATAAAAAAAAACATTAAGAAGTAATAAAACAAACCAGTTAAGTGTTATTCTACTGTCATCCTAACTTAATATGACAAGTGTCACCTTATTTGTTGACCCCTTACATTAATATCGGATCATGGTTCCTGGTCCTGTATGTTGATCACAGTTGTGATTAAAGGTTTCGGAAGGCTGCGGAGATTTTCCACATTTCAAATTGGCCCTTGGTATTCTGAAGTTTGGGAATGAAGCTGAAAAAGCTGAAACGGAAATGACAGTTTTACATGGACTGTCCCTTCAATGCTAATGTGAACCCTGGTTGGTTAAGGATTCCGAATTGGACCAATAGTTTTCGACAGTTAAAATGGATAAAATAATTGCCGTTTGTGGTGGTGTAGTATATGGGCAGCGGTAGTCATTTTGAAAAATAATTGCTTGCAGCAACACAAAAAAAAAAAAAAAAAACTAAAAATGAACTATTTAGTGACTATTTAGTGAACTATTTAGTTCATTTTTTGAAATGGTGAACTTAATTTCTATGAACTATGAACTTAACTAGTTAGTGTAGAAAGTGAACTTGCCCAAAACTGGTGCCAACTAACCTAAACCCAAGATGTTTCTCCGGGTGTTTCTTTATGATACCACTTTTTTTTTTCCAGCCTTTTGTTGCCCAGGTCCCAGCTTTTTTGAGACTTGCTGCCGGTATCAAATTCAAAATTAGTTTATATTTTTTAATGAAATTTTAAAAGGTCTCCTTTTTGATGTTTGACATATTTTTTGGTGTTCTATTGTGAAAAAAATATCAGTTTGTGAGATTTACAAATCATTGTGTTCTGTTTTATTTACATTTTACGCAGCATTGGCTGCGGTTACATGATGTTTTTTAATTCGGAATTTATAATTAGGAATTAAATAATTCCGAATTAAACTATTTTCCTTCGAGTTTACATGGAAATAGTAATTCCGAATTTAGGTTTACATGGAAAACATGTTTGTTCGGCTTTATCCAACTCCGCTTTAGGTCTGGGGGTTGGGAAGGGTTCTGATTGGATAAGGGGGTGGACGTCTTTACATCTACCGGAAGAAAACAAACTTAGCTAACTGGTTAGCAATAACATTTCACTTATTTTTGACCTGGGTGGCGTCTCTATCTGCGAAACCTCCTTCATTTAACCTGGCCGCTTTGAAAAGCTCACAATTTTTATGTTTCCTGCCATCTGTTCTTTTAATTATTTCCAGTTCCTCCAAGCTATTTATTAAATAAATCGTCTCTGCTCTTGACCACCGTTTACTGCGTGCTGCCGTTTTGAAAACAAGCCCAGCGCGGAATATAAGCGTCATCGCGACAGACGGACAATGCGCAGAAAGACGGGAATTAATTTAAACAGGAATGAGTGTATACATGACCGCGGAATTACTTAATGCGGAATTAAAATGGGAGTAAACCAGCCACTTACTTCGGAATTAAGTTAATTCGGAATTGACATTTTCATATGGAATTAAGTGTTTACATGGTAACTTTTATTCGGCTTTAACTTTAATTCTGAATTAAACTTCCCATGTAAACGCACCCACTGTGAACTTATTAAACTAAGCTTGTGGATACAGCTTTCTGGGCCTCATCACCGACTCTTCAGAATATTCTGTAGCAGCTGGTAAAGCCCTGTGACCAGTCCTTCCACATCTCTGCCGTACACGACTTGGCAGGAACTCTCAGAAGACTAACATTTTTTTTTTTCCCACCAGAGCAGAGATGTGAAATTAATGCAGAATCGCTCAGACTGATTCTATCATTCAAGATCCATTGCTTCTCTCATGCTGCCAGTTGGAGCTGTGCCAGACGAAAATGTGGGCTCATTATTGCTGAGTGGGGGAGTGATCCAGTCCCTGCCATCACTCTCTTTTTTAACCACAGAATTATTGCTGCGTGTTGTTGATGGCTGTTAAGTAAGCTAAGGTAACTGAAAGTAACCATTTTTCTTTTCTTTCCTGCTGAGAATTATACTATTCTCTATCTTGAGAACTGCTCATCATTTGTGGTACCCATAGGAGCACGTCCTATTTTCAGCCTCTCCTGCCATCCAACTGCCAGGCAACACTCCATCCTGCCATACTCCAGAACTTAGTACAGCAAAATTTTGAAAGGGTTTTTAAAAAATCAAATTCTTCAGCAATTGTATTTATTTTTTATTTTATTTTATTTATTTATTTATTTTACACTTTTAGGTGTTTGAAATTATCACTAAGTGAAAAACTCAACAGCACAAACAAACACAGATGCTCTAGTTGGAGAAACCTTCCGTCATTGATTGATCCAGATTTTCAGGATACTGTGACATCACAGACTCCCGTCAGAGTAGAATTATTCAGCCTCCTCATCTTCACCTTCACTCAACTTCACCACCCTGCTGTATTTGCAGCAATAATGTTTGTTGCACAAAGCTGCAACACTGATTTTAAAAGAGGCAGCTGCCATGAGAGCTGCAAAGACATGGTTGGAAACGGGGCTGTTGGAAAAACTTGTCAAAGGCATGTCATTAAAAAAATAGCATCGTGTCAACTTTTGGAGAAAGAAATAATAATAATGTATTTTTTCAGGTAAAAAGCAGGAATATAGCTGTTAACTAGAGGTGGGCGGATCAATCAGAATATCAATAATATCGATACCAACGCTGGTATCGATATCGAATGATACTTGAATAAAAAGATCGATACTCAAGCTTTTTTCTCTCTCACAAGCAATGACTGAGTGTGAATTTATTTAAGTCTGTGTGTGACACGCTGTCACTGTGTCTCCAGATAAAACAACATCAGATAATCCTTTATTTATCCCACAATGGAGAAATGCATAGAGTTAAAGCAACAGAAAGTGCACACAGTGGAAATGAAATTACAGTGTTGAAAGATATAATAGTTGGACTAGATAAAACATTGTGAACAGAACAATTCAACTCCAAGGAATATTTACACAAAAATGTTAATTGTGATAATAAAGTATTTTGCTGTCACCTATAAAGTTTGCCGAAATTCTATTCTAGGTTTTAAAAAATCACAAAAACACCAAATGGTCAGCACTTTGGTGATAGGTAAATGGACTGCACTTATATAGCGCTTTTCAGACACCATCATGGTGCCCCCAAAGCACTTCACAAAGGCCTCACATTCACCCATTCACACACACATTCATACACCAGTGGGCGGCTGCTGCCATGCAAGGCGCTGCCAGGCCCACTGGAGGCAAGTTGGGGTTCAGTGTCTTGCCCAAGGACACTTTGGCATGTAGACAGTTGGAGCTGGGATCGAACCGCCAACCTTCTGGTCATTGTACGACCCGCTCTACCAACTGAGCTACAGCCACATAGGTCAAGCTTAATATGAAAAAGTATCGGTATTGGTATTGGTATCGTCAATACTGGCCGGGTATCGGATCGATACCAAAACTCCCAGTATCGCCCAGTTCTACTGTTAACCGCAATCTTCTGTTTTGAGAAAAAAAAGAAAAGAAAGAGGACACGCCCACACTCACTAATCACCGTGACGCGCTGCTGCAGAAATGTGGCTCTCCAGTCTGCTGTGAGCAGCAACTACAGACTTGTAACAGAGCAAATTTAATCTGTCCGCTTCCATCTGCTTGCTTCTGTCACCACTGTTGTGTTTTGTTTGTTTGTTTGTTTGTTTTTTCAAATATTGCTTTACAATTGTCCTTGAAGTGTGCCATTTCCTCCTTTGAGGGCCTGTCGAGATCTTCCTCTGGAGATGTTCAAGTGTGATTTCGAGACTTACTGGATTCCTCAGACTCTTATACAGTGTAATAGTGTAAGGAACGACTGAGACTGGTCCGTTTGGATGACCCGATGAGAGATCCACTCGGCACCGAGGCTCCCATGGCTTACCATCCTTTCCACCTTCATCCAGCAGCAGGTCCCTTTTACCTGCCGTCCTTCCTCCACGGCGTCCAGCCTTCGTTTTCCGCAGCTCCGACCGTCCCGGACGCAGCTGCGCTCTCTGACTCCCTGTCGGCGCAGAGCGGATTTGGCGCGGGGCTGCGCGCGGCTTTGGCGCGTCGGGATCGGACCGTCCACCCGCGGAGCCTGAAGAACCTGCAGCCCGAGGACTGGCTCGATGATGACCCGAAGGTTACTCTGGAATCCAAAAAATTATGGAGTGACTTCCACGAAATGGGGACTGAGATGGTTATCACAAAATCAGGAAGGCAAGTTATCACACCAATCATCCTGACGTGGCGCGTGCCACAGAAAGCAAGTCTATGAACTTTCCACACTTTAAGACACTAGGTTTAAGGTATCAGTCAGTTTTTTAAAAAGTCATCTTTCATTTTGCAATACGGGATTGTGAAAGAGGATCACAGGCAGGCTCTCCATCCTAACTTTCTTTCTGCTTCATCTTCGATTGCAGGAGGATGTTTCCACCCTTCAAAGTGCGCGTGGATGGACTGGATGAAACGGCAAAGTACATCATGCTGATGGACATCGTCTCCATTGATGAATACCGCTACAAGTTCCACAACTCACAATGGATGGTGGCGGGAAAAGCAGACCCGGAGATGCCAAAGCGCATGTACATCCACCCAGACAGTCCGTCCAAAGGAGCGCAGTGGATGAGCAAGCTTGTTACCTTTCATCAGCTCAAACTTACCAATAATGCTTCGGATAAGCACGCGTATGTAAGTAGTCTCCACTGAAGACTGTGACGTTTTTTGCTCATTTTTGCTATGAAGCCAAAGAGTAGCTGCTTGGAATTTAAATCATTCTAATTTATCATACCAACTGCATTAACTTTACTATACTGCTGTGGGTTTTCCAGACAATTTTGAATTCCATGCATAAGTACCAGCCCAGATTTCACATTGTGAGAGCCAACGACATAATGAAGCTGCCATACAGCACCTTCCGGACCTATGTTTTCCCAGAGACAGAGTTCATCGCTGTCACTGCCTATCAGAATGAGAAGGTATCCTTGTTCTCCCCCATATAGCTTTGAGAAAACCTATCAGTTTGCAAGAAGTAGTTCTTTTGCAAATACTTACTTGCAGATTTCTTTCTTCTCTATTAAGATTACACAGTTAAAAATTGACAACAACCCCTTTGCCAAAGGATTCAGAGACACTGGAAATGGGAGACGAGAAAAAAGGTATTTCTTTTTTTTTTTTTTTTAACTTAGACAGTCTGACATGCCTAGCATGGGATGATATTTAATCTCATGTGATATGTGATCCGCAGGAGTAAACAGTTTGGTGCTTCGTTGCTGCATGACAGCCAAAGCAGATCAAAGCAGGACTGTGCGGATTCTGACGACTCATGTGAGCAACCAGGCACCAGTGAGCCTTATTATTCTCCTCTGGAGATGAGCTCCACACCAACCTGTCCAGGTGGGTGAACGTACAGCAGGCTGCATGTCAGGTTTTGAACTGTGTGCATGAACTCAAAATGTTTTTTTTTAGGATGAGGTGCATATGTATTATAGCACTGTGCAGCCTCAGTCAAAAGTTGTTTTTACTCATCAGATTAGAAAAAGAACAGTTGATACTAATAATGTTAATAATGGCCCACTGCTGTTTTATTTAAGAAATCGTGTTCATTCAACCGTTATATATTATCATGTACAAAAGTTAATACCACCTTTTTTAATCAGAGTAGTTTTTACTATTAGGCAACTTCAGTTGAACAACATGTAACTTAAGTCACCTGTAATAATTTAACAAATGTTAAGCCAATTAGGAAAGGAAAAAAAAGAAAAAAAAATCACGTGGGCAATGCTAAGTAGCCCCTGCTGCTTTAATATGATTTAAGGGAATAAGTTGCATGAAGATGTCTTGTGTCTCAGTCAAGTTACTGGCAGCACAGTAACTGTACCATTAACCATAGACCTGCGGTGAACTTCCACACGCACACAAACACATTAACACATCACAGTGGTGCAGTTACTCACTCTTAATAAGGCAGCAATGTTTACCTAAGCAGCCACAAAAAGGAAATTACCTCAGTTCTATGTATACCCGTCTTTCTCTGATGTATGCATGCTGCTTGAATATAAAAACACAAATGACTTCAATGCACATATACAAACACATTTTGGTTTAAACAAGAAGTAGCACACTAGCTGAATCACCCGACTGAGCTATGGGCAGTGTGTCAGTTTCACTTTACATTTTACAGTGTGACCTAAGATTTTGTGGCCCGACATCTGGTTTCTTCTTCAGGTTCAGTGTTTCAGTAGCTATAGTTGGAACACCAAAGCTGATATAACGACAAAGCACAGAGTTAAATTCAGCTGCTTCATGTCTGGATTGAAACTGTCTTTTCAATTTTGAACCATGTACTAAAAAAAAAACAAAAAAAACACAAGTACACAAGTAATCAAGGTAATGATGAAGTGAACAGCCAATAAAGAGAAATCACAGCTAATGTTTGACCTCATGAACTATTTGGTGTGATATGAGATAACTCATGAAGTCCTTTTTCTATACCTTCTTCATCATGCTCAGGGTCCCAGTGGGCTGGATCCAGTATAAGCCTTCAGGCAATTTGTGGTACACATCCTGGACATGTCACCAGTCTTCAAATGGAACCAAAACCATAACTCATCTTGCAGTCCTTCAGTGGCTCTTAAGACAGTCTATGTCAGGAAAGCATTATAACGTAGGCTCTAGTGACAGCTCTGCTTTTGTGGAAGGTCCTTAAGCCCAAAATCCACTGTTCAGTCAGTGGTGGGAAATCAACAACAGAGTTGAAAAAAGGAATAAAATTAAATTAAAAACAAAATTAATATTTAAAAATAATACAAAATATCCTATAAACAGAGGAAATCTGCACATTGCCCACTGTCACTCCATGGGCCAAGAGTGAGTGATCAAAGCCAGGTGTCTTGAATGTCAGACTTTGACATGACGTTCTGATCTTTGAGCTTGAGCTCCGCCCACAAGCATCCATGGGCCATCTTGGGAATATTAATGGGAAAGCATCACTGAATGTGACTGAAAAGAAGACGTACAAGTACTGTAATCCATGTGGATTCAAACTGTATTGTGTGTTTATTCAAGTCACCAAGAACAACTTCAATCGTATCAAGTTCATTGGGGTATTAAGAAAAAACACAAATACAAAAAAAAACAAAAAACAAAATGTGAAATGCAGATAGAGATCTGCTGATAGAGATCTGCTGGACACCAAACATGGACCCTGATGTTTGGTGTCCAGACTCGACTTACTTCTCTGTAGGTCACTTTTAAAATAAAGGGAGAAAAATTTAAATGTATTTGTTTTTCTCTAAAAACATTAAAGGAGCACACAATGGTTTTGTTTTTTTCTATGTTTAAATATCAATTTCCATCTCATTTGAAGGAATATATGATTAATTTTAGGAAATGTGGTGTAGCTTTCATGCTCTTCTATACTGACAACTGGCAAAAAACATCTAAAGTAACTTTAGACACCCATCTCAGTCGTCTATTAAGACAACTCAGTGTCCCTATACGGCACCATGTGACAAGTCAGCAACAGTGAAGCTAGCTCACAGAGCTACAGTAGACAGCAGGGTGACGAGGAGCCTCCAGAAAGTAATGATGGAAGAGAAAACAAGAGACTGACCTAGCCAGAGATCAAACAAGAGCAGGCTTAATGTTGGACTATGTTATAATCTCAACGCCTGTAATAGGACACAATGTTTCAAAAGTTCTTTTAAGTATCATTCATGAACAAACTTATCCAGACAACTGAATGTTTTAAAGGAACAGGAACGACTAGTTTGGTCAAATGAGTCAGTCTTTCATCAGTTCCTTTTGTTCACTGCAGAGTAAAGAGAGCTGCTTTTTCAGCCACTCTGGGTCACTGTTGGGTGTTCATGTTTCAGGTCGGCTTTCGAAGCCAATGAACTGACTGACTCAAAGAACAAAACGAGTGGTGGACCCAGACGGTAGCAGCAACCGATCAGTGACTGATTTGGAGAGAGAATTGAAAATTTTAGGGATATGTATAACTTCTCTCAGAAAACCTGACCATAGACTTCTTGTGACGTACTGAATATGTGCAATCAATCCTGCCTGACAGGAATCAGTTGTGCTTCTAGAGAAATTGTAGGTGAATGAAAGATTTTTCAAAGACTCTTTTTAGACCTTCTTTAGTTATTTTGTGCTGCTTTAAACCAAGTTTTCAAATTGAAAGAATATGCCCTTGATTATAGACAGTGATAAACCCACACACTTGCAGTCAGTGTTAGGTTGAATGACTGCGGCTTGGTTGGACTTGTTTCAGGAAAAGTTTGCAATAAGCTTTAACTGCTTCACAATGTTAACCCATCATGCTGATAGTGAAGTGGGAACAATTTCATTTCTTTAACAGATCACATTGACCACTGACTTTAAAAGCTTCCCTCTGTGTGTTAATTTGTAATGCCAGCTGGTCTTGATAAAATCACAGTGTATGCCTCGGTGTGAGTGGAAATCTCTCACTGACAATTTAAGTGAGATACAAATTACAAAGGAAGAGTTTGATACTAGTGTGCGGGTATTTTCTTAGAGATTGGAAAATGTGTTTACTTTACTTTAGACAATAAATGCTGCGGTCTTTCGTCTTAAAGGTACAGTCCAGCCGAAGGCATCAAACCCACACTCCACTGGTAAAACATCTTGGTAAGGAGTACATCCTGTTTTGCCAACAATCACAGTATTGAGTTGTTCTCTCAACAGGCATTTCTTCTGCTGCAGCCCTGTTAAGTGGTTACACAGTGAGAGGACGATGATGTCTCCCCCGGAGGTGGTAAAGAAGTAAATTGGAAGTGAAGTGAGGGGCTCTGTGTCCACTGTGCAGAGCAGGGCAGGAACAAACCCTGGGGTCTTAGGGGCCTTCGTTAGCAGACTGGCCTACATGTTTTCATTTGCCGGCAAACTGCAGGAGGTCAATTGCTGCTAAATTACTAGCTTTGGCTGGGAAAACAGCATGCAGATAATTAGTTCACTCTGCCTGTCCACACGATTGAGTTTTCTGAAAAACTGTCTAAGAGATGATTCAGGGCTCCAGTGCTGCAATTAGAGCAGCATTAGTCCAGCATTTGCGCTTGCCTGTGTATCTTTGACTGAGGGGCAAGTGCAGAGCATGAGAGAGAAAAGCTGGTCAGTGAAGAGGAACCCATATTTCATTTCAGCTGCTTACACATTCACTTCAGCTTCTGCTCTCATTGTGTTGAGCTCTATTGAAATTAGATACTTTCACCACTTTCACAGACAAACCAGAAGTGGCATCTTTTTCATAAAAAAAAGCAAAAGTAGTCCAACAGCGTTCGGCAGAAGTTGGAGTGAAAAAGCTCTCATTGTGAATGACTAAGTAATTCAAAATGGTCACTGGGCTGTTCTGAATAACTGCACCCTAAAGCAAGCTTTTCCCAGACAAAGGAATAATTGTAGGACTGCCAGGCTGAAGATTAAACTTCATGTGTGACAAAAGCAGCTTCACAGTGAGATAGACGTATGCAGAAGGGAAGAGATTGATGTTTCAATGAGAAGATATACATTCCCTACATACCATTCTGTCTACACTCATCTTTATTTGGTTTGCTATTCTAGATAGTTTTTTTTTTTTTTTTTTTTTTTAGGCATCAACTAGGCCGAGGTTCCAAGCCAGGTGAGCCAGTAATGAAAGGTGACGTGAAAACGCTGGAGGACATTTGTCAGAGGATACAATTGTCACCTTTAGGCATACTGACAACATCTCTGGCATCAGTCCAAGAAAAGTCTGTGGATATGGCTTGCAAATATGTGTGCATGGACTGTAAATCCAACAGCACAGTTAATGAAGTGTAATGATTAGATTGGGTTGATACATGGGTCTTTTTTTGTTTCTCAGGTGACGGGCAGCCTGTCCAGGTTTTATCCATGAATAACCATGACTGTGACTGGAAATGATCAATATGGCAGAGCTGCACATGAAAAACCAGTCTTTTGTCCATTTTCTTTGCTCACCTACACTTGTGAGTCATGGAGTCCTCTGCCTGTATCAGCATGTATTTGATGATAAAGAATCAAACACCCGACACAGATTGAAAGTCAAACATTTTATGAATTGCCTGTTATAAAGACAAACATCTGCGTGGTCATCCATCCTTGCCAAGACGTGCATTCAGTCAGGGAAATTGTCCGCACATTTTTTTTTATTTTGCCAAATTCTTATTCTTAGCATATTTTATGTGGATTAGTTCTCCAAGAGTTGAATAAATCTTTAGTCGTAACACATGGTTGCCAGAGGCCTGTGTTTATAGGTAATGATACTCGTTTGATTTTTATATTCTACACAGTCTGCAAACACACTGATTTTATTACACAGTTATTGTCATTATGTGCAGATGCTGCAGAGATGGACTTCTACTGTGCAGCATCATGGCTTTAGGCTTCGCTGCTCTCTTACAACAGTACAGTGGAGACAGTAAAGTTTGGGGTCACGGGGCCGACAATGAACCCTGCAGACCTGTGAGCATTTCACATTGTCCTCGGTCTTCCCTCTGTGTTTCCTAAGCAACCTGAGGAATTCAAAGCCTAAGAGGCTCCTAGGCTTTGACCTCATTATGGAGCTTTGCAGTGGTTCATGCAGCACAGAGACAGTTCTATTCCATTTCTCTCCAGTCATGCATGACTTCAGTCTGTCCCACGCAATTAGCGCACCTTATACCTGTGGGAGTGTTTATTCATTCCATGTGCTCTATACTCGCCGCATCTGTCTTTCAGGCTTTTTCAGCTCTGCCTCTTATCTCACTCACCTCTATCTTGTTGATCTCAGTAACAAATGCCCTAATCTTGATCTGAGTATCTGTCCATCTGACTTTCTACTTTCTGAACAAGCATTCATGCTTATTTTAAACTTGATGGATGTGTGGATGTGAATGCGGTGCAATGTGTGAAGTGGTTTTGATAAAACGCGGTTTCATCTTTTTCTTCTGTCATGGGGTTTGGTTTATGCTAGAGCCTAATCAATATTGGCACTGTGAGGCTTCTGTGAAGTAACTAACATGCCAACAGAGGCTGTATCCCTGCCAAAGCCAGCTACTAATAGGTCAGGAGTGGAAAATGAGAAGATGACTACTCGTTCAACTTATCTTACAACTTTAACTCTAACCCTGACTTGAATGGTTAGTAGCACAGCATGACAAGGAGCCTGGAGACCAAAAACCAAAGCCAGGACTCTAATCACCATCTTTTTCAAATCAGCCACCTCTATATTTGGAGTGTGTCCGTTTTGAAAACATACAAAAAAATACACTGAAATGTTTCAGTATGAAACTTTTTTTTTCTTTTATATCTTTAAAAAACAACTGATATTATTTATTCTTTCTGCATATATTGTTAAATTGCTAACATTTCCATAAAATGCAAAATATTTTTTTGTGGACACCTTCTATTGAAAGTCAGATGCAGAAATATCAATAAATACAAAAATGTTAATTTAGTCAAATCCAGTAAATTTGTACTGTCTATGATTTCTTTCATAGTTTTTTCTTCAGGAGAGTTGGGTTTTGTCAAGCAAATTATTTCAAAGAAACTAAATTAAAGTTAGATAATTTTACATGATGGTCAATGGAAACTGACTCACGTTTGGAGCCAGCCCCTAATGGTCGTTTAAAGAACTGCACATTTTGGCGCTTCCAGGTTGGACTCAAAAAAAACACAAAACTGCAGGTTTCCCCGTGGTTACACTCTATGTGGCCACGCCCACTGAACCATATTAAACAAATTAAATTACTCAAAAGCTATTGTTAACCTTTGATTTATTTTATTTTGATAAGAAAAAGGTAGCTGGTCAAACCAAAGAGGAATCTCAAGAATATGTTGTTTTAATAAATGAAGCTGCTTTTCCTTCTGTAATTTTTACCAATTTAGATTAAATTAAAAGGCTTAAACACAAGCATTACACTAACAGCCAGTGATTGCTTTGGATCCTTTTAAGCCTAGTGAGAGACTCATTATTTTCTCAGTGTTTGTCTAAGACCGGACACAAATGTTGACCCTTGAAATCGAATGGATAATCGCTGCGTGACCAGGTGGTGGAAACAACACCTGGTGGTGGAAGCAACGGACTCCAAAAGAAAACCCGTTCTCTCCAGTTGTCTACAGTACATAAACCTCAGGATAAACAGCAAAGTAATATTTTCATGGTGGACACAAGGTGTTTTGTATGTGTTAAGATAGAGAATCAAACACAGTTAACTGCTACACATCCACCACGCCACGAGCAAACTGTCACAGCTTTAATTTCAAAACTAACCTTTAACTATGCTGCACACATGGAGAAACAAGTCAACAGACCAAAGCAAACACGCTAGCACACACAAATGGCTCGCTTGTTTGTTCAAAGTGTGTACATATTGTGGGGATTTGAGTATGTTTGCGACTGAGGTGCGTGAACATATAGAGCACCCATATAGTTATTGTTTAATCTTGCCTTGTTTCGGTATCTGCATCATACAGGCCTCTTGTGTCTCCACAGCAACAAATCAGGGTGTGTGTGTATTCTCCCAAAATGACCTTTGTTGAGAAGACCACACCCCCAAGCAAGGTTCTTCAGTAAGGACACACACAAAAAACACTTTAACCCTGGATTTGAATACATGATGCCCACACACTGCTGCAAGTCTTTTATTATTATTATTATTATTATTATTATTATTATTATTATTATTATTATTATATTATTAAATATTAATCTCACTATCTGTGTTTATAAAATTATTGAAATGCTTCTCACCGCTGTGATAGAGTGGCAACCTGTCCGGATTGGACCGCATCTCTTGCCTGAAGACAGCTTTGACCCTTCATGACCCTGAACACCATAAATGGTTTATAGTAAATTAATGCATGGAAATGCATGTCAGCTGTAATTTTTTGAAATAAATAAAATCGACTGAGAATCACTCAAAGAGTGGAGCTGTATGCTCTGTGAACACTTTGAGACAAAAACTCAGAAATAGAAGTTTCTTCCAGTCTGCAGGACACAATTACTTTCATTCTCACTGTGAAAATCTGTGGGACATTATTGGCCAAATCTCCTTACTTTTGGGATTGGCTTTCAGTTAATCCACCTATTGTTATTCATTAGGCCTGTCTAATGCCGTAGCTTCATCTGCGACCTTTGACTCTTCTGTCGAGATAGATTAGCTCATCGACTCTGATTAGGACATCATCTGCCCCACCTCAGGGGTCAAGTTCATTATCCACCATCCGAATTACAGATTTACCTTGCTTAATTGGATGTGTTCGGTTGAGGGAAAAAGGGTCAGCAGAAGATGGATTAAGAGTCAATATTCAAATAAGTCAATAAAATGTCATTAAATTATGGGACATTTTTGAAAGACTCAGAGCCAGTCAACATAGTGCTCCATATTTCAGAAATAATTTGCAGAGAGGGTGAGGATAACATTACAGCTCACAATAAGTCCCCACAGAGGACTGCAGGGACTAAATGAGCGTCATTGTAAAACATTTCCTGAGACCAATCATCAAAATAATTGAACCTTTCATCCAAAAGCTTCACCCTGGTTCTCTCATCTATTTCCAATTCCAGTTGCAAAGGCTTCCTTTATCTCGCTGGTAGACGTGAGTGGTGGCCATAACTCATGTAGATGGAGTGAGAAGGGAAAAAAGAGGAAAAGAGAGGGGGTCTATCTCACGTATGAACAGTAAAGTGAAATATACACCTGACGTTCAGAGAGGGGCATTTCTTTTTTTTCTGAATCTAGTGGGCAGAAATGGAATTTATAATGAGGCTATATTTAGGGCCTGATAACATGACTTTCCTGAGTAATGAAATAGCGAAGGTGGAGATTCATTACCTGCCGCATTATGATTTAATCAAACTGCATGGAATTATATTCATTTTTCTCTGGTAAATGGGCTCCTTCATTTGTGGCCTTTTCCCCCTCCTGCATGCTTGAGGTCAGTGGTGTTACTTGGAAAATCTTGCACCAATGAGTAAAGGTCTGCACCAAGAACAAGAATCTTCTAAGAGGATTTAATTTTTTGAAAAATGCTGTTCAAGCTGTGCCAGGCTTTCATTAAAAAGGAAACATTAGCCTTTTAGCATGTGAGCTTGTTGCTTGCTATAATTAAATTCATAGTAATTAAATGATGATCAATGAAAATGATAAATAAGACTCTGTCATGGTGCGTGTTGATCTAATGGTCAGTGCGCACATTGCATGCTGTGATTGTAATTTCCACAGTTTGATTCCCCCCTGGGCCTTTTATAAATCTCAAACCTTTCCTCCTTGCTATACTGTTGACTGTTGTATGATGGCAGAAATGCCACAAAAATCAGTAAGACGACTTATAGAAAGCTCTTTACCTCAGTTCTAATCACCATCAAGCATTTCAGGCAACACAGCCTCATTTCCAGAAAGATATGTGGCCAGTTTACACATAAAAACCTGAAATAATCCATCCATCCATAATCTATCCCTGCTTGGTGCTGTGCAGGGTCACAGGGGTCGTTGGGTGAAAGGCAGGGGTGCACCCAGAACAGGTCACCAGTCCATTACAGGGTCACTTGAAATATATATATATATATATTTTCCTTTTTTTTCTTTTAATTCTTTAAAAATTTTTGATTGGCAACTGAAAATGGATAGAACGAATGATACACAGATTGATAAAGTTAGAGAACATTTTAAAGTTCTCCCAGATGGCTGATTCGACAGAAACAAGGTTATTTGTAACCACTGACAAGTTGAAATTCCCGTTAAAAGTTTCTGCTGTTACCTCAGAAATGACCTGTTTTAATGTTATGATTGTGGCTCAGGATTCTGTTGATAGACTTTTTTTAATTTTTCATTTAAAAAAAAGGATAACATTAATGCCCTGGCAGTGGCAATAAGCTTTATTTTATTCTACATTTTTTAAAGATGAGATTTACACTAAATATGTGTTACTGACAAGTGCTGTATGGTATCAAGTAAAGGTGTTTGCACAACAAATGTTATGGCACTTTAGTTTGTATAGCAGCAGAACACCTTACACTACTTTTGAATTCATGATTTGATTTTGCGTATACAATGTGATTAAACGTGATTAATCGGGGAAATAATGAGATTAATTGCTATATATATATATATATATATATATATATATATATATATATATATATATATATATATATATATAGCAATTAATCTCATTATTTCCCCGATATATATATATATATATATATATATATATATATATATATATATATATATATATGCAACGATTAACATTTTTAATCACAAAATGCAGAGAGGCTGGGCAACGATTATTTTTTAAATTCATACACATGGTGTTGACATGCCTTATTTTCTGGAAGAGGGGCTGGTATTTCATTCTTTTTCTTTTACTAACCATAACCATTTACGGACACTTTACTGCTATGAAGATTCAAGTTGTGAACTTTCTTAAATACAAAACAAAGAAAAAAAAAGGTTCTCAAGTCCAGTTTAGTGTGTCAGGATCATTTGAATTATTCTCATGTTCACCAGGTGATGGAAGCAGCCATCAATGATGTTGTCAAATGCTACATGTCTAAATATTGAGTTGTCTTAAGCCAAAACTATTATCCATATGTACCAATACAGTAAAGTGCAAATGTTGGACTCAAATGGTTTATGGTTCTACGTAGTAAGTTCACACGTAGCCTACATACAGGATCCACATCGTTGCAGTTGTTGGATGTGCTCAATAATTACACCACCAATCACTAGGTGGCGGTGTGGGTTTCTTTTCTGCAGTGCTGTAGCTAACAGTACTGAGCTGGCAGTGCTGTTCCCTACCATGTGGGAGGTCCCGGGTCCGAAACTTGTGCTAAACCCTGAACAGGGAGCAGCAGAATTTGAAGCTTTTTACTTAATGTAGCTCAGACATGGCAATGGAGCAAATAAAGCATATCATATATGAGTTGGTGTTGATGGATGTTGTCCAGCAGTAAATTTTACAGACACTGCAGCAATCTATCTTTCCACTTTGAAAACAATGAAGAAAAAGTACAAGCAGGAAATATCCATCCTCTCTGTCCTATCTCCCTCCTCTTTTCTTCCCTTACTTGACTGGCCTTTAAGGCCAGTCAGCCTTTTAAAGTTTAACTGAATTGAAGTGAAATAATTAAGAAAAAATAGCAAGCAGACCCATCAATTGTGTTGCAGTCTATGTCGATCAACACATAGCAACATTCCTGGGGAGATGCCAAAGCATGAGGTTACAGCGTAGGATTCCCCAAAACAGCGTAGGGGAGAGTGGGGTAATGTGAGACGGTCTTTACGGTCTTTTACTCCCTGCCCTCTAAGCAAGCTAAATTGATGTGTCTATAAAATTAACACATTTTTCTTTAATTTAGGATGTTTCCTAAAGACGGAAACGATCAGAATGTTTGCTGGACTAAAGACGGTGAAAATGGGATTGTTTTTATAAAAAGAGGTCAAGTGTCTCAGTTTACCCCAGCTATGGGGTAAAATGAGACAAAGCCAAGATTTCAAGGGGGTAAAGCGAGCCAGCATGGGGTAAAGCGAGCCACCCTGGGGTAAAGTGATCTCCTTATTTTTT
The DNA here is from genome assembly GCA_018398805.1 of Hirundichthys speculiger. NCBI lineage: Eukaryota > Metazoa > Chordata > Actinopteri > Beloniformes > Exocoetidae > Hirundichthys > Hirundichthys speculiger. The sequence continues at coordinate 388,746 of JAGFBZ010000685.1, read as the reverse complement.
CCACCACTCTGAGGTGACTGAACAAACACAAATAATGCAAATTATCATTCAAAAAAAGTTTTATTCAACTTAGAGAAAATAACCACTTCCACAGTAGGGGAAACTCAGATTATATCCACTCACGTCCTCGGGATTAGCTCGGATTTTTAGCCCTTCCTTTGCATTTTCTCATCAGTCTATTACGTGTCTTTTCAAAAGCTCTGGATCAGCTCATCCTTTTCTGCCCTCTTTTGCACTTCCTCTGCAGCCTGCTACATTTTTTCTTCAAAAGCCCTTTCGAGTGCCTGCATCTCAGGAGTGTCGGTGAGGATAGCGGTCTTCACGTGCCTCCATCTGGTTTGTTTTCTGGGGGTGAACTTTGGAAGCGCGATGATTTCCTGTGGAGGGACATATCCAGGCTGGTTAGTTAAAGGTCCTGGATCCATGTCAGCTGGCGCGCAAGCGGGCGAATTCGTACAGGAGGCTGCGTTATCTGCAGCAGGAGGAGGGTCATCTTCAGGCAGATCATCTGAAGGGTGCAGGCCTTCAATAACTTCTCCCGGAGGTGGAGCATCTCCGGTGGCAGGCTGTAGTTCAGGGTTTTGCCGGTCTGACGGAATGGATGGTGCAAACGCTTCATCTGGGAAAATGTCACGATTGTATTGGAAAATCCCAGTGGACCAAAACCCAGAAGTCAGTTTTTGTGGTGTCACGGTTGTCATGAAGGCTTGACTCACAAGTCCTGCAACCTGATAGATGGTGACTGTTTTGCCAGGATTCGATCGCATCCACCCATCGAGAGCTCGGCTGTATTGGGCTTTGAACGGACCGTACACGGCCACATCCAGAGGCTGCATGCGAAGGGATGTGTGAGGTGGGAGAGTGAGCATAACGGTACCATTGCTCCTGGCGAGTTCTACTGTCCTGAGTGATATGTGAGCTTTAAGATTGTCCATGATGAGAAGCATGGGGTGGTCAGGTGAACAGTAAGTGTGGTTTATCAGGTGACTGAGAAACTCGGCCCAGGTATCTTCATTCATCCATCCTGTTCTGGTGGATGTACCTTTTGCTCCTGCAGGTGCATTGATCATGAAGCAGACTTTAAACTTTACTCTGGGAAAGACCAGCATTGGTGGTGCAGCGTCCCCAGCAGCATTCACAGCACAGACCAGGGTTACCAGCTCCCCTCTCTCGGTCGATGTGATGGAACCAACTTGCCTTTTCCCTCTTTGTGTCACCACCTGAAACAGACAGAAAGTTCAGAATTAATGGCATGTTTGATCTGTAGGTTACATACAGAGCTCCAGCAGTGTCCTGAAGGTGGATGAGAGGCTGCTGGCACCATTCTCGGCCTTGCTCGCTCGGAAGTCCCGCCCAGCCTGTTTATTACATTATTACAAGCTACGCATGTCAGCCTTGTGTGTGCGCGTTTATCTCACCTGGTGAGGCCTTTGTACCGTATGGAGACCTGTTTCGTCCACATTAAAAACCATGTGTGGGGGGAATTTATGCCTGTTAAAGATAAGGAGAAAGGGAATCTAAACTACTTAACCCTTAGATGCATAAGTGGGGTCAAAAAATGACCCCATGTATTGTTATTCTTCAAAATCTTTAAAATTAAAAGTTGTAATATTTTTATATTCCAGGTATTCCTCATAAAACATGTTTGTGACATAAGACCATTTGTATTTTTATTCATTTTTTCATTCATTTTAAGAAATTTCAGTTTTTGTATCACTACCCCACTATTCTATCAGCGGGGTCAAAATTGACCCCAAGCATTTCCTGTGGAATCTTCTTTGAACTTCTATGAAATTCTATGATGATGACAAGAGGACCAGAGCCTACTGACTGGAAACAGACCACATGGCAGCTTTCCGCTACATATGGGACCTGATCCTGGTCAACTGCAGGCAGAAATTCATCCCCAGTGATTGTGTTACAGTAGATGAACAACTTGTGCCATTCAGAGGGAGGACCAAGTTTCTGCAGTATATGCAAGCCTGCCAAGTACGGCATTAAGAGCTTCTGGGTTTGTGATGCATGCAGCCCATATACAATTGATGGGATCGTGTACACACGGAGACAACCAGGGGAAGACATCCAGAAGAATCTGGGGGAAAACACTGTCCATCGGTTGTGAAGTGGATTCAGACACACAGGTAGTAACGTTACCATTGACAACTTCTTCACCAGTGTGCGTCTTGCAGAGCATCTCCTGGAGAAGGGTCTGACTATTGTGGGAACTTTGCGACAGAACAAGCCAGATATTCCTCCAATCATGAAGGCTTCCAGGTCCAGGGAGGTCCACAGTACTGAATTTGGGTTCAATGGCAGCATGACCATGATCAGCTATGTGAAAAAAAAGGGAATGGCTCTTCTGCTCCTTAGCACAATGCACCACAGCAAGATGGTGGATGAAAACAGCCAAAAGAAAAAGCCAGAGGTGATCTTCTTCTACAACCAGACCAAAGGAGGAGTAGATACTGTGAACCAGATGGTTGGCAACTACACCTGCGAGCGCCAGACACAGAGGTGGCCCATGGTGCTTTGGTACAACATGATTAACGTCACCACTCTGACTGCCAACTCATTTTTCAGGGCTTAGCACCCTGAATTTTATACAGGTATCACCAATGGACGATGACACTTCCTCACAGAGCTCTCAGAGGAGCTTCTGACTCCTCGTATGAAAAGTCAACTGGAAGGTAACCTGAACCCACCAACCTACATCGTTGAAGCAATGGGAAGGAGTGGAGTGACAAAAACTGTTGTGATCCAGCCAGAGGAGAGAAACACACAGGGCCAGCAGAAGAGAAGGAAGTGCCAGTTGTGTCGAAGAAACAAGGAACGCAAAGCCACCAATTGCTGTTGGAAATGCAGTACCCCTGTGTGCAATGGTCACAGCCAGAAGCAAGTACAGTGTTATGGTCCTCAGACCTATTGAATGTTCTCTGTTCGTCCTCCATATAATCAGGCAGAAGGACACAAACATGTTTTGATACCTGATTTGTTGATTGTTATGTGGTCAAATGCAAATAAAAAGTGAAAAATTAACATGACAAAAATGAAATTACTTTTTTGTTGAACAAAATATATAATCTCTAACCAAAATTAAAGAAATGTCTTAAATTTTTTGAAAAAAACGGATTGATTTTAATTGGGGTCATTTTTGACCCCACTCATGGAAGAGTGTAGGTATTGGTAAGTCATGCATCCAAGGGTTAATTTTAGAGAATAAAACACATGCATTGGAACAATCAATTCACCCACCTGTCCATGACTACTGCCAGATTATCAAAGAACTCCCCAACAGTCATTCTATTGAAGGCAGTGGCCCTTCAGAGGGATGTGGCTTCTGGAGTTCGGACAGAAAGCCGGTGACGTGCTAGAAAGGTGCGGAACCACTCTTGACCTGCAGACTGCATCTCCTTCCAATTGGCAGGCATGGGGACATGGACATGGTTCTTGTCTGCATACTCAAAGGCCAGTGTGCGGCACTTAGCTGGAGAGAGACCATAGGACTGTTCAGCAAGTACTTTCAGGTGTTTGGCGAGTTCCTCCTCCATCTCATCTGTGAAAATTCTCTTTGCCATGGCTACTGAGTCCCAGCCCACAGTACCACAGTCCAGGCCCAGCTGCTTCTTTGTTATAAATCTAAGGAGGCTCGATTTGTCAATATTTCGATCCTTTGAAACACATCTTAAGGGCCTCTTTTTCTCCATGACCTCAGTGGCTGCACTTTCCATCCGTTCAATGGAGGGTCAGGCCCAGGTTGTCTTCCTGTTGTATTTCCTTGGCATGATGGATTTTTCATACTGTTTAAGACACAAAAAAACAAAGCTTATTTTTTTGTCTAACTTTACCTCCAGGGGAAAGTGAAGCAGTGTCTTACTTTGCCCCATGGCAGTTGTCTCACTTTAACCCTCCACCACTTTTTATTAAAACAACTTCTCTGCAGAATTCAGGCCAATCTTTGGCCCGCAGCACCGCATCATTTTAAAAGGTGATAGTTTGACAACATACAGGATATAAGTTTGTCCGCTTGAATCAATTACTTCTAGCACCAGAGTTAATTATGGTGAAAACCAAAAAATTTACTTTTACATCCCAAAAATTTATTTTTGTACAAAACACATGCTTACCACAGCACAGCGGAGTCAGGCTCTTCCTGGCCACGGTGAAAAGGATGAGCCTTGATAATCAGCCGCTCAAATGACCACAGCTGCATCCTGTTTCTTAGATACAGGGGGTGTCTCACAATACCCCATTCTCCCCTATATATATATATTGTTGTCGGTAAGCATAAACAATGCATTACGTTCAAAATGGATTCATGAACAGCCTCATATAATGGAGAACCTGTTCATAAGTGAAGGACTTACTGTGTTTGATGTCATAAACTTGAATGGGAATTTAATTTTCTAAAATAACCAAGCCCTAACCCTAACTCTAAAAAACATCAGTAGTTACAGGACTCGCAGCAGGTTGAAAGAGTTCAAATTTAAAAGAAAGAGATGAACAATTTCTTGCCAGAGTTGAGCATAACATTCCTATGGGACAAAGTGGGTGTACAACCATGTGTCTCTGAAGTAAAAAAAAAAAAAAAAAAAGACAGGATTCTTGCTAAGCAACACCACAAGCCATGTCTCTAGATTTTGGCAGTTCAGTTGACCATTGACTTTTGTTGACTCGATTATGAAATAACTTAATCAGAAAATAGAATTTTGTAGTTTTAATAAAGACTTACAATATTTCTGACAATATTTCTGAATTATCTCTATGGTAATTGTGCGTTCATGCTCTCTTAATTTTACAGTATTATTTGTAAGGAGGTGACGGTAGTTTCACTGGGCTCAGTAAGCAGAAATGTGCTAAAAATGACCAGATCCCAACAATATTCCTTGTAACAAATGGTTAAATATTTCCAAGTGAGTAATTGCTTGGCTTCATATCCATATGTTATTGAGAAGCTAAATGTTTATACAAGGAAAAAAATCTACGTGCATATGAATCTTAAAAAGCATATAATTATGGTCTCTGAGCAGTTACAAAAGATAAAGTGACAGGGGATCAGATTTTTGCATTTTGAGACACAAAGTTTGAACTGGAGGGGCTTTCGAGGCCCCCCTCTGCCCTTTAATTGGCCAGGATCCAAAATCTTCTCCTGCTCTTGGAAGAAGGGCTGTGATCCTCTTGGGATAATGAAAAATTTACATCCATCTTTTTGGAAGTTGAGTTAACTGCCTTGTCATCTCTGTTTGGGAGTCTGGCTCTGCTAAACAATCTAGGATGAGTTTTTCTTACTGGCCTTTAGTTGAGCATGGACCTCAGTGATGTCGTCCAGAAACCTGTCTATATGGCAACTTATTTTCCTGGCAACAACATATAAAATGTCTAAAGTTAAACAATTTATATGTTATCTGCCATTGCTGTATTCCAAATTCTCGTAGTGGACAAAGATCTCCTGTTGTCAGACATCGTCATATGTGCAAATGTCTGGTTTGTTTTAAATCATTTACACAGACATACGTGAGATATGTGTAGACGTGAACATTTATCTACCAAGTCAGTAGCTCCTTGAACAGGTCAGCAGGGCATATGGACGGAAATAGCCGGAAAATGGGTCTCACCTGTGAATGTAATTCTCATTTGGCACTCAAACTCTTTTGGGTCTTTGCAGACCTGCACCTTTCTGCACCATGGCTTTCTCCAGTTATTCCAGGAAAAGGAGACAACATCACCACTCATGCTGCTGTCAGTAATGATCTGTTTCCTTGCATAAAATGACAGGAACATAGCCTGGAGTTCCTGGCTCTTGTAAGGTTCAGCACGTCAACATTCATCCCTGTTTTGTCCTTATTCTCAGGCTAAATCAGTATTTTCCAACTCAGTGGGAGTTAAGTAATGTCACATTAAAAAACAGACGTTTTTGTGTCTTCCAAAAGCCCCAAATGCAGTGTTTACAACTGGTGCTGTCACCAAGTAGATACATTTTTTCTTAGGAAGTCCCTATTTTAACCATCTCTCTTTTGACTTTTAGTCAATCCCCTGCTTCTTTTGATAACAAAGGACAATATTTGAGAAGAATCACTCTGAGTTTGTAGGCTGTTCTGTAACAGAAACTTGTTAATTTGGGGAAATGTAGGATGGAGTTGCCATTTTTATATTAGCTAAATTACAGATTTAGTTAAATGCAAACGAATTCTGTCTGCTGATAAACATGTATTTATGTATTGGAAGTTGAAGAATGGACTCTATTTTGCTTTTTTAAGGGGAAAAAATGAGCTCACATCAAATATGAAAGTTCTGTTTTATAATGTTTTTAAATCTTCTTCCTTTCCTTTCGGCTTTTCCCCTCAGGGGTCGCCACAGCGAATCATCCGCATCTATCTTACTTTGTCCTTTGCATCCTCTTCTCTAACACCAGCTAACTTCATGTCTTCTTTCACTACATCCATAAATCTCCTCCCTGGTCTTCCTCTAGGTCTCCTGCCTGGTAGTTCCAACCTCATCATCCTTCTACATATATATTCACTATCCCTCCTCTGTACATGTCCAAACTCAAAATCTCAGTCTGGCCGCTCTGACTTTCTCTTCAAAACATCTAACATGCGCTGTCCCTCTCATGTACTCATTCTTGATCCTATCTAACCATTTTTCTTTTCCTTTCCTTTGTCTTTTCCTCAGTGCCAGACTCTCTAAACCATACAGCATTGTAGGTCTCACCGCCGTCTTGTACACCTTTTCTTTTATTCTTCCTGAAACCCTTATCACACATCACACCTGACACTTTTCTCCATCCATTCCAGCCTGCTTGCACAAGCTTCTTCACCTCTTCCACACTCGCTGTTGCTCTGAACTGTTGACCCCAAGTACTTAAAATCCTACACCTTCTCTACCTCTGCTCCTTGTAGCTTCACTGTTCTACATGGGTCTCTCTCATTGACACAGATGTATTCTGTTTGGCTGCAGCTAAGCTTCATTTCTCTCCTTTCTAGGGCATACCTCCACCTCACTAGATTTTCCTCCACCTGATCCCTGCTCTCACCACAGATCAGAACGTCATCTCAAATATCAGAGTCCATGGACATTCCTGTCTAACCTCATATGTCAGTCTGTCCTTCACCACAGCAAAGAAAAAGGGGCTCAGCGCTGATCCTTGATGCAGTCCCACCTCCACCTTGAACTCTTCTGTCACACCTACAGAACACATCACCATTGTCCTACAGCTCTCATACATGTCCTGCATCGCTCTAACATACTTCTCTGCTACTCCAGGACTTCCTCATACAATACCATACAGTTGAAGCCAGAAGTTTACATACACTGTGCATAACACACGCCTCATTTTTTTGTCTCACTGTCTAAAGCCAAATCAGACTAAACCTCTCCTGTTTCATGTCAGTCAGGATTACCAAAATTACTTCTGGAGACATGTCCTGTGGTCTGATGAAACTAAAGTGGAGATGTTTGGCCACAATGACCAACGTTACATCTGGAGGAAAAAGGAGGAAGCTTGTAGACCTGAGAACGCCATACCAACTGTGAAGCATGGAGGTGGCAGCATCATGTTGTGGGGTTGTTTTGCTGCAGCAGGAACTGGAGCTCTTCATAAAACAGACGGCATAATGAAGAAAGAACATTACATGAAAATATTAAGGGAACATCTCAAGACATCAGCCAGGAAGCTAAAACCTGGGCGCAAATGGGTCTTCCAAATGGACAATAATAATAATAAGCATACTGCCAAAATGGGTAAAAAAGTGGCTTGAGGATAAGAAAGTCAATGTCTTGGAGTGGCCAACACAAAGCCCTGATCTGAATCCCATCGAATATTTGTGTGCAGATCTGAAAAGGCGTGTGCAAGCAAGGCGACCGACAAACCTGACTCAGTTACACTAGTTCTGTCAGAAAGAACAAACCAGAATTCCAGCAGCATTCAGTCAGAAGCTTGTGGAATGTTACCCAAAACGTTTGACCCAAGTCATCCAGTTCAAAGGAAATGCTACTCGATACTAAGGAAATATTTGTAAACGTTTGACCTAGAAGAAAATATCATAAAATAATCTAAGAAATTCTCTATCTCATTACTGTGGCATTTAACAAAATGAAATAATTTTGGTAATCCTGACTGACCTGAAACAGGAGAGGTTTAGTTGGATTTGACTTCAGACAGTGAGAAAAAAAAATTAAATGTGTGTTTTTGCACAGTTTATGTAAACCTCTGGCTTTAACTGTAGCTCCTCCCTTGGAACCCTGTCGTATGCTTTTTCAAGGTCTACAAAGACACAACGCACCTCCCTCTGACCTTCTCTTTACTTCTCTATCAGCATCCTCAAAGTAAATATTGCATATGTAGTACTCTTCTTTGGCATGAAACCATACTGCTGTTTACAGAGGCTCACTTCTGCCCTCAGTCTAGCACCCACTACTCTTTCCCATAACTTAATTGTGTGGCTCATTAACTTTATTCCTCTGTAGTTGCCACAACTCTGCACGTCTCCTCTGTCGTTTAAAATTGGCACCAGCACACTTCTCCTCTGTTCCTCACTCTAACTCTCCAAGATCTTCTGAATGTCCAAGTCAAAAACTATGCTGCCCAGACACTTTCATATCTCCACAGGTATATCATCAGGACCAACTGTCTTCCCACTCTTCATCCTCTTTAATGCCCTCCTCACTTCAGCCTTACTAGTTTTTGCCACATCTTGGTCCACAACAGTCACCTCTTCTATTCTTAATTCTCTTTTTACTTAAGTTACTTTATTAAGTCATGAAAGTGATGAAATGCATTGTGTTTCTTGATCACCTGTAAAATGGACCAAACTTTGTCCTTGAATCATCTGAGTTATTCAGTAACTCCCAGACCCATATGTGTTTTTCCGTGTGCCAAGTAAAATCATCTGCTCAAGGAGATTGTTTGTTAATACCTCCGACCCTGTTATGCTTGCTGTCACTTCTATACCTCATTGAGATGCACACTTTGCAAGGTAAACAGTGTTCTAAAGGATCCTAAATGAGGTAATCCAGCTGAGGCCTCCTCCTCTTGCCGCAGGCAGCGTTTTGAATGCGAGAACTGTTACACACCCTCTTTTATGTTAATCTGCAAAATGAGAACCACATGTCTGGCAGAAAGAGCTATAGAGTGCTCTCACAGACTGCTCTTTCACAGTGAGGATGCTGTCGGACCTGACAGGGACACCAGCAGACATACTGAACGGCTGAGAAATAGAATCTCCTTATGATTTTAGGAGTTCTTGGAAGAGTAGATAAAATCATTTCATAAAGCTGACATTTGGCCATATTAATTACACAGGATATGCGCCTTTAAGATATTACACATAAGTAAGAACTGCCCGGGTGTTATCTCTTTCTGATTGTAACAAATTAACTGTCATCCTCCAGTACAGTATTGGCCCGAATATAGGACAACTCTGATTATAAGACGATGCCTACTTTTCAAATATCCTTATGGGAAAATGAAAATATGATGAAGACAATAAGGTTATTCATAAAAAAAAAAAAATATTGTACAATTACTCACAAAGAGATAACTTTCTGCTGTATTGTTAAACATTTTAATGATTTCATCTTTTTTAGGAAGTATGGTACCATATTCAAGGTAAGGTGTCAGGTTTCCATGTTATTTAAGATCAAGGTATAGTACTATTTAATAAACTCTATTCTCTTAAAATATGAGTCTATGACTCACTGAATAAGCAGTCATTCGGGAGGGACTCAGACTAGAGCCGCTGCTCCTTCACTTCGAGAGGAGCCAGTTGAGGTGGTTTGGGCATCTGGTTAAGATGTCCCCTGGACACCTCCCTGGAGAGGTGTTTCAGGCATGTCCAACTAGGAGAAGGCCACGGGACAGACCCAGGACACGCTGGAGAGATTATAGCCCTGATCGTACACCTTCCCGCTAGCCGCTACCTGCTTCCCGCTACCTGCAAATTGCGGGTTTAGGAACCTCCGCTAACCGCTATGCAATCTTCCGCTTCCCTAAAGCCGCTATCCGCTTTGCCGACTCCCTTATTCACATTGTAGGTGTGCCAATGGGCGTGTCTTTTGCGCTTTCCGCAAACACAGTATCTCACGATCACGGGTTTGTGGAAAACACAACTTGCATGTCGGCGTGTAAAAGAGCGTGTCCAAATGGCATAAATGTCACATGTGGACATGAACAAACAACTCTACCTCTCGATTACGCATCACCATATTACTTGCATACATTATTATTCTCTTGAGGTCAGAGGATGTCTGGTCAGCAGTTGTGGTGGATGTGGGAATAGTCACGGCCAGACACGTCAGTCTGTACAGCTGTGGCATGATCTCATTCAGATGTCTGCTGTGGAGGAAATCTTTGGCTCTGGTGTCAAGCTGGAAAAGGTTGGAATTTATTTCCAATATGTCTGAAACTGCTTGTGGTCGAGGAGGGACAGGAACATTAATTGTTCGTGATCTTTAAATGCGCATCCAATGATCCGTTCTGCAGTATTTTAAAAAGCACATCAGCTGCGCCAAGCTGTCCCAGACTCCCAGCACCCACCAGCACCCCCTTCTGAGAATATGTTGCCGCGGTTCTGCCTGAGTGTGTTTAGCGGGAGTGCACCAACTATCTGGGACTTTCAGGTAGCCGATAGGAATTGTCTGTGTAAAAATATTTTTATATATATATCAGTACAGAGGAAGAGGAAGGAAGAGGAGGAAGCTTTACAGCAGAGTCCCAGACGAGCTGCGCATGAGAGCTGCTCCGAGATCTGGGCCTCTCAGCTGAAGCTGCTGCCCCCGCGACCCGACTACAGACCAAGCAGAAGTTAATGGATGGATGGATGATGTCAATAACTCCATAACCATCAAAGTCAAGTTATATTCAATTTCAAGAGCAATATTAACAATTCAGTCTGTACAAAATCAATCTCGCAAACATTTTATTTCCTGCAGCATCAGGTGGAGATTTACTTTTTATACGCATCTGCTGCAAAGTCAATATTTTTTAACCAGGTACAGTGGAAGGATAGCCCATGTGAATATGCATTAATTCCCTTATTTCCATTTTAGAACCTCAAAATTAATATGTTTAAGTCACATTCTTCTTAATTTATAGGAGGAAATCTAAGACATTTTAAAACAAGGATCTTTAATTAGAATGACTTATACAATGAGCTCTGCAACAAAACATTTAGTTTATCTTCAAACTATACAACTTCTGTAACTCAAATGTCATCATGGACTCATTTCTCTGCATTTGTTAGTCTCCCTTTTCTGTCATCCCAGACTGTATGGTAACAACTATGTGTGTAGATAAGCACACTTCTTCACACTTGATGTCACTTAAACTCATACCAACCATCTTTGTCCAACTCTTTATAACATAACTAAGATAATTTCTTATTTTAACCATCTTTTACAACTAATCCTTGTATTAATGATTGGCAATCACTCTTGTCTCACTCTGCAGCACAATGGTTTTAAATCCCTGCCTCAGCATAAATCAGCCACCCTGACTAACTTTCTTACTTTGTCTTTTACAGCTTTTCTTAAAATCCTTTGGTCAATGCATTGATTTGCCATCCCAACTGTCTGTTATAACACAGCCTTCTTAAAGCAACTATAAGCTCCCAGATGTGTTACTCTAATTAAATCCATAGTGCAGTTTACTTCTTTGACAGCCCATTCTCTAACTTATCCATCTTTCCCTTGAAGCACAATGGTATTCACTCTGTATAATTGAAAGATTTCTCTGGAGGTCTTCCAGGCTTTAATGTGTCTGGTATTTGCAGCTCAGAGCTGTTTGCCCATTTCGTTTGCACTTCTAATGCATTAGCCATCTTGTTGTGATTCATAGCAGTAATAGATCTTTCAAAAGGTTAAACAATGGGCCATTACAATTATTGTTTTCCCTGAATACTGTGTATTTTCTGTATAAGCTTAATGACCAAAAAATGAAAGATTTTTTTGTTTCCTCCCGCTTTGGTGTATTCTTAAAGTGGCTCATCAATAGCAGTTACTGTATTTATTACTGTAAATGACTTTCAACATACTAGCAATAATGAAAAAATTTGATGTTTGCCTCTACTCCCCTCTCACTCACACACATGCATTCCATCGCTCTCGTAATCTATAACTAATACATCTACTGCTTAGCCGCTGCTTGCAATGTGGGGAAAAAAAAATCTCACAGAAACTTTTATTTTTTCAAATGAGCAAATTCCTAAGTTAGGAAGTATGAGGCATTTATAAAATGTCTAGTGCTTTAGCAAAAACAGCATATAACTACTCAGTGATGCACAAGGGAGGCCAGCGCAGCAAAACCTGATCTTAACTGTCAGTTGACTTAAACAGCGCTTTAAAAACGGTGCAATTATGCCGATTTTCATGTGAAATAATATGCATAAGGCTCACAGAGGTTTGCTATTTAGCCTCAGTCTTCCCACCTCAAATTATTACCAGACCATATCGACAAATTCAAGAAAGAAAGGCAATACTGTTTGTTTAACCGGTAACCAACTGTCGTGGCCAACAGCATGAGCACTGAGCAAGCAGCCACATAAGAGAGACGTGGAAGTAATAGAGGAAGGGATTGTCGACGTGAGAGGGCAGCGATGGGCTTGGGAGTATGCATATGTAACCTATTTCACAGAACCACTCAATGGGGAAAACCTAGCGAACTCTAGGCTCCAGTTTCTAGAAGATTAATTCAGGGTGAAATAATAACAAAACTGGAGCACTCGTTAATTGGGTCATATTTCAAGGCTTATACAAACTTGCCCATTAATGACAGTAAAACACTCATGACTGAAATGTTTTCCTCAAATCCAGGGTAGGTCACTTCCCCATTTGCACAAAGAAGAAGGCTGGACGTTAAAAACATTGTCTTGGATCCAAAACGACGTGCTTAAGTGTTTCGTGAACCTGAATCCACAGAGATGGTTGAAAGTCTACGTCTACTTCTTTGGGGGAGTGTTAAATATGATGTGGAGTGGATCACTTGCTGATTTCCTCTTCCTGTTTTCTTTCAATCTTTTTTTTCCTCTAGGGTGTTTTGAATGTATTTTAGAGTACCAGACATCCCCTCTAAACTTGGCCAGTGATCATTAACAGCGAAGGGGCTTTATTGAACTAATAATGGGAATTTCTGTTCTAGAAACCACTTGAGCCATTCATTTCAATTTCTTAGCTTATACAGACACACACACAAGTCAATTCTGTTATAACAGAAAAAGGACTGAGGACTTTATTATTCTGAATTTCTGTCCCAGCGTTTCTTGCAATGTATTACTGACTTGGACTCTTAGATGACAATGAAAGCTACTTTGAGCACAATTTGTAGCGAGGCATGCAGTCGCCCACTTTTAGAGAGTTGCTGCTATTTCTCCTGATTGGCACCATTTTAATTCTTTTGCTAAACTGTCCCTACTTTCTACAATAAATGAGCATCTGATCAATCAGTGTTTATGTCTATCATCCCAGACACTTTTCACCTGGGGAACAGGCTAACCTGGAAATGAAACATCGAAGCTGTCTACAGGAATAGATAGAGGCAACCCAGCCTCGGTCTAGAATATGTAATATCTATTTTTTTTTCCCACGGCACAAAAACACAACAGTGTCACTTTCATATGTTTATGTGGATGTTAATAGTGGCAAGCATTAATTTTCCAACAGTTTCACACATTACAAAAGGTATCCATAGTATTTTTAAAGGCAGATATGGTATGTAGCATTTTTGGAGCATGGAAATAGCAGTGGTTTTACAGTTTTTGAGACTTCATTGTGAAACTGTCATTCATTGCAGACCAATATAGCTGTTACATTTCCAAGAGTAATTCTCTGTTGACACAACAGATTCTAAACTTTGAGGAAGTTTAGGTCCTCCAATTCTTGCAGCTAGATCTTGGATAACTTACACCAGTCTGTAAGGAAAGAGGTATTTTCTTTACAGCCATCTGTTGGGGCAGCAGTATTAAGGCCAGCAACTAAGAAACTGAGCCAACTAATAAAGAATTCTGGCTCTCGATCTACGTATCTTTCTATCTAAACATGCTCTAAAGACCAAACCTCCAGTCCTCTGCCTAAAGCTTGTGGTCAGGGAAAAGGACTTTATGATCAGGGCAAAAAAAAGAAGCAGAGGAAGAGGTGCTAGGCTAAAAGCCAGTTCTTTTCTCTTGTGGTCACTTGCCAAAGTGGCTGCCACTATTTTACTTTCTTTGGCTCCCTTTTCCGCACACGCTGGACACCGGCCATTTTGGATACACCACAGTACACAGTGTATACTATGACAAGTACGGCAGTCGTTGTTAGTACGTAGCATTCTGCCTAAAAGTGATTATGCTTAAGCACAACCAGAAGCTAGTCACATGATTGTAGAGACCACCTTCTGGTTATACCGTTATACCAGTTATGCCAGTCACACCAGTTTCGCAGGTTACACTGTTATGCTGCAGTGGCCCATTCCATCAGTGGAAACAGTATAGTTGTGTGGTGGACCTTTTTCCAGAAGTAGCACACCATCTGGGTTTTTGTTCTGCATGTTGCAGATTGGGCAGTTGTTCTCATAGATTACTGAGCACTAAGTTTTACCAAAATCTGTATGGACACTGGGTAACACTGCTTTTTTTTTTTCCTTTTATGACTGAAGGCACACGTGACACTGCCATCATGCACTGTCATCACTCGAGATACACATAGGCATTACAAAATGTAGCCCATCTCTATATCATTAGCGAGGTAACATCACCAGATATTACTGCAACAGCACATTTAATATGTCTTTGCTCAAACATCAGCAGTGTTACCGCTTTCCTGTCTGTTGTCAATCTATATTGGGTCTTTTTTCAAACATTTTTTTTAACAAAAAAAAAATGCATCTTTAATTATTATGAAGAGTAATTTCTCATTTCAGTGGTGGCATCCACACCTCCCACAGTGGTTTTAGATAGCAAGTATGTGCAGGACAGATTCATGGGTAACACTGCTTGTCTTTACTGAATGAAATATGAAAGACAAACGTTTCATGTGTGTACATTTCTTAAAGGTGAGATTGAAATAATGGACTTTACTTTTTATGAATGGCCTAAGGATGAGATTCTGAAATACAAAAGGAAGCTTTAAATGAACCTCATTTACACACATATCAGACCTAAGCTCCTATTAGTCATGCAAATCCAGTCTATGAGTGTTTATTGCCTAATGGAAATAAAGAATCTGGAAGTTTTAACTAGTTTCCAGCACAGCCTTTACCCTTTCTTAACCCTTCTTTTTTTCAACTTCTCTTTCACCTTGTGTTGCTCATCCCTTACACTGCGGGTGTCTTTGTGCATGTCTTTCCTCACTGTAGCCTGGTTTAACCTAAGACATTGTCTTGGCTCCTTAAGTAATTTCTCTCCCTGCCACCTTCACACAATGCCCTCCTACCTACAACTGTGTTACGGCTGCTCAACTGTACAGGCGCTAGTGTGCCAGCACAGATTAAGACCATGCTACAGGAATTAGGCACACAAACACACATGCACACAAGATCCACACATACACACACACATACAAAGAAAAGCACACTCTTACTGCCAAGCTAATCGTCGGATTTGCATCTCATTTCACCGGTGTGTGTGCATTGGTTTTAGTGTGTGAATTTTTTTTTTTTTTTTTTTTTTTATAATTTTCTGAATACCTTGGCGCCACACAAAGGCTTTTTTTCTCACTCCCTCTCTAGAAAGACCAGTACCATTGCAACAGGGAACAGATTTAGATGTGCTGTGACAGCTTAATAGACGGAATGTCTTTGGATGCCTCTGTCTGCAGGGGGGAGGTGTCTGGGAGGCTCAGGGATCTGCTCAAGATTCATCAATAGGAGGTGGATCTTTCTTTAGTGGTGCTAAGGCCTGCACAAAGCCCACAGTGGCTGACCTACAAAACGGTGGTCAAGATGGGGCTTTATGTTTAGGGGCTGACGGGGAGGAGAGGTCTGATTAGTAGGTTAGGAAGAGTTCAGTGCCTCTGTAAGGCTCTGGAAGACCTGCCGACTGGGGTCTGAATAGGCCTGGTGGCATGGTAAACAGGCTGAATAGGAATCCAGGGCAAAGGGAGTGGAGCGGTAGCGCTAGGTGGGAGGGAAGAGACTTGTCTGGGTTCAGGGAACCCTTACAGAAGCTGTGTAGAGGGCACTGGCCCTGGCTTATAGGACCCATTGAGGCTGGTGCTCTCCAAAAATGAGATACCATGATGAGGTGTTAAACCAATCCCACTTCACAGCTAACCTCTAGCTGATTCATCATCAAAGAAGGCTCGCGATCAAGAGCCTCAGAGCAAATCTAGCCAAGGTATGAGCATACATTATGCGTGCTTCACATGCTCAAGGTAATAACTTTCTATTGCTCTTTTAGAATGCTTCACTGTTTTGTGTCAAGCAGCATCTACTGAAGGAAACATCATTTTTTTCTCTCGCTCTCTTTCTTCTCACTCATTATTTTTCCATATGCATGGATGTCATATGTGCACGATATATCTCTGTTGGCATTTGTACAGCAAAATTTATGCTCAAATCTCAAGGGTCTCATTCAAGACCTACATGAAATGTAGTGTTTTCTCCTTTTTTATTACTGTAAATCCAAAATGGGACCCATTATTGAAGGAAAGGAGGAGGTCACGGCGCTTCCATCAATTCTGCTCTTACAAATAAATCAGTCAAGATGTCAGTCTATATAGTGGTGTTTCCAGGACAGTGATGTTAGTTCAGAACTGAAAATGGCCAAGAGTTGGCAATGCTGTATGCTCAGCCAGTCATGTGTGGCATAGAAATGTAAACACGGTAGTTGTGCAACATAAGGTATGACAGCACTATGACTTCAGTCTTTACTTAGGCTTAATAAATGTGCAATATATATAATAATTGGTACTCATTTTCACTTTCAATGAATTGAGAGGGGCAAAAAGTGCTATTTTATGTCTTTTCAGATGAGAAGAAGGATACTGTTAAGCATGATTTATGCTTCAGAATTACCTGAATCACCCATATGTGCACCGTTGTCCATATGTTACTACTTATTGTGTTGACGGGGACTATAAACGTAGCACTGTTCTTTGTCTTTGTATTTCTTGCTACTATTTCTTCTTTGTCATCTTTAAGCCAGGTAAGCTTCAAGGTCTAAAAAGTACTGATGCTCAATGTTTAGCAGCTCCAGTTCACATACATATGCTTTATTTGCTCTGTTGTTATGTCTGACCTACAAATAAAAGCAAATAAAAACCTCAGCATTGTAAGTGCGACCTCCAATGACACAAATGATAGTGGACAAGCATTAATGGATCAATGCCAATGCACAAGGGTCATGGCTGGATTTGCTTGTGGTATCAATTTTCTAAACTATTTTCTGAAGTTTACGTGTTGGATTTTCTTTAATTCTCTTCCATGGGTCCTTGAGTTGATTTATTTCTTATAAATAGCTACAGGTGTGACCACTACAGTTTACAGGAAGATGATGACTAGATGCATGGTATTAATATCAAGGTTATTGCCTCATTGCGTTTTGAAAAATGGTTTGAAAATGGTTAGAAATGTGGGGAATAGGACTAATCAGTCAAAAATCAATCAATCAAGGAATAATTCAGTCACCATCGTAATGATGTTTCCACTGATATATTTTTAGATATTTGCTAAATTAAAAAAAATAATCTTTTGCCCATAGACGGCTGGGATAGGCTCCAGCAGATCCCCGTGACCCTTCAAGGATGAAACGGGTATAGATAATGGATGGATGGATGGATGGTTAAAAAAAATAATCATCAGAAGGTTTTTGAGATACTGACAATACCATCCAACTGTTAACAGACCACAGACAAATTTTGTACGACACAAGCTCAGACGAACTACTGTTGTACTGACAGTATTGATAAACTGTTTTTTTCCATTAAAATACAAAATTCAACATGTAAATTAGATTGATTGAAATAACTGAGAACATGAAGAAATAAAACAGAATGATTATATGATACTTAATATTATTATACAATACAATAATATGTGATCTTCACATTCAATTGCTCTACACATATGCGTGCAAAAAAACCCAAAGGTGTCTGTATTTCTGTTAATGGTCTTCTGTATACAGAGTTTACCTGAGATATTACTCTAAACACAATGGAAGTGCTTTAAAATCCTGTCATCACATAGCACTGACCTTTGGTATTTATACTACACCATGATGGCTGCTCTCGCTTCTGTGGAAATGAGGGCAATGTGTTGTTGTGTTTTTTTTTGTTTTGTTTTTTGTTTCTTTTTTTTTTGGAGGGGGGGGGGGGGGGTTAGCTCTGTGGCTGCGAGCCATTTGTGCAAAGATTTGTTCAGTACACGAGTGAAAAAAGAAAGGACGATGAACATGGGTAAAGGAATAGGGGAGCATGTGCAGGCATCGGACTGGCTTTGCAACAGAGAACAGGGGGTGAGGTTAAAGTTACCCACCCAGATTGGAGGATGGTGTGTTGTGTTGTCCTTGAGCCACAAGATTCTCATCCTTATGGTGACATCAGCCCATTCTTTGCTCTCGCTTCTTGGCTGTAGACAAATGGCAACTCAAATGGGGACTCCTCTGACAGCTTCAAATAGTTGGCATTCAAAGATATCTGTTGGCAGTTGTAGATGGCTCACTGACAAACTTGTTTTACAAATAATGATTGTGTGCTGACAGGCGACCATTGACTAATCAGCAAGCGTAATGCCCTCTTCATTTTTTTACTGCCATTATTTCTTTACTGAATATTTAGTAATATTACTAATAGTTGATAATATTTGCTTCGGGGTCATACACTGGGTCTCTGAAAAGCCCTGGAGACAATTTGTATTGTAATAGACTCTATATTAATAATAAACTGGATGGAATTCTTCATTTGAAAGTAGGAAGATAGACCAAACGCAACAATTTTTTCACGTTTTGTGGGACTAAAGCCTGATTTATACTCGGACGTCAGGTCATCTGCATCACATACGCAGATGACACAGAGATGCCCCCACCCTACGCAGACACTCTGGTGCACCTCCCCAAAATTGTAGGTCGACCGCGCTTCAAAATTGAGTATAGATCAAAAGTGTACATGGCCCTTAAGAGGTATTACAAGACTTGCTGAAGTATTTTCAGTATTTCCGCTGGAAGTAGCACCCAGTCAATTGCCATTATTCTCGTTTTTATCCAATAGACTTGCCTGAAATCTTAGACATATTTGGGGACAGTCTAACTGGTCCTTCTATTATTCTTTTTTTAAATCTATATTGCTCTTCATTGTGCTTTTATAACTTTATCAAGAGGCCTAGCCATCCTTTATTCTCCATCCCTGGGCCATCCTTGGAGTTCAGATCCAGTTCTTCTAGCATAATCAAAGTGAATTAGGTGAGCTGGAATGGGGAATGCTCAGTACCTTCTGCTGTGCTCTGGTGTCCAGCAATTATGCTAATGTGATTTTGTATGCACAGCCCCAAGCCAGAGCAAGTGGACCACTCCCCATTCATGCGCTTAACCCCAATCTAATGCTCTATTAGAACCACAATACTATATCTCTGAGTTTGAATGCAAACGGCCTGCTTTTTTTGTGAAAAAAGACCAGGAAAGCACACAGAAGTCTGCTGGTAATCCACCTTTTAAGTCTCAACATGGGTTTGTTTGAATGGGTATCCATGAGAGCAGAAGGAACAATAGTATGGCAACCATTCACATTCTAGTTCTATGCAAATGAAGACATGCTGAACACGACAGGCTATTGAGTGTGGAAATTTAGGTTCGGGCTTTATTTTTCTTACAAAGTGCCATTCAAGTTTTTCACCACATAATGCTCTCAGGGAGGTGTCTGATTAGTCCCAAATTCATTCTGCTGCACAACAACTGCAAACGTATGATTACAGTCACTAAGAACAACCTTTAGAACTAAGAGTCCTCTGACATATGGTAGCCTAAAACAATGAAAAAAAAAAAGTCTGTTAACAAACTACAACTATACACATCTGTGGCAGTCTGTAGTATCTGTCGTGGTTGTGTGTGGGATTCAGGTGAAAATGATCCGTTCTGCAATAAGGGCGTTGTTCCCTTCTGTCACTGCTATTTCAAGGGAGCACGGTTAGCCCTCTTTACTGGAACAACAGCAACAGTCAAAACATGTCAGTGTCAGGGAGGTTAATGAAGAAAAAAAAAAACTAGCGTGAACTGCTCCCTTCAAAACAGAACAGTCATTGTTCCAGTGAAATCTTACCTCAACCGCCGTGTTATAGCATTGTTTTGAATATAATATCTCACCCTGTGTGGACACTTCCTAATGAGTCTCTCTGAGCCTGCTTTCCCATAATATTCTCGGATACTACCTAACACTATGACAACACTAGACTGGAGATTTTCCTGCAGAGTGAGACTGACTGGAAACTGTTATTAAACTCCAACAGAGATTCTCTCAACTGCACTAAACTCGGCTCATTAATTTCAAATCCTGAGGATCTTTGTTTGGTGCAACAACAGAAGAGCCTGCTAATTGCCTTTATGATATGATGAGCTTTCAACTCAAAAATAAATCAATCCCAATTTGAAATAAGCAAAGGCCCCTGTGAGACACTGATTTTGAAGACGATGTGTGAATTTACACCCACATAGATGGTCATTAATTGTTGATGTCCAGCTTAAATAAGAAGTGTTTGTGGATTCTATATGCTCTAAAAGGTGTAAAGGCTTGAACCTGTGGAAAAAAAAAATGATATTTTTAAGTTTCACAGTCAAAGAGGGTAAAAAGCTCATCTTTGATATTACACAAACGGAACATGTAAGTCTGATCAAGCTTGTTAAATGTCTCATCTCTGCACGGCGTCCGTTTGTTTTGGACGAACTAGAGTTCACCATGGTTAAGCTGAACCCACTAGCCCACATCTCCTGGCTCATGTGTGCGTGCGTGCGTGCATTAGTGCATGTGTGCGTGCAAACAGGATTTATCTAGCATGTTGTACAAAAGGCTGTGGTAACTGGCAATCTGGATGACCACAGTGGGAAACTAAAACCTCACAGTATTGCATAGAGTCTGTCTCTGTACAGACACAGACACAAACACACTCAAAAGGGGGAAAAAAAAGTAAAAGATGCAAGAAAATCCTATTTGCTTTGTGTTTGGACATGGTATCCGAGACCCGTAAAAATGCAATCCCAAAAACACCAAGCCAGAGAGTTTGGTTTTGTCATACACACAAAATCCTCAACATACCAAAACATATAAACCAAATGCAATGATACAGGAATAATATATCGGATATCATAGTTTCTGTTTCTGATTATTATCTGTGTAGCAAGTAAGTACAGTTGCACAAAGTAAACAAGCCCCTGACTAATTTACGTTTGTTTGTCTGCTGTTTTATAGAAGAATCTAAAATGATGAAGCTCTGACCTAACTGAAAGGATTATTATTACTATTTTTTGGACATGTTTTTAAGAATCCACTTAAAATATACTCAACATTTAAACGAAACCCTTCCCTTCTTATTTTTACATACAACCTTAATCTATTTCTTTTACTAAATATAAGGAGTCTTTATAATAACAGCTCAAACCAACAGTCAACAATTACCACTTCAATCTCTCCCAGCCGTCTCACCTTCCCATCAACTATCTCACACACCATACACACTTTCGGCCAACACAAGCAAAAACACACCTCCCCACAAGGACAAAGAAGTTGTTTTTTATCCTTTGCTGCTCTTGTCAGCAGCGAAAAATGGATATTCTCTCACATCTAGCTGCACTTCAGAAACAAGTGAAAGGAGAGGGATGTATTTATAGTGACTACATTGAGATGCAATGCAAGCTTTTCTCTCAGCGCCTCCCTATCACCATACACTACTATAGCTCTATCACTCCATCATCTTAGCATCCAGTCTTGCTGTCATTTATATATAGTGATTTACTGACTGTTGGTAGGTTTTAGTTCTGCTACAGCCACGTTCTCAAGAGTAACGAGTGATTTCCTCTTCCTGATTTGCACGGTGGCTTATAACGCTGTGGCTGAAATATCCATTGTCAGCTGATGTCAGATATAGATCGTGAATCAATTTATGCAGTTGATTGCCTTTAAGGTGACTTTTTTAAACAGCAAAAAAAAAAAAATAATAATAATTTAAGTTTATCGCGACCAGGAGACTCTACAGACATAATATTGTGGGTGACTATAATGTTACCTCATTTTGTAATATTTATGAATTGTTATGGGGTAAAATTGTTTGGTTGGTGGAAAGGAAATCAGTCCATCTGTTGAACTGTAAAAACACATGGATTTGGTTAGACCACAACAAACTGCTCTCCAAGTAAAGCTTTTCAAAACTATTAATGTCTCTCCAACACAGTCATTTGGGCATGGGTTCTTCATAACTTGAACTACAGAATTAGAGTCAAAAAAGCCCATTTTCAAAAGAGATACAAGAATGTGCAAGAAAGTGACGGCTGGAATAAGTTCCAGCAGAGCCCTGTGACCCTGCATGGGGCTGAAGGGGACCTAGAAAATGGATGGATGGATGAATATTTGGATGATTTCTGAATACATACAAGCTCTATGCCCCATATAATACATTACCACTGTTGTTGACTATATTGAACACATTTGTAAGTAATAAAAATTGACAGCTCAGCTGAAAGGTTCCTGTTTAAATCACAGATGGGGTCTTTTTATGTGGAGCTTCCAGATTCTCCCTGTACTCGTGTCGACTTTCTCTGGGCTCACCAGCTAATTCCTACAGTCCAAAAACATCCATGACTGGTTGATTGGTGATTCTAAACCGACTCTAGGAGTAAGTGTGAGTTTGCATGCTTGATTTTCTCTGTGTAGCCTTGTGATGAACTGGGGACCTATTCTGGGTGTACCCTCGTTGTGATGGGCTGCAACCACTTCAAACCCCAATCAGGATGAAGAAAGATAGAAAATGGATATATGTATAAACACCTAAAAAAATTGTGTGTAGACAGAGGTGTTAAATTATTAATTATCAGCCATCAGTTTGTAGATGGACCCAGCTGATGCGAACTTGTCCATCACTGCAGTTGGTTAAAATAATAAAAGCAGGTCAGCCGCTAAGTACCAGGCTTCAAAGTGAAGATATATTAGTACAGTTATGGTAGATGCTGTAGTACTTAAAAAGGATTACACTACTTCACACTATTATGAAGTTGAAACACCACAGTCAGTTTGCTGGAAGTTAATCTTTTGTTTTATCTTAACTGAGCCACACAAAGCATGCTGCGTCATATATCATCATGAACAACACTAATGGTGTTGTTCTTGGTGCTGGTTCTCATCTGATACTGTCAGCTGCATGCTCTGTAGTGATAACTGCTTGAAACATGCTGATACAAAGAGTAAGCAGTGATTTCCTCTTCCTGATTTGCATGGTGGCATATAACGCTTTGGTTGAAATATCCATCATCGGCTGACATCAGATACAGATCATAAATCAATTTATGCAATTGATTGCCTTTAAGGTGATTTTTTTTTTTAAAACAGCCAAAAAAGAAAGAATGCATCAACATGTTCTCATTTAAAGAGGTAGATTAAATATAACCCATCTGATATTCTAAGATGTACTGCATAACTTGGCCGACCCATTGAGTCTTTCACTAGAAGATGGTCTTGTGGGTGTGGCTGAATGTGAGGCACTAATGGCCTAAGCGCCACAGCAGAGCACAAATCGACCAAAATTTCAGGAAATATTGCATAACTTAACAATAACATATTCCCGGAACAAAAATGTACATTTTCCATTTGTTGTGCGAGTACTGTTGAGCAACAGACACAGAAAGGAGTCACTCTGCAGGTGTTAATTTTGCACTTGTTTTGAATGTAAAAACTATGAGCTGGATGTATGTCAGAGTGATCATGATTCACTGTTTTTTAAAAGTATAAAGGAATTTTTGTTTTCTTTTTCTTTTCTGATTTGTGTAGATGTTGACAAATACCATTCTCAACCATTGTCAACTGAAATGGAGAGCGTGTCTGAAATCTACCTCTATACATTCACATAAACTAATGGCACAAACTATTTTAAGAGTGTTTAAAGTGAGATTGTGCTCACGTGTTGTTATTGTATCAACTTTGACAACCCATATAACATGTCTCCAGAGTTTATTGATATCCCCTACTTACTGGAGGATTCAGTACTCAAGTGAACTCAAGTGAGCAATCAAACATTTCTAATGACATCATCAATAACAACATAGAAGCTTAAATCCTTATTGGTGGTGCATCAGAGAATGTTCACTTTTTTTTTTTTTAGGAGAGTGGCAACCGCCAATGTTCATTGGGTGTGATGGCGACTGACTGTGGACTGTGGTTTTGTTTGAAAAGCCATGAAGACAAAGCCAGGGAATCCCCAGACTTACATGGTGATTTAATTTCCACTGGACCTTGGCACACACCAGGCGCAAGTGTTTCATTCTGCATTTTTTATAGAATAAAGAAAGAAACATGAGAGAACAAGTGTTGGGTGAAATTTGGATTGTTCATCCTTCAACGTGAATTATGTCTGCTCAGCCCCTGCCTTGTTCGTAACACCATATATGGAGATGTGACACAAAGAAACAAAGAAATATTTCTGTTTCTCCATTTCTCACTCTCTACTTATTTCCCCCCTTCTGTAATTCTCACAAAGGATGGAACCATTACAAATGTCACACTGACAGGTGGGAACTATCAATCACCCTTCTAGAGCTTCTTGGGACTTTTAGCCACATAGTTTGTAGCATTGCCAAAGTGTGGGTGGGCTAAACAAGCTGCACAATTAATCCCACTCATTGGTGGGAAAGTGTTATGGTTATGGGTTTGTCTGAGTTCTCTTTAAGTGTTACCCATGATTTTCTTGTGCTCTTTTGTTGTTTTGGACTCCCATTTCTGTGTTTAGCTTAATTTCCTGTTTTATTTTGAAAGCAACTCCCTTGGTTTGTGACTTCCTCTGTTCACCCTTCTTGAAGTTGTTCATCCCCGTGGCTTGTTCTCACTTGAGCGTTGTCAGTACCTGTTTCTCAATATAAAGTTATAACAACTACAGACATTATTGCTACAGGAGTCCATGATTCATTCTGACCCATATTAAAGTTTAGATTATTTATTTTATGTTCCCATGCATTGTAGATGTTAATGAATAGGGTACATGTTAGCATCACTGCTCAGCTGGCAGGCTATCATTCACATAAGTTCACTGTTGTTCCAGCTACAGAAAGACCAAACTGCATCCTCACATCCTCCAAAATACATTCTTTTGAGTTGTACTTGCCAACTATAAACTTTCAAAGTACACTTGTACAAACTTGTCTTTATCCCATTGTTTAGTCCCTTGTTTCTCCTTGTGTTTCCTGACAGTTTTTTCTCTTTTTGGTTTATGAATATCCTTTATAGGCAGCAATTTTTGTTGAAATTATAAGATTTTAAGATGTTTCTTTTGCCTCCCAGTGTCCTGCATTTGGATCCTCAACCTCTGAACCTTGACAGAAAGACCAAAAAATATGTGCAAATATAATAGGAAGTTATTTTTAGCATGTTATATCATGGAAGGCTAAGCATTGGCATCTCATCTGCCTAAATGCAATCAGTTGTTTAGTGCATTACCAAGAGATCATACTGAGAACACGCCCAAATAAGAAGTTGTACCAGGATGAAATGAAGACTGTAGACATTTGGTTGAGCATTAATGAGCAATCATGTTGAGGTATATCTCCTGTTGTGTGTTTTAGAGTTAGGGCAAAACTTTGGTCTCCCTTTTGATAAGCAGCATCATTAAAGACACCATCAGTGACCTCGCAAATTATAATGCACCTACCGAGCGGCAACCATCCACTGGTACAATTTATTTATTTTTTCATGAATGGGTAGATTCTACCACCATAAAGGCTGTATGGGGGGATGGGGGTAAATTTTTTTGTACCACCTCAGATAAATGTATATGCAGCAATAAAATCAATAAACCAATCAAATGCCTGCGCGTAATTTGGCGTTGTTTGATTGATAGCTAGCCATTGGCTCTGCTGCTGGCTGATGCAGATAGTAATTGCTGTTATGATTTTAGTAACTTCGCAGTTAGCATTATATTGACTTCGAAGTAGTGCATATAAACTGGTCATTGTCATATTATCAAGAGAATGTCCTCTTGTTCTTGCGTGGATTGTACAAACAGACCACAATGACAGGCATTGGTTGCTCTGGATGGAAGGATCTGACAACTAAGGAAGAATTTTAGCTTGCCCATGCTAAGATTCTTCCTTTGTCGTCGGTTGCTCTGGATGGAAGGATCTGACGACAAAGGAAGAATCTTAGCTTACCCATGCTAACCACAGCAGTCATTTCATGTCACCACCAAAACAACATTAGAGACTGGCGATCCCACTTGTATTCTGCATATTCATAATGAAGAAACCACAAACATAAAAATGTACTTTGTTTTCATAATCTTTGAGGGTTGTAACTATTTGAATTGTATTCTCAGAGAAAAAATAATAATAATAATAATAAAATCTTTATTGTCCACTGGGGTGGAAATTCATCTTTGGCTCACCAGGATACATACAGACAAGACATTGTGGGGTACAATACAGCAGTGAAGATCACATCGTAAAAAAGATGAAATATAAAACTGCACTAAGAAGAAATATACCAACATGAAAAAACCTGTTTTATAATCGCCATCATCATCATCATCATCATCATCAATATTATTCATCATCATACTATCATCATACTATCATGAACCATACTAATTCAATGTTTTATAGTATATGATTTTTCTCATATGAGAATTCACTTTTGGATCCCACTCCATAGTTAAGGTATTTTTTGTGATGTCTGACATCACCTGTGATATCTGTCAGTTGTGAATGCTCATTTTCCAAGCTTGAAAATTCACTGGAACTGAAATCAAGTCCATAGCTGTGAGTGACAGTATGATACCTTGGCTGCATAGTGCATAGAAATAGAAATAATGAGAATTTTAACATAGCTGAATTTAGCAGTTTTCAAAAGTCTTCAGAATGAAGAATAACAACTGGCTACATTCTGAAAAATAAAATTTTCAAAGGGCAATATGGTGGCTTGGTGGTTAGCACTGTTGCCTCACAGCAAGAAGATTCCTGATTCGAACCTCGTCAGGGGCCTTTCTGTGTGGAGTTTGCATGTTCTCTCTGTGCTTGTGTGGGTTTCCTCTGGGTACTCTGACTTCCTCCCACAGTCCAAAGACATGCCTGTTAGGTTAACTGGTGGTTCTAAATTGCCTGCAGGAGAGATTGCGAGTGTGCATGGTTGTTAGTCTACATGTGGCCCTGCGATGGACTGGTGATCTATCCAGGGTGTACTCCTGCCTTTCGCCCAGACAGGGCTGGGATAGGCTCCAGCAAATCCATTGACCCTGCATAGGATTAAGTAGGCATAGATGATGGATGGAAAAGTTTTCAAAGACCTCTAAAATCATCTCAGCATGCTGTGTAATCATTCCACTGAAATTAATACAAATACGAATCTGATTAACTGTAATCTATTTTTAAAGAAAAATATCAGGCTAACATATTGCTCCAAATTAATTCCTACTCCTCTCATTCGGGAGGTAGGACAGATCAGGATACAAGATCACAATGTTCTGATTAAAACCAGGTGATAAGGAAGAGAACAGAGATGAAAGCTGAAAGGCCCTGGATGATGGAATGTGCCGAAATAAAAACAGCAATAAGCGGTCAACAAATCTGAGCACTAATGAACCTCGGTGGCTTTGGTCATTAGGGTAAGAAAAAAAATTCATTCTTTAAGATTTATTCAAAATGCACATTTATATTATAAAACTGTCAAACAAATTTGCACAAGTTTGTGCACACTTCAACAGAAGAACTGTATTTACCTTGATTTCAATCTGTCTGACTCTTGTCAAACCCCTTGTGTCGCATTTTATATCTATTTATAAGTGGGTATATTTATCAAAGTACTCCAACGATCTAATACAGGAAAAATCAAAGAGAGAAGAGAGATTGAATTTATTCAAAATACTGTCCAGAGGTGTGTGCTGTGAGGCACGTTTTACATTTCCAGAGTTTCATTTGTTGGTTTGACAAAACTGACTCATAATCCTAACAATGTCATCAAAATGAATAATAATAAAAAAAATAATAATAATTTTGACAAAGATGCTACATTTTCACAAATGAGGCTAGAGATGATAATTCACTTCTGGATATTTATTTCTAGTGTAAAAACCTGTCTCGACAAGTGGTTTTAGGTCTGACACTGTACTGCAAAGGAGGTGATGAAACTGACTTGTCTATGGAATATTTTCTTCCATTGCACTAATCAGTTTTCAAATCTGTCTAATATCAGCGTATGTTCATTGTAAAATAGATTTAGTAGCAAAGCCATAACTACGATATATGTTAATATATCTACACACTTCCTAAGACACCATCTCAGAATTTGCATTTAAATGCATCCTAGGAAGTCCGATCACGAGTAGCCAGCGCTATTGTAACGTCTGAACACATTCCAGAGAAGATTCAGATCCGACTATTCAACACATATTTGAAGGTGGCCTGGAACAATGGTATCATTTTCTTTATATACTGAACTTGAAAGCATTCTGGGACAAATTCAGGGACCTCCTACTAAACTAAAGCCATCGGCTTTGGCAATAACTCATTTAATTATGCAATAAAGGTCATTCAATTTTGTATTCGGTGATTGTGGCAGATCTTTCATTGTATTTTATTGTATATACCCTTATTTGTACTATACTTGTCTTTTGCTTAAATTTGGAAAAAAAAAAAAAAAAAGGTTTTCTCAGATCTCATTTATTTTGTTCTTTTTTCTTTTCTTTTCTTTTCTGTGAGTTATGCCTAGCTATTTCCTTCTGCTGGCTCTGATGAATAAAAACAACAGATTTGGTATTTTTCAGTGAAAATGACATGCATGTTTATTTGCATGTAGAGCGAGAAGGTCAGATCTGATCACTCAAGATCCATTTTCTCATTTTGGTGCCAGGAGCAAACACATGCACTAGCCCTCTGTACACAGATTTTTAGCGTGTATGTTAATGTGAGGTCTAAACAGAGCTGAAGTCATTGCATATTCCCATGGTACTGTGATCTACATCATCCATATTCTTCTACTAATGTGTAATGTGATCTACATCATCCATATTCTTCTACTTTTCTTCCTCCTCAATGCTATTCCTATGACACCTTTTTTGTCTGTAGAATTACTAATGAACCACTTCGGTCATTTATCTAAAAATATTTTCCTCAACTATAATTTATAAAATTCCTAGAGGACATTGTAGATAGAGTGGTTAGTGGGAATTTGAAACCTTGAATACATCAGCCTCTTGAGCAGGATAGGTGTGCAGAATAAACTGCAATGGTGATGTAGACAGGTTAAAAGCAAGTCACCTTTGCAACATTAAAGACTCTCCGAAGACAGCCACTACTGAGCACTCTTTTAATTCAGAATGATATTGAGAGCCAAGGCCTTGAGAATGTACAGTATCAACAACTGTGGTGTATCTTTGAATGTTGTTAGCGATGGTCGGGGGGGGGGGTTGAATGCGAACGGGTTGATATAGAAAGCAACACTATGGAGACTCAACAGTATAATACATTAAATACACTAAGAGGAAATTTGAGATTACAGACAAAGCAAATTTATGGTTATAAAAGAAACTGGGGTTGTAGAGTATCTTAGCCTCTCCTGTGATGTCAGGAAGAAGCATCGTAAAGCAACTGATACCATGTGACTCAATGTCACTTGGTTTGTGCAACTGCTCAGGATGTCCTCTGGGATGTTTCACTACATGAGTGAAGTTTGAATGGTTGGAGGCACATATCTCATTCAAACTGCTCTACCTAAGTATCTCAGTTTTTAAATATTCTCCTTTTTTGCAAGTCATGAATAGAGATAGATGGGGTACTGATAAAATATTTTCGTGTTTGTTGGACTGGAAATTTAATACTTTTCTTCTTTTTTTTTTGTTTTAGCTTGATTCAATTTTGGAGCAGCTTTTTCCAATCAACTTGCTGGAACAAATTAAAAGCCATCCTATTCATCTTATTTATTTATTTGTTTGTTTGTTTGCTTCTGTTTCTTTTGCAGTTGTTTTGTTGTAAGACCATTCTCTTTTCTGTTCCAAAAGGCCAAAAAAAAAATCTTCACAGTCATTCTTAGTCTTAAACCTTCCTGCATCTGACCTTCATTGCATGTTGATGGCCCAGCTGGCAAACACAGGGGTCACTTGAGGGTCTTTGTTCCAGGGATGTGATTCCTCACTACAGATGAGAATCACTAAGCTTTTCTCTGGAGGCTGCAACAACACAGACAAAAGGGCACTGGGAGATTGCAAGGTAATGAGTCTATTAATTAAAAGCTTTTTCAAAACCAGCTGCAATCTTAGCTACAGACACCAACGTGCACCCAGGCGTAGAACACAATGTTGAGGTTTACAGAGGCAGGTGAGCGATCTGTCCCAGCTCTCCCCTTGTATTAAGAATCTGACTGGTGACCTCTGATTTAGGCACATTACTTACATACTCCCTCCCATTATGCAGAAAAATAAAATGAACATGCACAATAGAGGCAGGTGTTCAATTCCACAATGCACCAAAGAAGGACAAAAAAACTAAATCATACGCCAGTTTTTTTTTTATGGGTCTTACCAGATCTTTAATCATTAAAGGTTAATAACTGATGTTAACCAGCCTCCCTTAACAACAACATAGAGTTTTGAAGATTTTTCAAAGGTAACCTGTCATCTCCTGTTCTAGTCTCCTTGTTTAGTGTCTAATGAAGAATCTGCCTCTAATATTAGGTGTGTGTTTATGTGTATGCCCTTGTAACTCAGGCTAATAAGGAGATAGACCATTAGACTCTATAGTCATTGATTAGAACCTACCAGTGTTGACCTCCTCTGATGTTGCATACACACACAAGCATACAAACGCAAGGAAAAATACGCACTTCATCGATCAGTGTGACATTCACTCGAAATGACAGATACACTGATGGTAATCAGCACTGAATGTGAAAAAAGACTTTCCAGGGAGCACACCAATTTATGAATGGCTGTGGCTGAGTGATAGACAGATTGACACACTGATGCATGAAGACAGGTGCAAAGATGAAAGCATAGTTTGGAGAAGAAGACAAAGAACAGAGGAGCGAAATGGAGACATGTATACTGGACTGACAAAGCCAGGGGAGACAGAGGAGAAGGAAAATGATGCCTGTTGGAGGTCAGACAGGAGCATTTCCTCCAGTTGCTACCTTCTATTGGTGGGTGGTGTATTGTTACACACTCACAGACACAGGCACTTATGCACTCTTACCCCACAACAGGCCTGAGATTGGATTATTGATTGCACTGAGACAGACAGATCTCAAAGGAGAGGGGAGGTCTCTTATAGAAGGACCTCTCAGGTGATAGCCACTGCTAACAGGAAAACAATAGGTGACCTTAACACAGGAATGATCAAATCACCACTGAAGTCTCTGAGTGTTATACACAACTACACACAGACAGATACACAAATACACAAATACCTCATCTTATTGCCATTACACCCATTTTCTGGTGTTTTAAATTACTTGATTTTAAAAGGAAATATATTTGATGCAACTACATTTCTCTGAGTAATCCTTTATTCAATTCAAAATTTAAAAATACTTTATTAATCCCCAAAAGGAAATTAATTGTTGCAGTAATTGTCATTATTGAAGTTTCTTCAAAGATTCACTGCAGATGGTTATAGCTGTGGGCAGAAAGGATCTCCTATAGCGATCTGTGTTGCAGCAGGTTTGAAGAAGCCTCTGACTGAATGTTGCTGAATCATTATGTTCTGTAGAGGATGTTCAGGGTTGTCTATGATGTTCCTCTTTTTATGAATTATCCTTCTTTGCACAAACAAGCTCCAGAGGCTCCAGAACAGTCCCCAGAATAGAACCAGCCGTCTTTATCAGTTTGTTCAGTTTCTTTAAATCACTGGCTCTGATGCTGTTCCCCCAACAGATGACTGCAGATAGGATTACACCCTCTACAACAGACTTATAGAAGATATGCAGTATCTTGCTGGAAACACTGGACCTAAGCTTCCTTAAGAAGTAAAGTCTCGTCTGTCCCTTCTTATAAACAGCATCAATGTTGCTACTCCAGTTCAGTCTGTTGTTAAGGTGAACACTGAGGTATTTATACTCCTCCACCACCTTCAATATTTCTCCCATGATGGAAATACTGTTTGACTTAATCCTGGTCCTCCTAAAATCCACTATTGTCTCCTTTTGTTTTGTTCACATTCATGATGAGATGACTGTTCCCACATTATGCCACAAAGCGGTCCACCAGTTCTTTGTACTCAGTCTCTTGTCCTCCACTGAAACATCCCACAACTGCAGAGTAATCTGAGTATTTCTGCAGATGACAGGACACAGACTGGCACTGGTAGTCTGAGGTGTACAGAGTGAATGGTGAGAGCACAGTCTCCTGTGGTGCTGACCACCTGGTCAGACACACAAGCATTCAGTCTCACAAACTGTGGCCTGTTAGTCAGGTAGTCAGTAATTCAGGTGATTGTGGAGGTATCCACTTGTGTCTTCTGGAGTTTCTTATATAGTAAAGTAGACTGGATGGTGTTAAATGCACTTAAAAAATCGAAGAAAATGATCCTCACAGTGCTGCCTGTTTTGTCCAGATGGCTGTGGGTTCGTTGAAGCAGGTGTATGATGGTGTCTTCAACTCCGACCCATGATGATAAGTAAACTGCAGTGGGTCCTCAGGGACTTTGATAATGTGTGATGTTAGGGAAACAGGTCTGAAGTCATTAGGAGAAGATGGATGAAATTTATCTGATAGTGGAACAAGGCAGGACATCTTTCACAGCACCGGAACCTTCTCCTGGCTCAGGCTGAGGTTGAAGAAGTGCTGTAGAATCCCACATAGCTGGTCCGCGCAGGCTTTCAGGACTCTGGGGCTGACACCATCTGGACCTGCAGCCTTGCTCCAGTTCAGTCTCTCCAGCTGCTTCTTCACCTGACTGCTAGAGACAGACAGGCAGAAGGGGGAGGTGGAGGGGTGCGCAGCATCTCCTGATGTGGTTGGAGACAACAATGGAGCAGCAGCAAGATCCATGACTGAGGAGGAAGATGAGACAGCTCAGATGTGATAGGGAAACTGTGGGTCAAGGAAAGGTGGGAGGTTTGTTGAGCTGGGGGCAGGATGCTGAGCTTGTCTCTGAACTGAAGCTATTGAAGAATGTGTTTAGTCCATTGGGTCTGCCCAGACTTCCATTGATGTGATCCTGCTTGAAGCCTGTGATCTTTTTCATCCCTGACCACATATCTTGTATGTTGTTCTGCTAGAGCATGTCCACACAGAAGTTGATGTAGTCTGTAACACACATAGTCATGGGACTGATGTATAATCTCCATGTGGCTCAGAGTTTATCCCAGTCTGTAGCTGCAAAACACCCCCATCAGGGTTTCTTTAGCCTCCTATGATCACCTCCTCACCGTCCATTTGGCCACAGGTTGGCTAGACATTTCTAAGTTTAATTTAGTGATACATTGCATAATATTTTCTCATTCCTGAATCCCTAAAAGAACGTATTATAATACTCACAGTACGTTATATGGTATTGTCATGTGTTGAGTTGATATTTTCTGCCATATTTTTAAATAATATGTCTTTGTACACCTATGTGAGAGAACACAGGTGAACATGCAAGTTCCATTAAGAAAGACCCTAGCTGGGATTTGAGGCAGAACCTACAGGCTGTGAGAAGACAGCTCTAACCACCACCACCACCATCTCATAAGGAGGCAACAGTGCTAACCACCATTGGCAGTACTCTCTAGCTATGAGGCAGCAGCGCTAACCACCAACCTAGCTTTGAAGTAACGGTTAACCACCTCCACCTTCTAGTGTGAAGTGACAGAGATAACCACCTCCACGTTCTAGCTGTGAGGCATCAGTGCTAAGCATCAGCTTCTTCCAGCAGCGTTAACTACCACCACCATTCTGCCAGCACCAATCTAAAGATTTGCAAAATCTAAATGTATGAAATGGACAGTTAATTGCTAATTCATTACTCTGTATGTAAGATTGGTTCACATTGCTTACTGAAATTCCACTTTCGGTTTTTGCAAATGATGTGATGTCGTTGGTTTCCTTGAGGGGAAACCACCACCAGGAACCAGGGTAGTTTGAACCCAAGTTTGAAGTAGCTGGGTTGAAAAATATGCATCTCCAAATTTGAGGTATGCTCTTTAGTTGGCAACGTTTGGCTTTCCCACATGAAGTGAGAAACAGTTCTTAAACAGAGAGGTTCGAGTTTCTCAGGGCCTTGTTCATGAGCGGGGATAGAACAAAGGTGGAGGTTGACAGGCAGATTGCAGCATATTGTCAATATGTCATGGCAAAGATAGCTGATCTGAAAGGGCAAAACTTTGATCTGCACTGCAATCCACACCTATGCCATTGATCTGTGGGAAATGAACTAAAGAATGTAGTCGCAAGTTCAAGAGACTGAAATTAGTTCACGGAATAGGGTGAGGTCATCCAGGTGGGGCTCAAAGGGGCTCACAGTAGACTCCCAGCTCCTTTGTATCGAAAGTGCCCAGTTAAGATGGTTTGTCAACTCAGGATACTTTCCAGACAGCTTCAATGGAAGGTGTTTTTGGTACAGCTACAACATATTCTACCAGTTACCTCCTTTACAGGTGCACATTACTTTGTTTCAGTGCTGTTACACTTGCCTGCCTTTCCAAACTGGAACCAGCAGAGCGGGATGCATTGCATACACTCTGTATAAATAAGCACCTCATAAAACCGCATGGCAAAGAAAATAAACTGTGCACTAAAAGACACCATGACCTCTCCACAGTATGCCCTTAGGCCTTCGGGTTATGAGTAATGTTCACCCATATCAAATAACACACATGTAGACACAGAGAGCAGAAGCAACCACATAATCACCACTGACTACCACCATTTACTCCTGTAGATGAATGTCTGTGATGCTCAGCTGGTTGATAAAGATGACTGAGCTGAGTTTTCACACAGACAAGATGAAACTGCAATTACCTTTGAGTTTTTTTTTGCAGCATTAAATATTCTAACACAAACATGGAGCCCCCCCCCCCAAAAAAAAAGAGAGATGCAAATCATGCTGCACTGAATGTAAATAAACCAGAACTGTGCTTTTCTTCCGATATGGACAATATAATTCACATTAGATCATATGTCATTCATAATAAACTGAGACTTCCCCTGAGGCTAGTAGAGATGCTGAAACCCTGGCACCAGGCAGTAGTGTTCATTTAAACATTTCAAGGTAAGTTAGACCTTTGACCGTTTTCCCACACAGGCCTGAACAGCTCCTATGAGGTCTGGGCCTTAACGAACTTATCACTTAGTCTCTTAGTTTATAAATTCCTGTAAAATTAAGTAACTGTAAAATGATGTACTTTTGATACAATACTGCTAATTGTGCTGACAGCAGTGCCTACAATCAGAGCATGACTAAAGTAGAAGCTGCTGGTTGCCAATTTCAGAAAATCTAGACGTAGCTCATTATTTATTTAGCTGTTTATTATTTAGTGAACACTGGCTGATCAAAATTAAAAGGTCATCCCAAACTTTGCATGGGATGTTATGAGAGGCATTTAGATGTTATTAGATTACTATAACAGATTACTATATATATATATATATATATACCTGCTCTGTTCCAGCCATCAGAGGACAGCAGTGGTGGTGGATGTGACCACCAACCGACGGCAACATCAGAAAGAAGGAACACGAGAAGCTGGAGAGATACCAAGGGCTGCGGAAAGAGCTGGAAAAAATGTTGAGTGTGAAGGCAGCAATGGTGCCAATAGTGATCAGGGCGCTGGGAACAGTAACCCGAAGCTGGACTGGTGGTTCCAGCAGATACCAGGAAAAAGGACGAAATGGGGAGGAATACTGACGTGCTGAGTCTCACAAGAAATTCAGGCTATGTCCCCTCCCCAATTTGGCAAGGAACAGATCAGACTGTGAGTCAAGTGGTGATCCTGTCTACTTAAACTAGAAAAACTGGAGGAAGCCATAATGGAGAGGGGCGCCTGTCTGCAAAGCCCAGGATGAGTGTGAATTCTGCCCCCTTTACATGTGATTGTCCCCAGTACTTGGTTGCCTCTATTGCAAGAGACAGTGACAGGTGAAAAAATGTAAAATTAAAAAGCTAAGCAAGATGACATAAAGAAAAGAGGGAAGACATAAGAGGAAGTGGCTTCTGTGGCCACTAACATCACTGAGTCAATATGCAAATGTACAGAATAAAAAAAAAAAAAAAAAAAAACTAGCAGCAGTATACTGCTTTATTGTAATAATACTAGGGGCAAACCTTATAATACTTATTCGTTGTACATTTTTGTGCCATAAGGGTAATCTGTTTGATCTTGGCAGTATGATGTGTAAATGCAACATGCCAAGTAGTTTCTGTTTTTCTGCAATGTATATTATTTTTCTGGGGAGGTGGAAATTAGGTTACGAGGAAGCTACAGCATAAGCTACAATGTACAGCACCAAGCTATCCCCATGGTCTGTGTCAACCTAACACTCAAGGATAAACTGTTTTCCAGACCATCTCCCAAGACTCCAGAGGTTAAAACATGAAAGAGCTGAAGGGTGAACGAGAGGCTACCTCTTTTATGACTGATCAGACCCATACTACGGTCAGGCCAGACATATTAACTTATATATTATTTAGTAGACTGCTTAACACTACTCACAAAACCCTGCTACAATAAAATCCATGCCTGGTTTCCATCAATATAAAAATTTAAAATAGTTGAAAAATGGAAAAACACTATTTCTATTCTACATTCATCCTAATAGCTTAAGAAAAATGCCAACATTTAATTTCTAAAGAGATTAAATAAGCATAACCTTAATATTGCTTCTTGAAGTATGTGCCTTTTCCACCATATGTACCTTTCTGTCTACGGTTCAGCCAGTTTTCACAAACCTTTGCTCAGTTCATTTCTAAAAACTATCATTTTCAATAGATTTTGTGTCATTTCGTCAACTCACATGTCATCTCATGACTTACTGATAAAAAAAAAAATCAGAAAATTGGTATACTTATATAAAGCTTTTCAAAAAGGGTGTTTACCAGCTAATTAAATTTCAGAGGCCAATCATTTGAAAACATTTTTGAAATTGGATTTGGAAACAATGTGCCAAATCTAAAACTCACTGAAAACTACATGTGGGGCAAAAGTTATTGCTTGGTGTGTTGCCTGTTTTTTTCACTAATTAATAAAAATAAGCAAAACTTGGTGGTGACAGTCAGTTCATCATTCATTGGAAGTCCATAACAAGTTAGCCACCGGTCCTCATGAACTGCATTTTCTGCTTGGAAACTGATGATCGTCTCTTGTTCAGGTACCAAGAAGCAATTCAATCACATTTAAGCAACATAAGTATGAACATTAGGAACAGGAAAAGATCCCAGTTTGGTCTAAAATATAACGTTTCAGGACCCTACATCAGTGGTCCCCAACCTTTCTTGTGTCCTGACACTTTAATGTCAGGAAAATTCTTCACGGACTGCTCTGTAAAATGTGTCGCAGATAAATACAACAAAATGAAATGTTACGACCAGCGTGAAAACTGTGGTATTTTCTATATTATAATAAACGTAAATTCACAGTGTATTCATATGCAACTTTATTAGAAGCGTCCTCGTAACATCGCATCAACAACAGAACATCGGTAAAATCCTCTTTGCGCAAAGACACTTTCCAAAGACGTTTGTTTTTTACTCGTTTTGCCAGCTTGGGGGTATAAACTTATCATGTGACCAAGACACGGGTCTTGAAGTCCTGTCATGCATCAACAGTAAGTCATAAACAGATGTAATAGAGAGAATCTGGTCATTTTTCAAAATAAAACATCATTTAGACTCGGATAATAAATCAAACTGTAATAATGGAAGTGATGTATTTTTTTCTCTGCGGCCCAGTACCAAATGACCCACGGACTGGTACCAGGCCGGGGGTTAGGGACCCCTGCCCTACATGGCCCTTACATGATGAGGTCTAGAAATAACATGTAAAACCATGTTCTCTGGATGCCAGGCACTGAGAGTAGGCTGCAGTGTGAGACGGTAGGAGACACACCAGGACCCTTTGGCTCAAAAAGTCTGAGACTATACATATGCGTGCATGGTTTCTAGATACCAAATGGCGCCATGTTACTGTAGCCACTGAACCTTCTACAACTGAGCATCCATAACAAATTAGCCGCTGGTCCCACTTTCTTTCCCCGTCATTTGTTTTAACCCAAAGATGTCTTCTTAACCCTTTAAGGGAAAATATTGACCTTGTATCACAGTTCAGCAACCCCCAGTGAAAACAAACCAGCATGCAGATCGTCTGATGTTAATGAGAGCATCCATCATCATTTGCTAGTTGTGATACACGGTCATTTATCAGTATGTCATAACGGGCTTTCTGGTCCACTAACAGAATCTCTATCTACAGAGTTTCATTCTTCTTCTGTTTTTTTTTCTTTTTTTCTTTTTTAAACCAATTTACATCACATCACTTTGAGGATGCAGAAATGAGGATGTGGAGATGCTAAAAAATTAGACATGCATTCCTGGGTTGAAGCCATGGCAGGTCTATGCAAACATGCTCCATGTGGTAAGAATGATCAGCCTGCGAAGGGTCACTGTTTGCCTCTTATCCCGCTGTTTTGACAGGACTCTAACAATCACACAGATCCCAGCTCTCCAAGACACTTCAACAATTGCCCTGCATGAC
The DNA here is from genome assembly GCA_018398805.1 of Hirundichthys speculiger. NCBI lineage: Eukaryota > Metazoa > Chordata > Actinopteri > Beloniformes > Exocoetidae > Hirundichthys > Hirundichthys speculiger. The sequence continues at coordinate 349,947 of JAGFBZ010000685.1, read as the reverse complement.
AAACTTGCAGCCCACATTTGTTAGGTATTAACCGGCCACGCAGCGATTCCCAACCCCATGCTGTCTAAATATTTTGGAGAGCTTTAGGATAACTGGTGATCTCAAGGAACATATTGGATGAGTTTGAGACTGTGTATTTTGTTTCGAAAGTATTGACCCATGATCATGGAAAGGCTAACAATGACAAAATCTTCAAGGTTGTGACAGACAGCCATTATTACATTCTGATCACTTCATCATTATCTGACCTAAGAGGAAAATTAGAATGAATGCATGAATGACCTGGGTTTCCATTATTTTCTTTGTTTTCATCTCATTACTTCACATCATTTTGAATCTATTAGTTTTTGACCTGTCATAAGGTTGGCATTTCACAATCATTTTAAAATGTCCATTTTGTTGCTATTCAAAGTGACTGTCAAGAGAGACAACAAAAAACAAATTAACTTTATGACATGCCAATCATTTGAATGAATGCAGTAACCATTAAAATGGCCCTAATCTAAGCAAAGCCAGCTGCAAACAGTTTAGATTTCACAGATATTTGTGTGTGCAAGGAAGGAAACTAAGAGGAACATAAATGATTGGTCTTTTTTATTTATTGGCCATCTGGGCACAGAAAATGTCAAAACAAAAATATTTCTCACTGTGGCCAAAAAGGTTTTTTTAATCATGTTTTCAAAGACTATTTTAATGTTACGACCTTAACAGAAAAATACAGAGCGTGTCCCAAAGATCATAAATTCATGAGCTTAAGGCTTGAATTAGTCAGTGAAAGTGGCATGCACAAACAGATCAAATACGCAGTCTCCCCATCTATTTATTATAACAGTTGGTCTTCTTGATAGCTTACACCGTCTCTTTCTCACATGGCTCATGAGTGTCTGCCTGCTCTCAGCCAATCGCAGTGCTCGATTCGTGCCAGGCACTGGCACTGTGTCGGCCAAGTTATTGGAAGAGAAAGCTCATGAATCTACTTTAGCTGATAAAAAGGTGCGAATAGGCAGGGGTAACTGGGAACCAGCAGTGTTCCTATGCAGCCATTCATCTGTGCCCAGCAGCACCCACTATCTTGAGTCCAAAGACAGACCCTGCGCAGCTCACGATTAACACAAAAGAGAAAATCCTGCCGTAAAGGAGCAGATGGGAAAGGAAAAAAAAAGATTATCTTTTTTTGCAACAGACACTGTGATATCAGTGATTCTTTTAGGATGGAAAACCATCAGAACAGACAAGTCTACTTGAGGCAAATTGTAAATAAGATTCTCGTATACAGTCATTTTCAGCCAAAGTGGAGGGAGGAATCTTTAATTAGAATGTGTTGAGAGATCATAGTTTCCCTTACAGCTATAGGGCCTTTTCATGTTTATATAATGTGTGCGCATAGACTGGAACGATCATGTGAAACTAGAAACCCAATTCTACATAAGTGAAAAGTGGTTCACTTAAAAATACATTTGTGGAGCTGAGATATCACGCTGAAAGGTGAAAGCTGGGGCTTCAAGCAAACGTGTAGTTGCCATCATAGGCTAAACGATGTGTCTTATAAATGATCCCCCACAAAACAGTGAGATCGAGATCATCAGCAACTAAATCATGCCAGGATTCATTAAGGGATGAGTTGAATTCACACAACTGTGCTTGGTTTTTCAAGAGATGAGCGAATGCAGCACCACTGGTGTGAAAGCATGTCATCTCACGGCCCCAAGCCTAAGAGCGTTGACGTCTGCCAGCATCGTCAGAATCAGAGCAGGTCCCTGCAGACGATCCAACAGCAATCACACTGAAAACTACTCCACCCGCTTCCCTCATCTGAACCAGCAATAATATGATGCTGGATTAATTTTTGTTCCTCTCAGTAAGCTATGAAGGAGAAGAGGAAAAATGCTTAGTGTCCAAAATAATGAAACATTCTATGACACATCCTTATCAGCCAAATGAAAAAAATCACATTATCTTCAAAAGGGTTTTTAAATGCCCGCCCGCCCCTTTGCTCGCAACCTCAAGCTGCATGGGGAATATCAACTGAGAGACAGTAATTCGCTCAAGCGCTTAATATTCAGTTCTCAGCTATGTAATATGCAAATTTGTGGGGTCATGCAGAAGTCACATTGAAAAAATCCCTTAAACTTAATTTGAGAGGCAGTTGAAGATTTTTCCAAGAAAATCAGTCAGTTATGGATAAGGTTCAGCAGAAGTCAAACTGTCAGACTCCTCCTGAGACCCGAGAGGTCCCGGCAGCCCTGACATACGTTGATCTCTTAAGATTTACTGTGCATGGACTCTTTTAAACCCTACAGCTGCTACATTAACACTGAGCATACCCGCTGCTTCCACATAGGAATCTAGTGCAGTGGTGGGCAGTTCATTTCACAGATAAAACTGTGCAGCCTTTCAGCCTTTGGGGAGAAAACAAGTGAAAACAAGTCAACTGGGGTCTCTGTCCGTCCCCCAGTTTATGCATTAACAAACACATAAACTCACGATGCAGACAGGGAGATCATCATCGACACCACTCATATTCACATGCACGCATCAGCAGTTGTATAAAATCTTACTGCACGTCTGTCAGCTGAGAGAAAAGCCATTATTTAACAGCTTTCTAAGTGTTATTTGTTAGTTGTAAAGAGGGATAGGGCCTCTTACAAACCCTGATACCTCTGAGAATGGGTTATCGATCTATCTCCAACGGCTCCAATGTGTCATTTTGTTGTGGCTGCACACTTTGTAAAATCTATTCTGGTGTGATATCGCATGTCCGGTAACAAGCAGAGAATTGCTGTCCTGAAGATAGCCCTGATGATGCTGAAAAGGGCCAGAGGAAGCTGCGCCACAGGCCTTGCGAGTCGCTGCCAAAGAGGTAGAATTAGCCATTTGAAGATGGGCAGGACTGATAGGGGGATCATGAAGCTATTAACCTCTAAACAAGCTGCTGAGAGCCCGGCAGATGGTAGGGCTGATGGCGAGCATGCTGCCAGATTGGGCAGAACGAGAACCCAGCATTTTCACGAAGGCTAATAAAGCAGTTCTCCCAGGCTGCAAATCATGTGTTTTAACCGTATGTAAATACGTGTATATGGAAAGGGATTGAAAATATTTCAATGGTTTCAGGTATATCTGCCTGCACAAACATATAAGAATTCTCAAATTAGCATCATGTTTAGCACACTCCCTTTCTTATAAAGTCCAAGACCTTTCTTTTAGACTCTTAACACAATTTATTAGCCGATTTTAGCAGACAGTAATGCCAATTAAAATGTTATTTTCATCTCGACACTTATCTCATTTACATTTACTGGAAAGAAGTTACGTTGTGTAGTCTTGTTTAAATTTCATAGCACATCCACTAATGCAAAAGAATGCTCACAACTCTCTGAGTCCCACCATAACATTTTAAAATGCAAACCCATGGCATATTTGTGCACCATAATTGAGACCATCTATCCCATAGTGTAAGTATGATTGTGTTTGACTTCTTCCTGCTGTTTCTGTACTCATCAGGATGGGAAAAAGTGCTCAAGCTGACAGTAAACCAAGCAGGAAAACGAACAAGGGATGACACAAATGTAAGAAAGGCATGAAAGCTTAGACAAGGGTTTGCGGGGAAGACATTTTTTCCCAAATGAAGACATCAGGCTGGTTTTACACGCATTGTCTTGAGTCTGTAGTAACAGTGTAAAAATAAGCAAAACACAAGATTGCATGTTTGTTCCAGTGCGCTGGGAATTCAGCCACTGTATAGGCTGGGAATTGCGTTTGATGTCACATCCATACTCATACAGAGCATTCATATCATCCACCAACACAGTGCGTTCATGAAAAGAAAACAAGTTTCACACAACAACTTTGTCGCAAAGGGCACATAAACCCCGACATGGCAACAACTTCTAATCTTATCATCGTTATCCCAAATCCTAAATATAGTTTAATCCAACTGTGTGGGGAATATCTATCTCCTTAACCAAGGTCCCCTCAAAAGATTTCAGATCATTGGCTCATATGGTGCTTCTCTACATGGATGTAGTCTCCAACTGAAACATTCAGAATGCTCATACACACAAATACAGGGGTGCATCATGCATCCCATGGAAGGGCCTTCCTTGGAAACAAAGGACAAAAAGCCCATGCTCATTACCCAACTTCTTTAAACGTTTCAGCCTTTTCTTCTAGAGCTTTTGAATGGAAACTACCCAAGCACCACGGATCGTGACATGTAAGGGGGCAAGACTCACACTCATCCGGGGCTTTGCAGACCTGTGCCTTTCCAGACTTCCCCATGCTAGCGGCTTCCTCCAGTTAGAACAGGCAAAGTAGACAGTCAGGGGACTTTTGGTGTATTTTAATGCTGTTTTACATCTCTCATTTAGCCATGCTAAAATTGTGCAGTAACTTTACATTAATCTTTAATCTTTAAATACCAAAAGGGACCAGCTGATCATGCTGAAATTAAGTGGTAACAAGAGCTATGATGCTCGACAATCCCTAGAGGAAAATGTAGAAAAACAAACAATGACAACTGTGGAGGGGGAAAAAAAGAAAAAAGGAAAAAAAACTATGTCTATCTAATGTCATGGTCAGCATGAGATCATTGAACAATAGAAGTGAGAAGGGACTGAGGGGATTTAGATAAGTGTAATGTCCTGTGTTTATCAAAGACATGGTGACAGGAGAAGAATCTAGATCCCAATGAGACTGTCAGCAGATTTTTGATGGTTAGTGGCCTAATAATACAGAACGGTAATTTTAAATAAAATGCTTTTTGATTAACAGATAACACCAACCTGCTCCCATTACCATGAAGAAGTGTTCTGCCAGCATACTGAAATGACAGTCGCGGTGCTGCGTCCATGTTGCATATCCCAGGAGTTTTCACACCTTATCTTGGTAGCTGTCATCCATTCGGTTATAACGAGACTCCATGCTGTGATCACAAGTGCTTTTATTTATGATTTCCTGGGACTTCAATCATGTCTCACCAGGCAAAATTGCCTCTGCTTTCGACCAGTTTGTGAACTGCCCATGAGACAGGACCCTGGACTTGCCGTATTCTCGTGATGAACAGGCCTTCAGCACTGTCGTCCTTGGACAATAAGACCCCAGCTTTATCCACCTCCAGCCGTCAGGTACTGGCAGCACAAGTCATGCATCAACCCATGTCAGCTGCGGCCCATTAGAACCAGTGAGGCATGCAAAAGTATGCTTCAAGCGATCATGTGGCTGCCTGGAAAATAAATGTGAGATTGATTTTTCTTTTTTCCTCCCTGTGTGTTCAGCAATTATGACAAAGCAGTCTTCCTTCTGGGATTAATAATGTGTTCTTATTCTAAGTCTGATTCATCCAAGCCAAAATAAAAGAGCAATCCTGTGTAACAATCCCTTCTGCATCATCTTTTACATTATTGTGTTAACATGAACACCCACATTGTACTAAGTCGTGATTAACACCCGTGCAATGAAATCTTTGTATGACACATTGATCATCAATCCTTTTAAAGTGAGACAGGTGTGGTTAGATTCATATGTGAGCAACAACTTGATGGCCTCTTTGTTAATGAGATACACGGAACTAGCAAAGTGAAAGGTGCTATTCTGTCATTAAATACATCAATCCTGGGTGCATGCCAGAGTTTTCATTAAATTACAAAATGGGAAATGAAATGTCTCAAGCCTGGACATGTGATCACAGGAAGGCTGAAAGTCTAACAATCATTATTACAGTAAATCCTGCATCAGAGTTTACCATACTCTCTCTGATGCCCGCATTATCCCTGATTCCTCTTGCAGCAGAGTAAGAAATCATCAGTATCGTTGGTTAATGGAACGTTTTAGCTGAATGCAGCATTTATGTGCTGGAGGGTGTTTTCACATAATGTTATAATCATGCGCTTGTCATGTTTTATTCAGATGTGCTTAACCAATCTGCAGTAAAAAAAAAAAGATAAAATAAATAAAATAAAATAAGAATGAGAGTAAGGGCATTTTTAAAGAATACTTAAATGCAGGTTATTATAAGTAATGTAAGTGTAATTGTAGGTAAAATATGAAACCAAAGTGGGGTTAGAAGAAAATCGTGTCAGGTAGGAGACATTGGAGGGATTCTCCATGAACTACATGATTTTCCTGGTGCTCCAACAGGGTGCAGCTGTTCGAGAAATGAATACAGATTAGTTGCTACTTTTAAGATTAAACGCCTGTACTGGTGCAGGTCAGCAGGATGTGTAAAAGGTCATGATATGCTTGGATGGGTTGGGAGGAGAGTGGGATAATTAGCTCATACTTTCTTAACAGCATGTGCTGCTCTTATCCGCGTAGATCCCCATAGAGCTCCGGTTAGTACATGTAATCCTCAGAGCCGAAAAGTGATTCATCACATGCACAACTTAACACACACCCACAATTTCCCCTTTTGAATGAGGACTTTATTTTCATTTGTGTTAAAACACTTTCACTGTAACCCTTACTTCTTGAAAGGGGGCATTGTAAAAATTACCGCTAGACGGGGGCTCCACCAGGAAACTTTCGGTTGATTGGTGTCATTCCTTTCATTCATTTGGTCTTTGAGCATGTATGAAATACATTATTGGAAGTGAAACTTTAATCAAAGTGTAAGCTCAAAAAAAGTGATGTATGAAGAATGAGAAACAGGGCTTCACTTGAATCTTGTGAGATGCATCCTTTTTAGTTTTTGATAAGTTTATAGTTATTGCGGATTCAGGAGACCCTGAGCATCTCTAAGTCTCTGCTCCCCCTGTACACTGATATGTCATTAATGGATGTTATTAGTTGTGTGCGTCTGTCTCCCACTGTGTGTTCTTTTCCCGTCCTTGTACCTCTCTGCAGGTACCACTTCCTCCAAAACTGCATCCTACTGATCTGTGGTTACGGGCATAACCAGTGTCTGCTGTTGTTGTTTTCTGTCTCTCTGTTTTGGTGCTGATTTGCCTCTTGTTGTCAGCTCATTCGCACCAATCGCAGCAGACAGCTCTCCACCCTGAGTCTGGTTCTCCAGAGGTTTGTTCTTGCAAAACGGGATTTTTCTTTCCAATGTCCTAATGGCATTGAGGCAAAATAGACAACCTAACATTCACTTTATTGACTGAAATTAAAGGTGTGCATGACACAGATTTTGCATTCCTTTGGGAAATATGTGGAGTTAAAACAAAAACAAATTCCTAAAATTCCATGGTAAAAAAAAAAAAAAAAAGTCAATCAATAACATTAATAGTATAACTCCCTATACTATAAATTTCCTTGAGAACTCCAGTCCGTCTTTTGTTCTGCGTTTGGCTGCAAATTTTCATTAACTTTTCATTAAACTGATATTTAGTCTCTTTTTGTGGCGGCCACCATTCACTCTTATCCACCAACATGTCCTTTTTGGTCCATAATAAATCAGCTGTTTGTTTAGTGATGATTCTGAAACCAGAACGCCTTCATTAGCTGTCAGTCTAAACCGCGATCACATGTGTTTGAAAGGATTATTATTTCATTTTTCATTTTGGAATCCAAGGAATATTTTCCTTATTGGGCTTTAAACAGGGTTCCTGAATTAATGCACAAGAGTTTCCATAACAGTTTTGAGAGCTTGTAAATTACTGGGAACTAAGTACATTACATATTGTGTGAAAATTAGGAAAAATGTTTCATAGTTTGATCCCCACAAAACCAAACTAACAAACCTGATTTGATCATGTGGCTTTCAGTTTTTTATTTTTTTGTTTATTTTTTAAAAAGAAAGTTAATGACATTTTATCCAGTATGATAAATTCATTCTGTCCCCCATGTTGTTTATAGCATATTTCAAGTGTTTCTGCTATATGTATGTGTATATATATTTATATTGTGGCTGCATGCTGCTGCAAGAAAATTGCTGCCGCTACTTTAGGAGCCTGGTATTTGAAGTCCAAATCACTCACAGAGGACCACTCTTGCAGTTTTGATAGAACACAAACTATAAAACCACATTAACCAGAGCTGTACAGTGTGATATATGTATACACTGCATGTCAAGTGCTATAAGAAAATTGGTCTGTGGAATAAGTGTTATTAATCTTCTTGCACTGGTGCAGCGAGAGAGAGCTGTGTTTGTGTGTTGTGAGTGAGGTGCTGCACGTAATGTCGCTCAGTAGTACATCACTGAAGCGTGAGGAGGGAGGAGCCCCCTACTCGATCCCTCACCTGTCGAGAGTCCACACACAATTCCTCTCTGCCATTTTCCACACCAAGTTAAAAGATCAGGAGTTAAAAGTGTGGCTGGTGATCAAAAATGGAGTCATATTTTCAATTCACTCGAGGAGGAAGAAGGATGAGGAGGTGTTATATTCAACCCCAGACAAGCAGCACCAAAACAGATGTCCTTCTCTAAGAGGATGGAGAAGATTATTAAAGTGTCCAGAGGACATGCTGCTTTACAGGTGGTTTATTGAGACTACACTACCATATTGCAGTTAATTGAAGCATGTAGTATGTCACCATAAAGGCTGTCATTTGACACCCCCCCCCCCACTGGTAAAAGACATCACAATTGGAAAAGCACAATCCAGTGCATAATCAGCAAGGAAGCAGACAAGTAGCATTACGACAAATAAAAGGAAGGAGGAACAAAAGAAACAAAGAAAGAAAAGAAACTCCATGGGAATAAGGGGAAACAAGGATAATATTAGAGGCTCTCTCAATTTTAGTTTTTTTTTTCTTTTGTTTTTTTACCTTCAGCAATATTTTAAGACAAAGGTTATGGCATTGTGGATTTAAAAACATTTTTCCATCGTTAACCCTCTCCATTACCAGAAGCAGCCATCATGAGTATGAAACCCGTTGTTGCAAAATTTGCTAGTTGACATAAAAACTCAATCTTTCAGTCTCCCCTTATTCACAGTGATAATGTAATGGTAAAAGACGGCTAAGTATTTGACATGTTTACCACTTAATATTCATTCCAAGTGCACGCACAACTCTGGAGGTTAAACAATTTAAAAAAGAAAAGAAAAAAAATCCCAGTGATGGGCATTTTGTATGTTAAACAGACCTTTGCCCCCACTGTTTTCTAAAGCAAACACTGATAAATGGTTGGCTTATCACATTGTTTAGAAATGAAATTTCAGCAACATTTTAAGCACAAGAATGTATATTCTAATGTTAATGTTGTGAATGTGAAGTCTGCAATATCCCCTTGACCACAAATGTCAAAACAACTCACAAATTTGACCTAATGAGTGAAAGGCTTCGAATGATAAAAAGATAACAAATAACTCATGTATTTTATTCAACTTTAAATTGCATTTCCCCTGCAACCTTTTGGCAAATTTTGCCTCATTTTTCAATTTCCTGGGAACTTTAATGGTTGTTGAAGATTTACTGCTCTCAGCAAAAAAAAAAAAAAAAAAAAAAAAAAAAAAAAAAAATATAATACAGAGTTCACTGAATGTTGAACCTTAAACAGTAGACAGAAAAAGTTAGAAGCTGACTGATGAGCATGCTGGAGCATCTAGAAGTTAGAGAGACAGATATTACTACCCAGGAGTCATAGCGATTAATTTATTTTTCACACTATGACTTGTAATTCATTTAATCTGGCCAAACCTGTCAATTCAAACTTTGGTCTGGGTTTAAGGTCTGACACTCCATGCCACACACATCTCACCTTTTTTTTAACTTTGTCATAAACATATTGCCTTCTTTGCTATAAATAAATAAGTACTGATCCATTTCTATGGATGCAGAAGGCATGAACTCTCCTCTTTTTGTGTCTATTGTCAGTAGTATGCATTACATCAGTGCTCGATTTGTATGGATTTATAACAAGAGAACAGAAACCAACAGAGCTGCCTGTTCACAGTCCTTTTTATAGACTTTTTGCGCATATATAAAGTTCAAATTACCTTGATTTGTCTGAAGGGATCATATTCACACTATCACTTAAGTGGAAAGACATTTTTGATTCTTGCAAGAGGGTTAAGATTGCTATTTATTTTGTTCTAGGTTTGTTGCTGTCAGGTTTGAAGAGTTCAGTTTCCAAAATGTAGGGGACGGGGAAGCAAGAGTGAGAATGATTTATATATATATATTTCTCAAAGGATGCCTAGAAAACACATTCTGAGGCAAAAACAATAAGATGGAGAATGGTGAGAATGCTGAGGGGTAGCACAGGGAGCAATGTGGAAAACATGACAAAAACAAAACTGGGAATTATGACAAATGAACTGGCTAGGGAAGGGGGGAAATACAGGACTATAAACAAACACACACTCACAGATAAGCTAATGAGGCACAGGTGAAGACAATCGGGACAAAGGAGATCAACAAAGGAAGTGACACAAAGGGGAAAACACTTTCAAAGTAAAAGAGGAATTGAAGCCAAGAAAAATGATTCTCTGATTCAGACTCAAACTCAAAGACAACCCCAAGACCATGACAGTTGCCCCCTGTGCTGACATTATCTGCCATTTTGCTGCAAGCTCATATTCTGTTCTAACCGAAATCTGCTTTGATTCAAGTTTTTTTGGTCCCTAATGAACGTTTATAGACGTTAATCAACCCTAGCTCACAGACCTAGGGTTGATTTAACACAAGACTGTTCCTTTAAGGTGGTTGGGACCTATAGATACCAAGCTCTGGTGTCTCATAAAAGCATACCCTGATTCCCCCCCGAAAAAAAAAAAAAGGTGTGGCACAACTTCATTTATTCATTTATATGAGTCTTGCACACACACATGCACACACACAGGGCCCTAGGGTCATGCTTGTTGTTAACAAGGTAAACAGGGGTCACTGTATAGGGTAATAGTGCTGTTATCGGGGTGGACCAAGCAGGTTGACCATTGACTTCTGTAATGAGATTAAGACAGATGGAAAAGAGCGGCTGGAGAAGTTAAAGCTTTAGGGTTGGAGGAGGGGGACAGGTTTGCTTCAGCAAAGAGGTTAATCTTGAAATGCACAGATAAATAATATAGCAGGCTTTCCAAGTGTGGAGTAAAATAAAAAGATGTCTTTTTGATAAGTCCTCCCCTTTTCTGCCCAGCACTCCAGTTTTCCTAAATCTTACATTGTTGCTCTGCGGGAATTTTGGCTTAAACAAGAAAAACACAGGTGGATCATGAATGATGACTGTGACACACTGAGGTACCACAGGCAGCCAACTTGCACCAAAGCTATCTTATTTAGAAAATATAAGTTTGGCAGCAAATCCTTTTTTAAAGGAAACACAAAAGTTCCTCTGTTGACTTACAACAGGAAAAATCAAATTACAGGCAAACGGAAATGGGCAGAAAACCCACCAGACTGCATGGGAAACTTTCAAAACTCCACTAGTGCATTTAAGCTTGATAAGTTAGACCAATAAAAGGTGCTATGTAATTTAAAACATGAGATGAATGCCAAAGGAAAAGAAAAGCTTGAGGACTGTGGTTCTCCAACCAACCATGTGTTGTTAGCCTGGTCTTTAATTGGTGTTGAGGCTGTGAAAAAAAGGCAGGCCTTCTATCTACATAATTTAGTTTCTCTGCAGAACATTCACCCAGCGGTGGTAATAAAAAAAGTTTATAGAGTATTATATGAAAACATTTACAGTGAAGCGTGATTGACACAAACTGCTTTCCCTGTAAAAGTGCAATACATTAATAGCTCCAGGGTGTCATGCCAAGTTTAAATGAATTGTGTGTCAAATTAATCAACAACCTGTCACACAGTGTTATTGCGTTTATGGTTGACATCAGTTTTGTGTGCATCATGGCTCGAGTCTGAACCAATATCGTTCTGTGTGATTTCTATGAAAAGCAGATCGCATGCCAAATTATGACCTACCAAGTAAGAATGTTGCCCCAACGTTTAACAGAAAAGCCACCATGTGCTCATTCAAACATGACACACTCAGCTGCCATTAAATTAATGGAAAGGACTGCATGACTGAAAGGGGTTTTATATCCCTTTTGTCTTCGTTTCATTGTCTCACCAACTTTACCCTTCAGTTATCATCTTCTCTTTCACCTGCTGCCTCCATTTCCCTTCATCCTTCACACTCAACTACTCGTCTTGTGCATCCTCTGTCTTTCAAACATCCTGTGCCGCTCTGTGCCTGCAGCACAGCCGTATGTTAATCTGTTGGAGGAGGGGGGTAAAGGATTTAACCCACCTGAGGCCTGGCTGGGTGGCTGGGAAGTTTGTCTACTGAGACTAATTTGAACAAAATGCTCCTCTGTTCTTGGATGAAAAAAGAAAGACAAAGACTGCAACTGTAGGTAATTAGAAGAGCCTGCTGAAAGGAGATCTCGAAGAAACTTCAGTTTGTCTGAGTTTCTGTACGTACAGACACTGGATATGTCTATTTATTGCTATGTTCACATTACCAGACCTGCTGTCCAATTCTAATACAATTCTAATTTGGTAAATATGGGATGTGAAGGTTCACATTCATAACTACAACTGTCCTGCATGTGAATACAACAACCTCTTAAAGCAAGAACAACAAAACACATCACATTTGTTAGACCGTATTAAAGCAGGATATTTGATTGAGGCACAGTAGAAGCAATCATGGGCATTGCAGTGGGGGGGGGGGCTGACTACCTAGGGCCAAAAGAAACCGGGGGCCTTTGATGGACCTAGAAATATATGCTGAATTGTGTGTTGTTTGATTGTGCTGTGCTGGCTGGAGGGACTTTGTCTTGTGTCTTTTCACAAGGTGAAGAATTCCTGGTGGTGCCCCTGGAAGCAGTTGCAGGTATTACTGGTGACATCTCACCACTGACTACTGTCACTTTCCTCCATTGTTGCTGAGTGATTATTGGGGCACTGCTGGTGTTGTGACAAGTTCTGAATGGCTGTCGGGAAGTGAATCCCCCACAGCACAACACGCTACGCTACGTGAATTCAGATATGACGGTTCTCACTCATCCTAGACAAAGAGTATATTTCAAATCTAGGACCACATACTTAAGTGAAAGTGTTGACAATTGACAATCAGAGTTTCGAAAGAAAAAATAAAAATAAAAAGCAAATAAAAGCAACCAAAAAAAAAAAAGGGTAAGGATTAATTCAACCGGGCAGAGTGAACATAAGTTACATGTACCTATGGGATTTTTATTTTTTCATGCACATTTGTTCATGTCTGTTCCTACATTAAACATACACAGGAATTTTGCAGTGCATGTCCAGTGCAGTTAAAGCAATTTGTAAAACTGTCAAAAACATCATAATTATTTCCTGAGATACACCAAACATATCATAGTAGCTAGAATGTGTCATCATTAAGCCAAGAATTAAGCCAAAATCCAAAACAGGTGGTGACTGAGTACTTTATACTTAATGTCATTACATAAGAAAGTTAAATCTCAATGTGTTGTTTTTTTTTTTGTTTGTTTTACTGGTTAGACTTAGGAATCAAAACCATCTAATTAGGATTTAGCATTTAAAAAAAAGTTGGTTAGAGTTAGGAAAATATGTTGCCTTACCTTACAATAACCATCTTTTAACAAACCCTGATCAAAACCTTGCTTGTCTAATTTGCTGGAAGGTAAAAGAAGTCTCTTCTCCACAAGGCACAAATGTGGACACAAATGAAAGCTCCCACTAAAATACATGTCTTTGAAAGTTCAAGTTATCCTGGCTGCTCCAAAAAAATAAAAGAAATAAATAAACAAAAAATAAAAGAACAAATTCTATTAATTTTGTTTACACACTTTACAATTTGAGATATTGATTACCACCTCAGGATGTATCATTAACTCAACTTCATTTACATTTTGCATTTGCTGGACAGCAGTCTGAAGAGATGACTGTTGTTCTCTCTGCTACTCTGATGTAACTCATGATCTAACTACATTCTGAGAGCTACTTGTAATGTCAGGCCTTGATTTCAGCCTTCAAGTGCCTCCATAAATGTTTAGCGTGGTGACGCTCATGTGACAGTAAAAGAGAGTCCCTGACATTCATTAGTCTGACGATTTTCAATTATTTATTGAAAAGATGCAAAGCAGAGGGTGTAGCCCAGCGCTGTAGGGCTCACTTCACGCAGATATAAAGTACCCAGTTCTAAATCCAGTCTGTTCTACAATACATTCAGTAGTTTTGGCAAAATGCTATTTTCTGTTTCTAAAATAACCAAATAAGTCTGTCTTTGCATTGCACTGGTTCATACTTTTATCTTTCATTGGATGGGTTGGTTAGGTTTAGGCTCTAAATTCATGATGATCTTAGTAATGCCAATGTCATGCAAATACTAAAAGCCCAGTTTTGCATCTACACATGTGGAAGATTAGTCTTTTACACTAATGTCCATAAAGCAGGGTGTTGTCCTTTTCAGGAGGGGCCACTAACTCATTATGCTGTCAGTGGATAAAGCAGGGATTGAAAATTCAATCAATTCTCAAAGTACCATTCAAATCTGTGAAAGCACAGCAGCATCTTTAACTTAATGTGGTGATGCAATTCAACCAGAAGAAAAGGGTTTACTTAATGATGGAGGCCGTTATTATTCACTCATTTTCTAGCTGTTATTACATTTATTTTCAACCATTCTTTAGTCAGGCTTAGGCATCCAAACTCCGAGGTTAGGTTTAGGAAACGACCTTAGTTTGGGACAGCCCAAACTGCAGCCATAAAAATGGCAAACACTTTGGCAGTTGATGAATGAGGCACACGTAGAGGCTACATCTCTGCAATTAATTGAAGTTTATCATGATTTCAGTTTTGGCTCTCAAGAAAAATAAAAACAATGCAAATGGGCAGAAAAAACACTTATTTTGCCGCATATTCTGTCTGTTGTTTCCTGAATAACACGCTCTCTAGGTATAACCTCCACTTGGTTGTCGGGAAGTAATACTTTTCTTTTTGTGAGTGTGTAACACAAAATTGTATTTATTTAAGTGATATTGAGGTTATGATCATGTTTCTGGCCAAGAAAGTTTAAAGGATTATTTTAACATCTCTACCAGAGATGATTCACTTTTTTTTTCCTTCTATAATCGAGTCTCACATAACTCATTATTTTTAGTGTATTACACGCTCATATGATGCAATGAGATGTAAAAAGCTTAAATGTATTTCTCTGAGAACAGGCGATGTCCTTGTACAGGGATCCAAAATCAGAGTAGGAAAAACACTCAGAGATGTCTATATCTCCACCACCATCTTTCACTGTTTGATGCATTTCTGCCTTCTGTTTTTCGCCAACTTTTAAGTTATGTTGAGATGGGAGTATTTTTCCCCACTATCACTGTGCCACTTAATAAGTAATGTTCTATTGGAAATCTATGGCACAGCATTTTATATTAGGTGGACAAAGTCTGCGATCTCATTGACTCTGCTCTAAGGGATGCTATTAAAAGAAATCTCACCTTTTGCAGAAATAGGTTAGCAAGTGCAGGTGTAGAGTGAGTGCAGTTGTGTTGGTGTGACCTCTACGTGACCACAAAAACCAACATCACGAAAGAAAAAAACTTAACAGTTTATGCACAACTGGAAATAGGTGAAGAAATCAGGATATCAGCTGCTCCACCATCTCATCCCTCCCCCTCCTACATCTAACTCCACTGTGTATTTTCTGTTATCCTTTATCTTTCTCTTTCTCGACATGCCCACCCAGCTTCAGAGCCCCCCTGGTAATCTCTCTGGTACTCACCTCAGCCCGTCACCTGAGCCGCTCACCTGTCTTTGCAGCTGCTCTTCTATCCCCAGTTGAGCTCTGTTTAAATCCACCTGTACAGATGTTTGCCAGCACAAAGCAGCAAAAGAGGAGTTAAAAAAAAATGTGTTTAACTCTCCCCTGAGAGGCTTCTTAATTTCTTCACACACCTACTCAGTTTGGTGACTGGCTGTCCTCCTGTGGTGCCCTTTGGAGGCTTTGACTGCCAGTACAGATGCCTGTGTAACCAACAGAATACACTAATAACATATCAACAGATTTAAAATAACTGCTACACGTTTCAGCTGACAAAGTGAGAGACACTTTTTTATAAAGATATACTTTATATATTGGTCAAAAGAAGCAAAATCACAATATATTTGCATTTGAGTAGTACATTGAAGCAACACTGTATTCAAGTCCACCTGCATAAGGAGCACTTTAAATACTGACATGATCACACGACAGTGAGCTGTGTCACATCCTCTCACTGCTCATAATTGCTCTCCACTTGCCTTTAATTAAAAGACATAATCCCATTAACAAGCAGAAATAGGATTAATACTGCCTCCGACTCCAGCTGCTGCTCTGTAATGAGTGTGAGCGTGTGTGTGTGAGTGTGCATGTGTGTCGGTGAACATGTCTGGTCCCCTGACTCAGAGATAACACTTATACCACATGGGTGATGTGGGTGAGAGGGAAGAAGCAAGAAAGCGACACCAAAGGAGGGTCAGCAAAAATGAAAGAGAGACTGGAGAAGGAAACCGTCATTTAACTTAAAGCACAAAGGAAAGATGAAAAAAAACTATCTACAGTCAAGTACACTGCCGCGTTTTGTTTGATTACCACCACAGGATGAATCATTAATTCAACATAATTTACATTTTACATTTGCTGTGGGAAGATATTTTGCATCCCAATTCAAAAAAACAGCTTTAGACAAATACACAGCAGTTTCAAATTTTGGAGAGGAAAAAAAAGGGTTGAAACAGAGGAAAGGAGAGAGAATAATTCAATGACAAACAGATGTTACGAGAGGTCGCATTTTTTCCACAGAGACATCCTCCCTCATCGCTGAGCTGAGGTGAGAAACAATGACCGTGAAAGGATGACATGCCAGTACAACGCCACCATTGTAAAAAATAACAAAGGCTGCTGCTGAGCCACAAGGATAAGAGGACAGGGTAACAGGGGAGCGTTCAATGTTCCTGAGTCGATTATGTTGTTGTTTCCTCTCAACAACGCCTCCCTACATCTGTCCTGTCCTCTAATGTTCCTCTTGGAAGCCAACATCATCTCTTTTCTCATGTTTGTTTCAGGATCATTGCATTTTCTGCATCCTTCTACAGACAGCCCATTGTTGTTGCCATTTGGAACTAATTTGTGATTTGATCTTTCCTGCCATATTTTGTATCAGTGCAGAGAATAAGATTTTTATGATATGATACGAAGTCCAAAAAGCTCACTATTTTGAAAATGCGAGAGGAAAAAAAGACATCTGATGAAAAGCAGATCATCAGTATGCTTTTAAAAATCAACATCATCTCCAAGCTTCTGCAACAGATGGATTTATCGATTTCAAACTATACAAATTTAGCCATACCATTTTAGTCACATAAAATAGAAAAATGCTTCGTTCAATTACGACACTCTACATTTAAAAGCGTTTCTCAAATAGAAGAAAAAATGTGTATCTGAATGTCAAGTAAATGAAGATGCATTAAATGTTATTTTATTCCACTCCAAAGTCAGAAACACACCCAATTTTTACAGTAATAACATAATATCATGGCCACAAGATTGAGTCGTGACTAAAGACAATAACAAGTTGATCTGGAGCTAATTTAACAGCTGAAAGCAAGTGACCTTGTGTGTATCATTTTTCATGGTCAGTATTCTAGCAGCCAATTCTGTCAGTCAAGTGCGTGCGTGTGTGTGTGTGTTTGCTTGATGTGTCAGGTTTTGAACCAGTGAGTGGTGGAGTTCAGAGGGCTTGTCTGAGCTCCCTCCATGGGCTTCTCTCTGACAGGACAGTAATGTGACAGCGCCAAAGAATGGGCACGTCACTGACAACTAAGGTTAAACTGATAAATGGGGGCAAAAGCAGCTTTTTGCTTAAAAATAGGATGCACTGTCACTGTCATCCTCCATTAAAATGATAAATGAAATGAAGGTTGATAAACTGCAGTGTATTAAAGACTGTGTCAGTTCACGGAAAACTCTTAACATGTGTCATTAATGTCGGTCTGTATTTGATAAAGACCAAGCCTTGGAAACCTGAACTTGCTCCGACATAAAATACATTTAAATACTGTTTAATTGAGCATGATATGTATAGAAATCCTGGTATGATACCAGGAGCATCACAAAGTGATCAAACTTTTCTTTGCAAAGCCTTAAAGAAGTGGTTTCTGTAAAAACCACATCTAATACCAGCTGCTTGTTGGCTGGCTGAATAGCTTCTGAAACCACCTAATCCTATATCTTTGATCACATATAAGGGGCAACTGGGGGCTATGTGACATTTCCCTTGCAGTGGAGACCACCGTAAACGTGGTTTTAAAAAGTGATTTTCATCCCACACAGAAAAGTGGTTCTTTGAACCATCTTGACTGCATCTGTGCAAGCAGATCTTGCACAGTCTGAGCTACTTAGATCAATGTGTAAAAGGGCAGTTTTTGTAAATGCTAAGCTGGAGCCTCCACTGATTGTTCCTGACAAAGGGTAAGTAAAAGTTACGTGGGTGGCAAGGCAGGTTGCTACAGGACCAAAGAGCAACAATAAAAGAGCATAGAAATCAAATCAAATTGATTTGTAAAATGCGTTTAAAACCACTGACAGAGTACTCCTTGTTAAAAAATAAACAGAAACAAAACAGCAAAATCATTTGAAAAAAGACAAAGGTTTTATATTTTCCAAATGACATAAAAGCAATATAAATATTAACAGCAGATGCAATTAATGACCAGTTAATAAAATATGTGTTTTTGGACATTAAACAATTTGCAGTTTGGATGCAAACAGATGGGTCAAATAAAATGTGCTTTTCAATTTCTAAACTCAGCCTCTCCATGAACATGGTTAAAGTCTGATTTTTGAAGCTCTGAATTGTTTAATAATGCCCTTTGCAAGTTAAGGTAACACCAATATATGAGTCACTCATGTTTGGCATTTTATTTTGAAAATTCACCGGACTCTCTATGCCATTCTTGTGTCTGACTTCCTGCCAGCTCCATCTGCTGTGTAATTTGATAGAGCTTAGCCACCGCGCAGCGCCAAAATAGTCTTGGCACGTATCTTTAGTGGAGCAGAGCGGATGGTTGCTTCTGGGGTGCTTCTAAACCACGCTAGGGCTCTCTGGGTGAGACCACTCTCATTGACGATAATAGCCCCAATTCACAGTGGCTGGCTGCTTCTAACCAAGCAGTTTGGTTTTATTTCCGATATGTCTCCAAAGAAATGTGTTTTTGGTTGTCAGGGAAAGTTGGCCAACCATGGCTCACTGGACGTAGTTTGTGTTTCTATGCCAGCAACAGAGCAAATGTATTCGTTTTTCTGCGACACTTCAAGGATAACTGTTTTATGGACAAGGCCCAGTACACCACTGGATTTGCAGAAAGCCTAAAGCTGAAAGTCTCTTCTGATACATCATTAGAGGCTTGTGAGTCTGAACTATAAATTGATTATGTCTCACACTAGCAAGAAAAAAAATCACTTCGGTCCATCTCCCTCATAAGAAGTAGTCAATTTTAGATTATCACACCAATACAGCTTCAATTGTTGGCAACTATGGAGTCATAATTGGCTTGGTGACAGTATCATTAGCTCTTCTGTTTCTTGGCAACAGATTTTTTTCTGACAAAATCAGCATTTTTCCATACTTCCTACATCTACACCCAAGTACATAGGCCTACAAAGAAAAGCATAGCACAAAAGCACAGGAAGCTTGTGTCAGCACCAACATTACAGCTTCCTGAGTAAAGCCAATGCAGAAATAAGAAAATTTGCAGTTCCTCGACTGCATTGACCTCCATGTTGAAATGTCCAACTTTGCAGCAGTAATAAACATTTTTACAGCTTGGTTCAAAAAAATGTTTTTTGGTCTTCAAAGCCAGATTTCACATCTATGATGACTGTATAGGGTAGGAATTCTTTTAAACCAAAAATCAAGTTATAAAAGCAACAAATTTATGTACAGACTTTTGAGTGGCAACTGATATAGATATATCAGGTAGCTATCACCACTTCTGCTACTTAGGGCTTCTCAATTTCTTGACTTCTAAGCATAGCTTTTGAGCTGTGAATTAACGGAGCACAGTTATTCATATTTTTTAAGAGAATCTGTTTTGTCTTGCTTTTACATGTACAAACAGACTTCTGCAACTAGCTGTGGGTTGGCCTGGAGGGGTCCAAGGAGGAAGCTTAGCTAAGCAGCTGGTAGCTTGTGCTAACCATGCATTGGCTAAGCGCAGTGGTCATTTCAGACATCATTTCACCATAATGACATTTGACACAAGAGGTTGCACCACGAACGTTCACCAGCAGCTCCACAGCTCTTCCAGCGTAGCTTGGCTGAAAGAACTGGGAGCCTGAGTGAACCATCTCAGGATGCTTTCAAGCACAAGTCTGCTTGGACCCACAGTCAATCATCCTGTAACTCACAGGCTGAAGCCAACAGGCTAGCCCTACTGCAGTGGTTTAATCTCACAAGCAGTGGGCCAAGAGATGGTAGGAGGTCGCGGCCGAGTTACACTGGTCTTCGTTTCAGCTCTGGCAGCACTCGTTTTGGATGTTGTTTCAGAAGTGATGTTTGAAATGAGGATGTTTTGACAGATTTGATCAGAATGAAAGTAATATTAATTAGCATCCTAGCTTACCATAAATGAAGCCAGCACTGCTAAAACAGCTAAGTGTGACTGAAATAAGGTAGGCATGTTCTTATACAGTCTCATTTAAATTCAAATGTGATTGCATATTTCTGCATTATGTCAATCTTCAGCACACATTGATTGTGGGTTTCAGGTGGGAATGCAGAAGTTGACATTATTCATGTGATTCAGTTGGTTTAATATGTTTAATATGTAAAAAGATTATTTCTATACATTTTGAGCAATGGATTTGGACTGCCTAAGATACGCTAATGTGTGCTAAACTAGCAAATATTGCTAATGATAAATGACTGATTTTAGAACTTTGTTTACAGACTCAAAAAGCTAAGTGTTAAATGTTGTACATTGTTTACATTTTAAATCAAAATGAAATAAAGGAATGTAATGATAAAATAATATTTTGTAAATACAAGCTGGATTATATAACACTGAGATTTTGTTTCAGTTTGCATATATGTTTAAACTTGATGGATGGGGAAAAATAGCAGTTATCAGTTGACATATTAATTGATAAAGCAAAGGAAGAAGACTGAATCACATTTCACATAAATAATGCATATAACTTAAACATGCCTGGATACTGACATGTTATATCAGAAGAAGTGTTTTACCAGAACTTTGATTAGTCTCATTAAAGAAACCAATGGAAAAATTACATAAGAAATTATAAAGTCGTCATCATTTTTAAAGCCAAAAAAAAGATCCGGGGCTTTTGAAAAAAACAAGTCATCCCTTCCCTCCATCAGTCGAAGTGCTCCCGCACTGGATTCAACCCAGAAGTTTGATTACTGTCACTTACTTTTGCCACATAACAGGAGGTTATTCTGGCCACATTCCACCTTGTGGCTCACTTTCAGAGACACCAGTTATCATCATTAAAATAGAGAGGCAAGTGATAATGTGATAATGTTTTTTTTTATTACTTACATTTTGATTGGTCTTAAATCATACTGCTACGCTCATAAACTTGTATAACCTGACAAATATGTAGGACTCTTACTGTTGTTTAAAGGAAAGGATGACAGTTCAGATTTAAAAGAAATCAATTACTCTGCTGTAGAATCCTTAAAAATAAAAAACACTATTGTGTTAATGGTTCCAGTTCAAAAGCATAGACTGCATATCTTTATTAATACTGTGTAATGACACTTTCATTAACGTTCACTCTTTCTGGGATGGTACCACTTCCATGAGCAAATGAAGAGGGCAGAACAAAAATCTTCTTTGAAGATGATGACGACATGGACACAATAGCTTCTCGTAAGGAGTGGTTGAAAAACACAAATGAGCAGGTTATTGATGACATTTGTCATTTATTGTGCTTCTGCTAGAGGTTCTCACATGATCATTATTGTAATTGTAAACTTTAATTCATTTAACACGGTATTCACCAGAACATGGTGACATTTGGTCAGAGTCATATCAAATGTACTTATGTTCAATAAGGTACAACCTCCTCAAATATGTGTTTTAAATAATTAACAGTGACCTTCATGATTTCATGATACAGGCAGCAGTCCAGTTTCCCTCAAAAAGCCAGAAATCTGCAGAAATGTGAACCAGAGTGTAACTGGAGATAAGTCAGGTTCATACATGAGAGCATCAATATAGTTTCCACTTTAATTTATGTGGATTTAATAAATGATTTTACTCACTCATCCTCATGTTTTTCTTTTTAGTGAGAAAAGAACCACTCATGCAAGAGTTCAACAAAAATATTGTCAGGAAGTGACGCTACCTCCTTCTCCTGCTTGTTTTTGTTTACCCAAATCTCTTCTTTTTCAGATCCCTCCCAGTCTGTGCCAGCATCATTCTCTGTGTCCTGAAGCCTACTGAAAGGACTCACTGGCACAACTGTAGTTATGCTTCAGCAGGGATCCAGCTCTGAATTTTTGTTTTCTTTTGTTAAGTAAATCTGGCCTCAAGCCACTTGTCTCACCATCAAATCCTGCACTTGAGTCTTTTTTCCGCACAACAAACAACAAGACCTGAGTGAGGAAATTCAGAAACGATTCAGACTTCAAAGAAAAAAACTCCACAAAGATTTGCGACAAGATAAAAAACACTTCTAGAACTCAATAAACACATGAACACTGTGTCCTTATTTCAAACCACACTAAGTTAATGAATGTCAATTTTGTTATTAAAATGTGTTTTTTAAGTTTAAATGCTTTTCAGTATAAGCAATTTATTAACATAATTTGTTGCCTTTTAATTCCTGATTATTTATTTTTTTTTATTTTACTTTGTTTAATGATAATCTTAGGATCCCATTATCCTAACTGCAAGATGTTGACCTAAAGCCACTGGCAGCAACATTTAAATACCACTAATATAGTGGTAGAAAATGAATATGAAAATTTTGTTCTCCAAAAGAAGTTTTCAACTCCTTTGGGATTTGCTATGGCATTTTGAACCCCTGTCTTCTACAAAAGGGACGTGGTATGTTGTAGGCATCTCTTGTAATGGCCGGTATGTCTTGTATTTTCTGTGGGTCTGCAGTGCTGCAGGCATTACAATTATTTCTGCAATTATTCAGAAATAATTGCAGGGTTATGGAGCTATGGTGGCTTCAAGGCAACTCTAGATGCACTGGAGATTACGAGATAACTGAAAATGAATACAATATGGCCATTTTGAAATCTTGTTTATCCATAAGTCCAGTCAAAAACTCCCAAGAAGTCATTGATAAAATTCTTTTTGATGAAGGTCGTAGATATGTCACAGCACAAAGATTTCGGTGTAATCAATCCAATGTGAACATCAGAAGTTCAAAAACAAAGCCAGGAAATGGAGATCAGTTATAGGTGTATTGTAAGAGGCATTTTAAGGGCAAGCAATGACGCTTTACAAACTACAACAAAGTTTGCCATGCCTAGCCTAAAGTGGTTTTTAATGTCCATCCCAAAAGGAGACAAACTCTGGTGCTCTGATTAACAGTAATGTCAATACGAACTATTCCATCTTTCAAACACGTTGCATTTGAGAGTTTACTTAAGGCTGTCAGAGTGTAGTGGTGCATGTATTGATTTATCAATATTAACGAAAAAAAAGAAAGAAACATTTCTGTCTCTACAAAGTTCTGTGACATTGTGTTGAAAGATCATGACATTTTGCATCCCTGCACAGGACACATGATGTGGTCAGCTCTGAACCAGCTAAAATGGAACTAAACCATGAATTGATGACTTCTAATTTCAGATGGAAAGAAAACATCCTTCATGTGGTTTGTAGCATAAAAATGCAGAAAGACTCAGTAAAAAGTACATTACAGGCTGACTGACATCACAGAGGATCACAGAGGTGAGTGTAAAAGCAGCATATCAATCTCTGCTGAAAAAAGGAACCATAGATTCTAACGGTTTATTCTTTTGAAACCAAAAATCGATATACATTAAAGAATGACTGGGTTCATAAGCTAATGCTGTGATTTAACAAAGCCCTCACCACACATTATTCACTAATTCATTTTATAGCATTTATTATTCTTCTGAAAGGTCAGGCTTTTGAATAGTTTCATCCAGTCCATTTGCAAACTTAGATGCTATGGATTTAACCAGCTTTGATTAATTTCAGACAAAGAGCATAGAAACAGTTCTGCAAGTTAACTGTGTGTCAGTTCAGACTTGGATACCTTTCACGCCGGTTAAGTTGACGTCACTGCTTTAAATGACATGATAGAATCTACACCAGTGAATGTCAATGAAAAGCCTGAAGTATGAAATAGAAAATGTGTCTATGCTGTCTGAATAAGAATGTAGCCCAACTGCAAAGGCTTGACACAGAGATTGCATAACATGTCATACATAAAACATTAAGCTTTGCATATGCAGTTCACATAAGCAGTTGGGCATATGGTCTAACCTTTCATTTCCTTCTTTTGTCTAGCAAAGGAACCACAAGTCCACCATGGCACTGACCGTACATGCTGTATGTGCATTCCTGCCCTTATGTGGTAGATGTTCATGCCAGGCAATGTGCCCTTCTTGGAGAGCTACTAAGTCGGAAAGTTTTTCTCCTTTACTCAGTGTCTCAGTCTTTCCCTCACTCACATTTTCTCCCTCTACCTCATCTCCTCTCCAGACCAAAGAAGAAGCCCACGGAGTCCGTTAGGCACATGTTCATCAAGCCGAGGTTTGCAGAGGACTCTACGGGGAAAGGATTAGGATTTAGTAGACTGCAGTCCAAAGGCGATAGCAGGAGAGAGAAGACACGTCCAGGATCGTGTTTGCTTTTAGCCCAGCACGTGTGAGCTGATTAAAAACGGGACAAAAAGTAGAACATTAAAGGCAGCCACAGTTTCCTTCAAGTGATTTTTTTTTTTTTTTTGTAAGTCACTTTGGTGTATTTTTCCGGAGATAATGATGGCACACAAAAAGGCCATGAGAAGAATTTAAAACTCCAGGCCATTTCAGCTGAAGTCTGTGATGGGAGTATGTTGAAAAAAAAAGCATGACAATAATTAAAAGTAAGAAAAATCTTCAAAGTGAAACTTTGGGGGGGGATCTGGAGGTAGTTTTGAGGGTAGTTATGAAACTCGGGGATGAAATTTGTCCCATTTTTTCAACGCGTGAAAGATCCAGAATCTTTCTCCTCCACTCTGTCCTCAAATTCACCTCGCTGGCTTGTTTTTCCCAAGCTGTCCTCCTTGTTACGGAGCTAATCCCTGTCACTGTCAAGATTTAAATGCTGCTTTCAGCGTATACCATATTTTCAGCATTCAGCATCATTTTCATGAGCCCGACATACAGGGAGAGAGAGAAGGGAGGAAGACAGGAAAGGATATAAAGAGGCACACTCAACGGATTACATCCGTACATAGACATAAATATGCTTACGCACATGCAGGAACAGCGCGTGAGCCTCTGTTTAATTAGCCTGGCAGTTTATCAGGGTGATCGGGAGTTCAGCACAGCAAAGTTTCCTGTAGATAAAACAGTGTTTGGGGAAGCCAGGCCTCATGAATGCTGAACAGCACAAAGGAGGAGGAGAAGGAAGAGGAAGGGATGACAGGGCGCTTCAATTTAATTGCTCACCTGAATCTTTCACTTCCTCTCTCATTTATTACAACAGATGAGAAAATTGCCTCGAACAAATATATCCGACACTTTCTTTGATTTGCCGGGAAAAGAGTCAAAGGTTTATGATGACAGCTTAACTGTGGTAGTTAAGTGATGGTGCCGACTTCCACTATTTAGACGTTTAAGAGCTTTGTGTACTGAGGGATCGACCGGTGCGAGTTAATGGAGCCAGTTTCTTTTAGTGAAATTCAATACATTTTACTTGAGCTTACAATAACATTTTCACAATTAAAATTCAAGACAGTGTGGAGCCCACCATAATGTCTTCTCAAAGCTCCATGTAGTCATGACATAAACTGCTCTGTCTTGTAAGGACGGCTGGGTTTGTGGTGTTATGTGGCTGTGGTAGCAGCTGCTTGCAAACAAATATGTTTTTTTCCATGTCTGTTAAACATCATGATTGCAATGGGAACAGAATAGTGTCAACATTCTGTAAAGTACAATGAATGTCAGGAAGAGACAAACACATGCATGTCATTTCGTGACCTGTTCAGATTTGCAGGTACTGTGACATCACAGAGTCAGAGTAGAATTTATCCATATTTCCGATCTTTACTTCCACCCAATTTCAGAACATCTTGTATCTGCTGTACCTTTAAGTGAGTAGTGCAAAGCTATAACATGGGTGAGGGGGGAGTAAGGTAAAGACAGTATTGAAATTGAGAGATTTTGTACTTTTCCAGTTCGCATTTGACCAAAAGCATGTCAAATTCATTTCATTAAAGTGGAAATGCAACACCAAACTAAATGTATATGGATTGCATCATGGAAAAAAAAGAAAAAAAAAATCACAAAAAGAAGCCTCACACGGTTGTGCACCTGGAAAGAAATTGCCACACTCATCAAAGCCTCATTTCTCCTGATAATCAGAAACTGGAGACGCTTCGTCCCGGTCCCACAGGTGCATCATGGCATTTCAGCGCAGCAAACCAATACCAGAGCCACTGAGGCTGGCTCAGAAGAAGAGATTGATAATAAACTGGTTTGCTCCAGTCCTTTGTCCTGTACAACATTTATCTCACATTCACCGAAACTGACGAGGAACAACAATACGAGTGATGTCACGTTTGGACTTCTCCAAAGATGGCTGGGACCTTCCGGCAAAACTCTTAAACACAACACAATTTTCCAGCTACACTACTTGAATTTCAGGTTTAGTTGTGCCACCATGTCTCGCCACACATCAAAAGCAACCGAACAACACTAGCATGATTCAATGCCTCACTTCTGCTCAAAGACTTCACCAAATTTTGTCAACCAGTGAAAAAAGGCCAGAATATGTCTCATTTAAGAAAATTCCCAAAAATAACACAATTCAACTAAAGCTGATCAAAGCTCATTGCTAAAGTAATTGCAAGGTTTATTCCATGCATGTGGAATGTTTTTGCCGTTCCATATTCATAAAATGGGATATCAGAGGCAATGTTCTATGGGGACAAGTAATCAATATTTCTGAGGCTCAGAAAGGATGATAAATAGCATGGTAGTTTATCGAAAGAGACACTGTAAATTTCAAAAACGACTGTGTTGCTCCCTTCAAGCGGTAAGTGATAGCCACCCAACCTTGTCATAGAGGATACAATGATGAGTTCTAAAACTGTCACCTGTAATAAATCTAAAAGAACTGTAACACACAGCTTGAGTATGTGGGCAGTAGCTTGCATATAAATTACATATGTGTAGTGAAGCACTGATGCTGCTTGCATCTGCAACCCACTGCTAAAAGGTTAGTACTGCATAGTTTTGAAAAAAAGAAACGATTTTTTTTCCCCCCTCAATTTCTGGGCTATTATTTGAAACATCCACCTGAAAAACACTGTCAAGTTCAGACAGTGACAGTCCAAGACTGAGGCCAAACTGATCAACCTTGGTCTCTGTCAAAACCAGATTCCAGTGAGGATCCTGAAACACAGCAAGGCTCTTTGTTCTTGTCATCATGTTAAAATGACTTTTGAAAAATCCCCCAAACTGACGTGTATACTTCCATCTCATCAAAATTGTAATCAGAGCTAATAACATTTAAGCCCACATGCTGATGTAATGTAATGGGAACTTCTCTACAGCTTCTCAGACGGGCCAACCACATTTGCTGTAACATAAATGAAACATTAAAAAAATGCTAAAGACAACCTGTAATTGTCATTGCTGTAACCCAGTAGTAACTCGGTTGCCTTTTCAGTGAATGAACCATGCTTGGACAGCTATGAATCATTAGTCATATCTTCATAGTAAAGCCAGCCAGAGCAGGAGGCCCTGCAGGGTAAAAAGCTTACCTAAAGTCCCTTATTCAGTTTCTCAACATCAGTATAAAAGAATAATTTCATCCATCCAGACAGCCAAGGCAAACATAGACAAAACAAATGCAAAAGCTGAAATGAACCCCTCTTATGAGCTTGTAGTAAAGTCTCTGTAAAGTCAGGGCAGTTATTCTGGTCTTACTGTCATCCTCTAGGAAATAGTTTCAACTGAGGAATGCAATACTGGGTTTTTGCGTCTTTTCTGATGAGCATTACATTACTGATGGCATACCACATGACAAGGCAAAGATGACAGGTTATTTTTTTCTTTCTTAATTTTTAATTTATCCTGTTTTTTTTTTTCTTACAAATCTATCAACAGGCTAAAACAGTATACTGGGACCCTGAGTAAAAAATAAATTACGGGGCCAATAAAACTTCAAACTCATGATATTATACTGGCACTGGTATTTTAATCCCTCTTCCCCACCAAAGGTATTTATTTATTTGTTTTTAAGTGGCCCTAATACGACATCTTCACAGGGTAATGTGATGCACCACCTTGTCCTGAGAACATATCATGTATTATTTTATGTGCAGTGTTATTGAAAGTCTTATTCCCAGGTTTGACACCAGACAGATGAGTGGCAAAAAAGTGACGTACAATTCTGATATGATTAGGCTTTTCTGGGATTTTTGTTTTACTAGTTGGAGATTGGCTGGTAGATATTTAAACTGACACTATTTTTATCCAGATGCTGTACATGGATGAGATTGATTTAAAATATGTGTTTTAAGAATATAATATTGTCTGGTCTAACAGTATAATACAGTGAATCCCACTTTAAGGAATTTGAGTCCTTTCAGATAGGTCACTGCTCAGACTCGGATCCAAAAAGTTCTTCGGATAATTCATGCCCGTATAAACAAACATAGAACTCCTGCTAGATAGTTAGTTCCTGCTAGGTAGTTGCTCTACAAATAAATACTTCTGAAGCTTATAGGAGATATATCTGCAAACAGATATGTCATTACAAATATCTGTTACACAGCATGTGTAATGATTGTTTTTAAAAGGCTGTTTAAATAAAAGAGTGAATGTGTTTTTGTTTTATTTTCAAATACAAACTTAAAGAAAGACTCTGTTTTGTCAAAGATTTCAATAGCTCAGCATTCATCTTATTTAAAGATTCGACATCCTGATGTCTGTAGTAGAGTTTCTTCGTTCTGTTACTTGCATCCATGTAAGTATATGAACACGCAGAAGGAGAACAACTACAAGAAATGAACAGTGAGTCTGACTCTGCACCATGTCTCCATGGACCTCAGTGAGTCTGTGACTGTGCAGAATGAGCTCACAAAAGCACTTATAAGAAACTTATCAGAGTATTACACTTATAAAAAACAAGAGGAAGCTGAGGAAGCCAGCATCTTTGCCAGAAAAGTGACAACTGGCAGCCGGTCTCGTGTACATTATACAGGCTGGACGTAAAGTTCTGAAGGAATACATGCGTTCACTTTTTTTTTTTCCAAAAAAAAACAAAAACTTTCCAACTAATGTATTCTAGATTAAAATTCCATTTGTAACAACACTACAGTTGTGTCCTGTGCAGAACAGAAAGGTAGAAAGAGAAGACTTGTGTGTCTGATTGTGATGGAATCTATTACATAAGCTAATTCTTCCTAATTCTGACCAAGGTCATTTTTTTTATTACTAAACCAAACAACATGGAGTCCAATGACTAACCATGTGGCTTTAGCATGTAACATTTGGACCTTGCTGCTCTACTTTGGTAAAGCAGCAGGAAAAAGAAAACCCAGTCAGGGAGTGAAAACAAATGTACAATTTAAGACAGAAAAAAATTGCAGAAACTTGAACAGAAGTCTACATGGATCCCATGGATGATAGTTGTGTGTAGAGCTCCACAGCCAGACCCCAAGTCCTCCAGGTACGGACCTTTTAACTGATTAAAAAAAGGCAAACATTAATTTAATCTATGTTAATAAAACCTGAGACTGCTCTCCTCCCGTACATTCACGAAGAGAGAAAGAATGTCATGTTCTAGAAAAAGAATCAATAATTAATGTTTCCTGACAGTTTAGCAGACTGCCATTAGACTGGTTTTGCTATTGGTTCAGCCATTTTGTTTCCTTTTTAGGTCAGAAAAGGCCAGGAGATCAGACGCCTCCATCATAGACTCACCCTCAGGCAAAATGTCTCCTCTAGCATTCAGATTGACGTTCAGACTCAGATCAACGCTTTTATTTTTATTTTATTTTATTTTTTTCCAGTTTTTTGACAGTTGCTGTGGAGCAAACAACAGCACATATTTAACAGCAAGTGTCTGTCTGGTTGAAACAGGACAACAAAGTTTTGTGTAGAAGAAGCAGCCAGCTGTATTCACTGGACAAGCACCTCCAACGCTGGCTGGCTGCTTAATTTGAGGTAAGCGTTCCTCTTTGTCCGTGGGCAGCAAATTATCCTACTTACTTTCACATTTGTGTCCAACGATGACATGATGCTATTTGATGTTATGTGCCGTCTCTGCCAAGTTTACTGAAAGAAAATTAATTCAATAAGAGATCATTTGTGGTAGAACAAGCACCCAGTTTCACCGCTGCCAGCAAGTGGAATCCTTCCCTCCCAGTTATAATGTAATCACATGCAATTAGCCGAATGACAAAGCGGTCTTCATCGTTTCAGCGGGAGGAGAAGTGTCATCTTACCTTCTGTCAGTTTGTGGGGATAAGCAAGTTCCATTGTTCCCTGTCATTTTGCCAGTGTTTGTCCTTTACCGCCCCAGAATATCACTTTCCAATTTTCCACTGGCTGTGTGGCCATGTCTTCAGAGAGCTCCTAAAGGAGGAAAAAATGTTACCATATTGACTTTCCCTCTGCTGGAGAGTAATCAAGGGTTCGTGATCCAAAAGGAGGATGCAGAAAAACCCAGGAGTGAGCGTAGATTTGTGTTTATAATGGCAAGATGTTTTCTGAGCTACATTTTCTGTAATTATAATTGACAGCAATTTGTCACAAAAAAGTATGAAAATGGAGTATCGGGTTAAGGAATCGCTTTTGCTAAATGTTGTATCAACTAACAAGTTCATAATCAAGTAAGTCAAATAACGAAAGCAGAGCAAAGACAACAGTTCCTTTTTTGATTTTACCAAATGTCACATATGTCTTTACTTTGCTCTTTGAATGTTTCTCTAGGTGAGTAACAAAATATCACACATTTAGCAGAACCCAAGACTTAGGTATGTGATTTAAATTAGAAATAAAATCACAGCAATTGTCCTTTAAATATCCCTCCGATGACCACTGAATATTTTTTCTCAAAAAGCTTTCAGTATAATTCAAAAGCACTACAAAGATCTTGAAACCATGGAGAAAAAATGTAGCAATAATGGAACCGGCAGTCAGTGATGGAAAATAATTATTATGGTCAGTTTAAAACACAAAGATACAGAAAGAAAATGGTTTAGTTTTTAATGAAGCATATTAAAAAAAGATGTGAGGCAATCACAATACCATGAGCAGAATATCTATTCCAGTGTAAAAACATTATATTCACTTCAAAACCCAAGGTACAGCATTTGCAAACTTTGATGAACAGCTCACAAAAAGAGCCTTGAAAGCCTGAGATTCTTCTCAGAAGAAGAAATGAAGCATTAAAAAAGAAAAGGAGGGAAAAGAAAACCTCTGAGGGGAGAAGAAGCCCACATACCCCATCTGCTACTACCACTCCAGTGGGTAATAAGTGACACACACATAACAAACAAAAGAGAAATGTGCAATATTCAGCATTTCTGGTCAGTAAGATGGCAGAATATCGACCACATCACAGGCACAAAGTATCGGCCTCTTGTCATATTGATGTCATTCAGTGCTCCCATCTCAGCGCCATTACTCCGTGGACAACCCCGGCCAATAGGGGTGCTGTAGGTGAGACTTTAGTGACCCCATCTGGCGGAGGATTGGTTCAGACTCTGGGCCAAACAGAGAGTCTTATGAAAAGACAGAGGCCACCCACCAGCAACAGCAGTTCTGATTGGATACTCCACCGTTCGTCCCAGTTTTTTAGTCATCTTCCTCAGTTAGGAAACCTGGCCTCTATTTTTGAAGGCTGTCTTAGGAGTGTGTGGGATTGAGCGTGCCGCAAAAGAGGAAATTCAACTTAGCTGATCTCCGTCTGGCAAATAAAGAGCTGCACTCTACAGCAGGCTGACATCTCATTTGTGCCACCCACTTTGACAGCTCTGCCTCAGTGGAGCGCAGGACCGAGACTGAGACGGGCTCTGAGGCCTTCGGCTGGATCGGATGTAAGAGTTCTGACCGCCATGCTGTGTCCACATGTGGATGAGCATGTGCGAGAGGATGTTTGCACTGTGTGTGCTTCTGTAAATGTATCCCCTTTAGTGGTTCTTTGTTTAAGATCATATTCATCTCAACTTAACTTTGAAAAGTCGGGGTAACTCGCTTAAAACGTGTACAGTATTTCTGCAGCACATTATCCAATATTCTAAATTAGCAAAGCAAAGGAAAAGAAGAAAAACATTTTTTTTTTACTGTGTAGTTTTACATTTAGCCCTTAATTAAATAGATTAGTTGATTTTCCACCAATAGATGACATCTCAAAAGTTTGCCACTTGAAAACTATGTAACTATTGTAATTCTCAATACTGCCATAGAGCAATTCATTCACTGTGTTCACTGGAAAAACCTTCTGTTTTGGTTGCACTGTGTCTGCACAGTTATGTGTGGTCACATTGGTCATGTTAGTAACATACAGCAGTCATACATGTGTGCATACATCCTAAGTATGTGCATACTTTAATGTGTGGCTGTGTATCTGAGGCTGAGTGCTGTGGACCATCCTGTCAGTGCAGTTAGCTGGCACTGTGACTCCGCTGTGGATCAAGGGAGGTTGTCTGAAGGTAGAGGAAGGATTAGAGCACTTCAAAGCAATGCTCACTTCTAAGCTGGTTGATGCAAAATCCGCTTTGTGCAAATGGACAGCCGGCACTCCAAAAAAAAAAAAAAAAAATCCAAAACCGAAGCCGAGGACGATTCGACTGCAGGCACAATACAATGATATTAGTTGAAGCAGTCTCTTTCAGAAAGGATGAGTGAGTGTGTCCTCTCAAATGTTGAATTTAAAAATATATATGAAAAATATATATATAAAAATATATGTGATAATATATATATTATCACACCTCTTTAAGATTTTTGCATGTTTTAAAGCTTTGTGAGTATTAAAAAAATCTTAACGAGTCCACTTTATAGTGACGTCATGATTGCTCATCTTTGTCGATGCACACAAAGCTAATGAAATAAAACTTGGTTTATATTCACATATCACACTATATTGAAGTGTTACTATTTAAACAAGAAACCTTGAGAGACAGAGAACAGAAATGGAGGCATCAGTGCCTGGCTGTGCGGAGGTATCACGTCTGGGGGGGGCCTGGCGATGGAATGGCCGTGGTCAAAGTACGATGGCCAGCAGGGCCACTTCAGTAGGTCCTAAATCACTGAAGAACCAGAGCCCAGCAGTGATGGATGGACATGGCACGCCCCGGATCTCAAAACCCTCTATCCATCTGAAGAAATGCTTAAATACGGACATGGTGGGCCGGCTGGTACACACACACACACAAACATGCTGGCAAGCAAAAATACATGAATTCAAGCTTGTAGGAGGGGACACATCCTGAAGGGCCAGCAGGCAGAAACAGATTTATGTGAAGAGGGGTGCTGTGGTCAGGTGAATAGATTGGTTAGCTGGCAGGGTGGGTGGGTTCTGCAGCATCAGTGGCCAAGACAAACCTTCTAATCATTCCAATAGACCGGCTGATTTATCCTCCTAAACTATATCTGGAAGAGGTAAGCTGCTGCAATAACAGCTCTGTCCTAACAAGGGATAGCCACAGTCGGGCTTAAAGTAAAAAAAAAATAAACAAGCAAAGAAAAAGTTTCCTCCCCTCATAAAAGAAATTACAAGAAGAAGTTTTCGTAATGTCTTCATTTATTGGGTATGAGCTTGCTCAAATCTTAATGTCGGGGAAACAATGTAAAAATAACAACTTTTTCTTTAATTTACACTCATGTTTTCATCAATTTGTGAACAAGTTTTCCAGCTTTAATAACAAGCGTTCAGTCATTGCTTTTGTACTCTTTAAGTAAGAAAGCCACATTTTACAAAACTCAGAGTTTAGGATTACTTTAAAAATGTACAGCCGTAGACATGTTTTTTCATTTAAGCACCAGTGCAAACCAGGAAGTATCATATTAGTACCTGCTTCTTCAAGCATAGTGATACTTTTAAGTGGCATTCTCACATGTAGATGGATGTTCCACTACTTTGATTCTTTTTTTTTTTTTCATATATGACTTATTTTTTCTAACTTAATGTTGCACAAAGAAACATTCCCCAAAATGTGTCACTGAGCTGTGTTTGAAATGTGAATAATGATTATGATCTGGGCCCTCCTAACATTTAATATGAATTTAGTTTTCTGGACTGGGTGCTTTAGCTGGGTTTTTCCAAACAGATCTGATTTCTGCCAGAAATTCCCTGCCAGCTACTCTCCTTTGATTCTGTCCTTTTTTTTTGTTTCTTTTTTATCTCTGCCAGAATAACTGAGAACTTTTTTTAAAAGTAGAAAACTATCCCCTCCTGGCCCGGGAGCCTTCCCGTAATTAGCACGGAGCCACAACACAAAGAGGCTCTCCTCCGCACCAGAAAATGATTCTTTACCACAAGAAAATAATCACAATAAACCATTTAATGATCCTCGATGGTCCCACGTGCATCGTTTTGCAATTGATAAACACAGGAAATGAAAACATGAGGACTCAATCAGCATGTCATTATGTATGAAGAGAAGTGAGATTTCTACAAAAATAATTTTTAGAAAGTGAATTTTGCAGGAACAAACAGCTCCGTACCGCAAAAGACAAAACAAGGCAGAGGGAAAGGATGTCAGCACTCCAGTAATTGCACCGCAGGAGTGAGTCCTCCAACTATAAAACAGTAGATGTAGTTTAAGCATAAATCATTGCAATTTGCATGTCGTGGTGCTCCCATTTATGTGGATACAACTGAAATAAAAAAGTTAATCCCCCCCAAAATTACCTGCATTTATTAAAAAATGTTTTCCTGAAGTTGCTTTGATTTCTTTTTTTCAGTATTTTACGTTTCAAAGTAGAAAATAATGTGCTTTTCCTCTGTACTAATTTAAAGTTTTCCCGCCCTGAAGTTAAAGATGACGACAAAGACTACCTTAACCATTGATTGAGCACTCAGTAAACGGGTAACTCCTTTCCAAACTCTTGCAGATAGGTGCACATTTGTTTCTACGTTGTATTTTTCCAGAGATGTGTGTCGGGTTGTGAAGCTCGCTCTGTCTGGCCCGTGATACTGAGCTGTCAGGGACAGCTGGCCACCCTGAAGCAACCTGAGAGATCGCTGGGCGTGTCGTCATATTTCCTCTCATGTCAGGCCGCAGAATGAAGAAATCTATAAGATTAGCTTTGGCTCTGTATTTGTCAACAGACCAGTGATCTTATAGGCCAGATTGAGAGGCAGAGTTTCATACTCAGTTTGCCAAACTATGAATTATAGGAGGATATTCAAAGCATTAGCAGCTGTGTGTTCAAGGAAAACCTTTGCTTTCTTTCTTACCAACAACAATCAAAAGTTACAAAAGAAAACTTTGTGATTGTGGAATTATTGAGGAGATGGGTGAAGAGAATTAAATGTTTTGCTTTTATTTTAATGATTAGTAGCCTATCACCTTTGACAAAGGTTCTGTCTGTCTGTTGAATCTTTTTGCCTCTTTGCTTAACGTTTGGTAAAGATGGACGATCTGGTAAATAACAAAACTGTGGGCATTGCACTTATATAGCATATACTGATCAAGAGGATGACCATCAGAATATCATAGGAAGGAAAACAAAAAGAGGAAATGATGTGCACTTTTTGTGCACGCTATGAGTATGAGTGGTTAGCACTGACACTTCACAGCAAGATGCTTCGGCCGGATCTCAGTTTCAGCTGGGTCTTTCTGTGTTTCTACGTTCTCCCTGTGTCTGCATGGGTTTACCCCGGGGCTTCCTCGCACCCCAAAAACATGTTGTTGAGGCTAATCAGTAGCACCAAATCCTGCATAGGCTTGATGTACATTAACTATCATGTAATTTGATTTATAGACGTAATTATAAGAATAATAGAAGTAATTATAGGAAGAATTTGGACTAATAAATAAATCGATCTAATTAATCTGTGTGTGGCAGTGAGTGAAAGCTGCTTGTGTTACAAAAGTGCCTTGAGTGGTTCCTGGACTAGAAAGGTGCTATATGAGCACGTTGTTGTCATCGTAAATATATATGGATGTACTGGTATGTGCACACTTGAGCACATACGTGCGCGCTTTTTCACAACCATCCATTTTGCTGCTTCTAGAATCTAGAAAAGTGGGGAACCACTTAAAATTTTTCAGATGCCACATGTCATGTTCATGATGGCGTATCAAAGAGCGATTACACTAAATGTGAATTTAAACGGTTGCAGATGTCAGTTTGTATGACACTGATCCACGGCGCTGCTCTGAGCTCGGCGTCTCTGCCAGCAGGTAGGCACCACCAGCCTTACCCTGAGTCAGCGTGTGCATGGCTGCATTGATTGGGTGTGACTTCTCGGGTCAGGGGCCAATTTGGGGCTGCTAGAGGGTCAAGCGTGTTGTCCAATATAACAGCGGGACCTCCAGACCGGATCCGGCCAGTAACCTGGCAACAGGCAACCCACCCGCCCGCCCGCCCCAAATCCAAAAGCAAGGGAGCACTCGTCCCGTGGTGATTGAGACTGCAGGGCCCCATTCTCTTTTCATCAGCTTCACTTCATCTGTTCTTACATCTCGGCCCAGATGAATTAACTTGAACAAAAGAAACAAAGGGTCACTAAAGCGTTCGCCATTGTCAGAGAGAGCAATTAAACTGAGTGTTCAGTTTGAACCGTTTTCGGATGAAAACAGTTTAAATGGCTCCTCTTTTGAAACTGTGCCGCACAGATCAAGGAAACAAAACTCAACTGCCATTTCTTTCCTGATAAACTGTTTTTACCGAGACCAGACAGCACACACGGGCATATACGCAAACGCAAGCCTGACCAATAAAGGTGCGCCTCTGATACATGTGTTTTTGTGTGCACGCTCATTAAATTCTTACTCAAATATCAGTGCAGTTAATGCAGACTCATTGTAATATGGACCAGCACATTCTCAGACTGGATCACTGAGCAAATTCAGTGCAGTCCCACCAAAATGGCCCAATGATGTGTTTTCAAGCCATTCAGATTAGTCATTATATTAGAATAACATGTGTCTCAGTATCTAATAATGTCAAGTGAATTAGAAAGTGATTGGAAATGAAGAAGAGTCAGCTATTCCAGGATTACATGCTCAGTTGAATTCAATAAGCCGTTGAATACTGTAATAGGAAACCACAGAAAAATCCATACTTACCACATCATCTGATAAAAATGTCCGCTTTCTGCTCTGCAGGACTCTGTTAAATCTATTAAATACCTTGGCTTTCCTGCTAATTCCAAAATAACATAATGAATAGAAAAGAGCAATAACAGACAACAGTTGTAAACCACCGTGCACTAATCAAAAAAGTTATTAAAAACATTATTTACTACAGGTCATTAGAAGTATGTCTGTCAGGGCAAAAAAATAAAATGAGTATATGAGAAGCAGACTAAAGAGCTGCTTTTGTTTCAATGATCTTTCCACCCAGACGGCTGTAAAAGTCAGAGGGAGGGAAATATGGTGCCTCAAGACAAACTTCACATTTGCAATCTCACACACATTTAACATCAAATAAACTGCTGTCATCTCTGGATCAAGAGGGAGCAATGGAGACTCCCCAAAAATAAATAAATATATAAATAAATCACTGTGTCACCTGCTGACGACCAGTTAATTTATCTTTTTTCACGCTAATGATGATAAATCCATTCAGCTAAAGAGAAAAGATCATTTCATCCCATTGTGTGCTGAACAAAAAGGAGAAAAAAATCTAAACATAAAAATTTCTTTTCCAGTGGACACGTTTATCACAGTGATATTTACTGAAGAAAATAAAAGAGTGTTGGAGCCTGCTATAAAATATTTATTGTCTTGGAAAGAAATGCTAACGTAAATCTAACTATTGACCATATATCTTTCAGTAGATGCAGCTGACTAATTCAAAACATTAAATGGGATGGATATCACAGCGACACTCAGCTTTTGAGTGAGTTTGTTGGATGAAAACTACGCAACCTCATTTAGTCCAACTCGAGCAGATGTTTTTTTCTCTCTTCTTTACACATAAAGATAAAAAATGATAATGATTCACCGTGGTAGTACCCGAATGGTTTCCTTAGCAATGAAAATAAATAACCTTCATATAACTTAAGCCGAGAACTCTTTAATGAGCAGTATTATGCAGTCTTTCTCATTTATCGTTTCCTAAAGTTGTAATTTCACTTCTTTAAATGTCAACAATGCAAAAATATCCCCCAAACGCATTGTGAATCTCAGCATGGAGGCATACAAAGTGAATCCATCCCTGCTATGTACAAGTTTACCTGAGTCTAACACAGGCAGTCCATGGAGCACCTCCAGAACACCTCAGGGACCCCTAGGGTGGTGCCTGACTTAGTGCCAGTCCCAAACCCCCGGGGATACGTGATTAGGAACATCCGTTCTTTGGATCATGATACTAATGACTGTAATGTGTATTAAGCGGTTTACACAGCGGTAACTGCAACCTATCTGTGCAGTCTCTTCTTCCCAAACACCTCCACGGCTGTAAGGCTCTTCATGCCCGCTGTCTGTAAATGAGTGTGGGTGCGTGCCCGTGTTTGCATGCAGGAGGAGATGCTATGATTTTCTTTGTTCCAAATATTTGCTCTCCCTGTATCTGATGATAATGGTTATATTCGCCCAGTCTTGCCAGATTGAGAAGAGGTGTGCGTGACTGAGTGTGTAACATGCATGTGTGTGAGTGTGGGTCCATGCAAGCCTCAGTAATTGGGCCAGCCCTGCTCTCCCTTGGAGCCCCCGGAGGTAGAAAAACTCAACTCGCCATTACATCCTCCTCCTCACTGCCTTCATTCAATCCGTCACACACACACACAGACACACACCTCTTCACCAAGTGCATGCGAGTGCAACTGTGTGTATGTGGCACTTGTGTGCATTGATGTGTATGTTATGAGTTTGTTTGGACCGGTATGTCCTGATGCACAGTGTGTGAGTGTGTATGTAGGTGGCCGTGTTTGTGTGTCTCATATTGGAGCCATATGGCCTGTCTGTTAGTATGCAAGCTGCCAGCTCCAGGAGCTGTGACGCTGGCAAAAAGCACTGAGATGAGACGTGAGGGGACTACTCCTGTCCTTTCCCATTCTCATGTCTACTCCTTTCTTCACCTGTCCTTCCTCTCCCCTTCTTCTCCTTTGTTTTTTTTTCATTTGCTACTCTTTCTCTAGCTCCCTCCTACTATCTTGTGTCCATCCCTTTATCCTCAGCTTGTTCTGTTTCCTCCGCTTCCAGTTCATGTCTCCTTATCTGTTTCCCATCTTCCTTCACTCCTTTTTAACTCCCCTTCCCCTGAAGTTTACATCTATCTCCCATATAGTTCTCTTCCATTGTCTTTTTAGCACTCACGCTCCCTTCTCAGTCCTTTTCCCTCCTCTTCTCCTCTTTGTTCTTCACATTAGACCCTGTTGTTTTCATTTCTCCCTCCCTCTACTCCCAATAAGATTAACTGGTGTGAAACGATCCATTTCCACATTTTCCTGTGTATCCTGGAGAGGAGAGTGCAGCCTGACCTAAATTTACATGTGAGGGAGAGAATCTAAATGACAGCACACGGAGAGAGAGAAAGAAAGGCCAGGAGATGTGGAGTGGGCATTTGTCCGGCAGGGTGCGGCAGGGACAGTGAGAAAAGTTTAACCGATGTTTCTGGTTCCAAGTTAAGTCTGTAATCAGTTTTCATTTCTTTTGGGATTACAATGTGAACTTCTTTTCAGGTAACGGCTTTTGTGAATAATATAATTCAATAATATAATATTATATAATTCAGCGTGTCTGTATTTATTTGTCTGTTTTTAAAATATTGGTTTTATATTTTAGGATGCATAGAAGGCAAAAAAAATGCCAAAAATTATAAACTTATGATAATACAATAAATAAAAGTAATCATGTTCCACAATGCAGAGAAATGAAAACAAATGCATTTCAGGAAGGATGGAAAAAGCTCAGGGACTGATGGGAGAGAAGACGCCATGGTAACATGGATTTTACTGGAAAACAGTTACATCTATTTGCACACAGCTATGAATAAATGCAGCTGACTTTACAATTTAGATTATTTATTTATTTACTTACTTGTTTAATTTAATTAAATTTAATATAATTCTTTTTTTTTTACCTCCCTATTCTTAACTAGTCCAGCAAGAAGTTTAAAACAAATTTAACAAATTAAAAAAAAGAAAAAATCTGCTGCAGGAAAACTTGACACACACACACGCACATATACATACATACATACACATTATTAGTATGATCTCCTTAAAAAGACTCGTGCACATACTTTTCTGAGGGGTTTATGAGGGAGGTCACACTAACTACAGACTTTTGCTTGTAGAGTCATTTGGTTGTGAATGCTGTCTTTTTTTTCCTTCTTTTTTTTGTACATATTATTTAGACGTTGACTAACATTAGATTTCCTAGGATCACCGCCGATCTTTAAAAAATATCTGCTAAATATATATATATATATATATATATATATATATATATATATATAGATATAGATATAGATATAGATAGATATAGATATAGATATAGATATATATATATATATATATATATATATATATATATAGATATAGATATATATATATATATATATAAATAATTTTCAATTTGGAAAAATAAATAGAGATAGTCACTAGAATTTTGATAAAACAACACTTGGATTTTATCACACTGCTTACTTTGAAATAATTATTTATTACGTATGTGTTTTTGAATCTATGTATGTGTTCCACATATGATATTTTAGCTTTTTTGCCTCATAGAATTTTGTACATTGCAATAGCTTAACACATTAACGCCTGACAGAATACAAATTTTTTTGTGATCATCATTTTATTTTAAGAGCACCTGACTTTATTTTCCATTCATCCCCGCGTAGTCCTACCCAGGGTCACGGGATCTGCTAGAGCTTAACCCAGCTTTCTTTGAGCATGACTCTTTTTTATTTTATTTTATATAATTTTGCATTACCTGTTGCAGTAGTTGGAGACACATTGCTGTGTCAGTATTAATCTTGATCTTCTGATTGTCCTCTTGGCTCAGGCCGTATTAGTAAAATTCATATTCGTAAAGGAAATTCATCTTCACATGTTTATGATGAATAATAATTGATTCTGTGAAATGAAATAACATGAATGCACGTGAATATGTTTAACCAGTGTATGTGTCTTTTTTTCTGCCTTTAGTTTGAGCTTAAGTCTGTAATGTAGCGCCTTAACCCTCAGAATTTGAGAACTTTAAAACTTTATCCGGGAACTATTTCTCAGTTTGTTTAATCATCTCGGCCTCTCCCTCTTTATCTATTTTTGACTTCCATGTGTTCCCCGCAGGGAGCAGCGGAGGAACACTGCCTCCAAATAAATGGGTGTGAGAGAAAGATTCAACACCCCTTAGCTTGCTGAGACACACGAGTGAAGGGGTGGCTCAGTTTGGAGTGTGGCTGCGTAAAAACCACTCACGCTATGGGACAAGCCAGTCTGTCCCAGAGTCTTCACAGATGGGCCTTCACTCATCTGAGTGTGTGTCCCCTGCTTGTTGGCATGACGCTGCTCCTGCATGTATGTGCATGTGTTTTTGTTTCATGTTGATGGCATGAGTTGGGCCTCTGCGCTTGCCAGTGTTCCTGCATGGCAGCAGCTTGCGTGATCAGAACAAAGCAAGAGAGCATGACAGAAAATCCCTCAATGCCAGGCCTTTAAAAAATGCAGGAGGCCACTGCACGCAGAAGCAAGTAAGGTAAATGTATAAATCATGGACCCGAAAAAGTCTGCTTCAAAAAGAGGGAGAGATCCCCCACATGAGGCAACAAACTTTACTGCATGTGAAGACGGAGCAGCGACAGCTGCTGAGAGCTCGCTGGGCTTCCTTGACTCCGTCCTGCTAAATAACAAGCCCAGCACCTTGCTAATAAACGGAGCGTGTAAAGCTCCGCTTGCAAATCTTTGGCATTACGCCAGGGTGGCTCCTGAACACACCCATTTATGTTCGGGAAAAGAAGCCACTCGTAGAGCTCGTACAGCCAGGAATTGACGTTCATAATGATAAAGAAATGAAAAAAAAAAAAAAAAAAATATATATATATATATATATATATATATATATATATATTCAAAATATAAAAGTAAAAAAAAGAAATCAAAAACACAACTTAGAGATATGTCAAAGATCATCTAAAAAAAAAAAAAAAAAAAATGTAAGTGTCCACTATCGCTGTTGGGGTTTTAGGCAAAGAATTAATATTTTCATGTAATAAAATTTTACATACAATATGATGGTGGTTTCTTTTATTTTACTCATAAATTCTGTTCAGTTTGTCTGCTGAACTGTACGAGCATTGATGTGAATTTTGTTGGTAATTAGCTTTTTTTTTTTTTTCTTTTCTTGTTTTTAAACCCTCTTCAGTCAATTTTCTTTGACAAGGAAATATCCACCTTTCTAAGCAGAGGTATATGTGATCAGAATTTTGGGCACTTTAGGTCTCACTCGTATTTGAAAAGTGCCGAACAAAAAAAGCTGAAGTTAAAGAATGTAATTTACTGCAATAAATCGCCTTTGAACTTTTTTCCTCCAATAAATTACTTTTTAATACCAAAAGAGCACAAGTGCCGTCGATAATAACAGCAGTTCTAAAATGTAAGCTTTTGTAATAAACTCTTGGACTTTTGTTTGCTTTTTCACAAAACAGCGTCTGTTGTGTTATGAAATTAATCTGTCTGGGGAAAAAAAAGGATAATTTTCTCTGTTAAATGTTTCCATGCTGAATTTCTTATTTTTGTTTTTTCTTTCTTCTTCTGTTTGCTCTTTTGTTAAATAAATAACTAAATAAGCTGTGTGCATATAAACAGTTGGCCCATTTGTCCTTTAAAAAGGTTTTTGCTTGGCGTATAACTTAATTATGTACCATTGCAGGAACACATCCTCTTCATTGAAGTCCTGGAAAGACAACAGGCCTGCTTTCCTAACCTTGGGTGAGTCTTTTTTTTTTATATACTTTTATACAAAAAGAAAAAAAAAAAACCTTAAGTCACAACAGTAATTATCATAATGTTGTTTCAGCCCACATCTTTAAACCAGTTCAACTGTAGATAAACCAGTGCAATATAATAGGATAAAACGTGACAGATTAGATTGCACTTAATTTTAAATCAGGTCTAATTTTGAAATCTACTGTATATAATTTAAATCTAATGTTATAACAGCGTTAAAGAGGAAAGAAAATCTGTTCCGAGGTCACCTTAGAGACACACATAGCCACTGTTACATGTCAGACTACAAAATG
Source organism: Hirundichthys speculiger (assembly GCA_018398805.1). Lineage (NCBI taxonomy): Eukaryota > Metazoa > Chordata > Actinopteri > Beloniformes > Exocoetidae > Hirundichthys > Hirundichthys speculiger. The sequence continues at coordinate 306,469 of JAGFBZ010000685.1, read as the reverse complement.
ATGCAGCCGCTTTCCTTTTTATGTTCTCTGGGGCTGTGTGTTCTTTTGTGCAAAGTGCAAAAAGTATGGCTTTTCTCTCTGTGTATGTGCGTGTGTGCGTATATGTGTCCAGCGCGCATGCGTGTGGGATGGGCTTCCTGGAGTCCTCTTTAAACTGTGCATCAAAGCATGACTAACAAGTCGGCACACAAGTCGGTCCTCGCCCGCCATGACATTGCGGCGTCATCGCTGGGATTTAGACGCCGCCTATCGTTGCTCAGGCAGGGTCTGAAAATCTTCACCACTCAGAGTTTGCATGGTAACATTGTGGCCATTCAGTGTCAGAGCTGCTAGCGCCGAGGAATTTCTTCATCATTGAAGCTGGTTGGCTCAAGTGAGTCTCACTTAAAGATAAAAATTAAAAAAAAACATTCTGAATGTAACAATCCGAGCAGGAAAATGCAGTGCAAATAGAGGACTAGATGTACTACACATAAATACAATATAGAATGGAGACAAACATAATGTGGTATTCCCATTCACACAAGTAAACGATGCAGTTCTTATACTTCTGCTCCAGTTGGAGGGTGTGAAAGTTCTCCGTCAGGCCCAGAATAATGTCATTCAGCAGCAAAACATCATTTACATACAATAAAGTTAAGTGTGTTGCCCACAGTATTCAAATTAGTCACAAACAAAAAGTAATGGATGACAATTTTATCTTCCATAAACACTGTTCAGCAGATATTGGAGCAGCACCTATTTGCTGGTGCAAGTTGCACAAATATTTGTTTGATACGGAAGGCGGTGAATTATTCAGCTTTTATTTAATAATGCAGAGAAGTAAGGGGGAGACTCAGAACCGTGGCTGTGAAAACTGCTCAGCCTGGCAGCCTGCAAGCTCTTGCCACACATACAGAAAGCACCATATGCATTGCTCTGTTTGTTTCCTATTTGCAGGCATGCATAGTCCTTCCAAATACAATCTACATCCACACTTCATTTAGCACTTCCATAGTCTCATAGTCTTGCATACATCCCATTACAGAGCAAAGTGGGGAGAAAAAAGACTATATTCAAATATAAATCTAAATATGTTACTCATTTGCTTTTTCCATTAGCTTTACGTTCCCAGGATGCACACGCTACGTGCAAAGACTGTATTTTAGTGGGTATATGAGCGCATATGTGTTCCCATCAGTTTATAGATCCTGTGGATTACAGTTTGATGGCAAGTGCTGTCATTAGAAGGCACTGGTACAAAACAGAAGTCCCCAGAAAAGTAGACCTAAAGCTGAGAGATATAACATTCCTTTCTCTCTCTCTCTCTCTCTCTCTCTCTCTCTCTCTCACACACACACACACACACACACACACACACACACACACACACACACACTCGCACAGACTACTGGGCTGATCTGTTTAGGTGAGTCACCACTTCTTAAAGCAGCAGTGGGTGGTTATGGCAGCAGCTTTAAATAGAAAGCATACAGCACAGAGTCAATCGGTAGAGTAGCAGAGACTGAAGGAGAGGGAGAGAGGTAAAAAGAGAAGGAGTTAAGTGGGGGAAGACATGAAAATGAGAGATTGAGAGAGTGTATTTGAGCTGTACTGAGTGTGTCGTGCAGAGCTGGAGGGCTAGGAATCATCTCACATCCGTCATGGAGGCTGGTTGCAGGGTCAAACTCAGTACTGTGGCGAATGGCCCTGTTATCACACAGCTTTACATTCGCTGCGCTGCCTTTTCTCAAAGGCAGCAAAACACGGCTGGAAGACAACCAAAAATAGAGATGCCCAATTAGAACTCTTCCCAAAGCTTTGATGGAATTAGCAGTGAAAGAGGGCTTGCATAACCCGCCCTCCCCGAAAAACGACAAAATGTGCAGACAGCATATGCAACGCTTGTCCTATTTACTGGAAACCAGTGCTGGGTCAATTTTCTGCTGCTATGAAAAAAAAATATTTATATATATATTAAAAAAAAAAGATAAACCGCACAGAGAGGAACTAACATTTCTCGATATATTTTGCCTTTTGTGACATAAAAGTTTGTCCAGGTATTAGCGTGGATATCCTGCAGACACAGAAATGTTGATTTATACTCCTCACATCTGCAGCAGTCTGTCTGGACGCCTCAAGCGAAAAAAACATCCTCACATGGCCGACGAAAGAATCGCACACAAATATGTCATGTCAAGTCTTTTTTTCTCAAAATACCGAAACAGCTCGAGACCCCCATCGGCCATTTTAATTAGGTCACAGTTTGTAGAGATCAGATGTATGAATATTAAAAGGTAAATACTGGAAAAGCGTATTTGAAATGTGCCATTTTGATTTAGGCTGAAATTTCAATTTAGGATTTTGCAAAACATAAAAACAAAAATGTTCAGATTAAAAAGTAACAAATTTGCTTAATGACAAGTTGCAGAAATGCATGACATTGTCAGCATATAATTAACCAGTCCCAAGTGACTGGTTAGAGCTTACAAATGTGATGATGCATTTTTAGTTTAAAACTTCAAAAGAGAGAATATCTATTAATGCTCTCTAAATATTTAAGGGCATCCTGATAGAATTTGGACTGAGAACCAAAGAATCAATAATATTACATTAACCTGTTACAATTTTAATTTATAGCAGTCGAAGCATTGAGGGATTGCCATATTTTTATAATTTATGACAAAACATTTTACTTGTACATCAGATGGATTTCTTTCAATCCATAGTATATTCAGAGGTTTAAAAAAAACTAGATGTGAGTAAAGAGGTTTTTTTACATGTTTTTCGGGGCACTTAAGTTCAGCCCTTATGTTCTGCCATTTCAGTTGTCTTTAGTTTTAAAATAAATGTAAAGCGGCAACCTTTGAAAGAAGTTGGTTCAGTAGTTATTATTATTTCTGTTCTATAACATCACACAGCTCAGCCAGGAGCTGCAGACAGACAAATGTGCATGACCAATTATATGATATGAAAAGAATTAAACATATACACATTTCCTTGTCGATTAACTGTTAATTAGTAGCAGTAAACTTTTTTTTATCTTTATTATGACCACCTATATTTACATTAATATTGCAGATTTTATAATATTGATAACTGGTTAATATTGTAGAAGCATATTCCATTAAATTTCAATTCAGTTTTTGAAAAAAGATAGATAGATAGATAGATAGATAGATAGATAGATAGATAGATAGATAGATAGATAGATAGATAGATAGATAGATAGATAGATAGATAGATAGATAGATAGATAGATAGATAGATAGATAGATAGATAGATAGATAGATAGATAGATAGATAGATAGATCAAACTTCCAAATGCCATTCTAAAGATTAAAAAAAAATAAAGAAAAGCTTTGGCAAACAGCGAGTTAAGTTCAAGGGGCAGCTCCCCTCCTGCTACTTGCACACAAAAACCAGAGGGAGGCATACAGTGGAGATCATTGGGAGCTTCGTTCTCCTCACACTAAAAGGATGGGGTGATGTGGGTGGAGCAAGCCAGAGGGTGGCGGTGAGCGCCGCCGAGCATGCTTAATCGGAGAGGACAGTTCCTACTTATTATAGAACCAAGCATAGATAATAAAGTCTGAATCAAACTGCCAGCTGAGAGTCGCAAGAGAACCGCCTCCTCTTCAATTTTTTAAAATTATGGAAAAAAGTGGATCAAATAACACTAGGTTGCGTGCCAATGCTTACTTAGCAAGCCAGCACGGCCCAAATCTTCGCAGTCATAGTGCAGGGCACTACTACAGCTCCAACCGATCACACCAGAACTCCGAAGACCTGCCCCCACAACATCCACTCCCCTCCAGCTCTGCTGCTGTCACCTTTACCTCCATCAACGGGCGCAGTTTCGTTCTTTCCATTAGTTTTTGTGTAAATACCGATCAAAATGAAGATCGCTTGCTTTGCCTGCTGGGACATGGTTTCAACCACAAACATGCCAAAATGTCTAAATATACAGAAGGGAGCAGAAAAGGCAAAAGAGAGGCTGGACCAGTCAATTTACTTTCCATTATCCTTGATTTGGATTTAATATTATAATTTTAGTTAATGATATTTGCTCTGGGGTCATGCTCTGGGTCTCTGTAAAGTGCCTAGAGACAATTGACATTGTAACAGACGCTATATAAATAAAATTGAATTGAACTGAAGTAAAGAAGAGGCTGGTTGCTCAAGGTGACCAGGATGTCAATCAATCTCTCAAACTACACACCTTAACAGATGCTCTTCATTTACAAGATACATTTTTAAGAAAACGGGACTTTCCATGGATTTAGGTTTTTAATCTGTTGCCTTATTTTACTTGATTTTTTTTTTTATGTTTGCAGTCAAGTTTGCATTATTTGCAGCTGATACATTACTTAAATCACTGGAAGTACACATAGAACATACGCTCACCAGGTATTTCACACCACTTCTCACTGCTTACTGGTTAAATTTGTATAATCTTTGACTGAATACAGCCTAGAGAACATTGAAACTAGCAGAGGTCACTCTAAAGGTCAAAGGTCAATAATGATTAATTGCTCATTACATAACTTTCCATTACAGCATATAAAAATGGTAATTGAACCCTTTCTCCTCAAATTTTAGACCTGCACGTGTGCCTGTACTAATCCTAATCCTATCGTCATAGGATTAGCATAACCTGTGAAATTCTGGTCACTTTTAATAGGATTTATGATTACAGTTCTTCACAGTGATCATTATTATTTGAAAAATTGCTCTTTTCACAGGTGAGACTAGTCTCAAATAAATAGGGCTTAATGCTTGAAACTACAGATTTACAGTTTTGTTTTTTTTTTTTCCTATGGCCATGGATCTATAAAAGTTACCAGCAGGATGAGGAACATATTTGTGATGAGATGGGGAAAAAGTGATTATCATTGCATACTTTTGAGTGGACACCTTTAATGTCTGCACCGGTAACCTCCTCATCCTCATCTTCAGTCACTGCAGCATCTTTCTCCTCATGATCAGAGTTACATTTTACACACCTTTATTTCAGTTTGATCCATTAGTAACAGTGACCATCACTTGGTTAGAAAGTTCATAAGGTGAATGAATTTGTGTGATCTTTGCATCTGCAACATTAAAAGACTGTTTGTCTCTGATGCATTTACACTCTATACCAACTCAAGCTTGATCTGTTAATCCATCCAGCCATCATCCTGAGGAAACATTTATGATTAGCAGTCCAGATGTCTGCAGCTGTTCAGACAGTCCTTGAAAGAGTCTTGGAAACATACACAATTTGCATTTGACAATTTCCTTGTCACATTTCTTCCCAACAAGGTCAGAGAAATAAAGTTTCAAGTAGTAAACCTGAGTGCTCCAGTCTCTGTGTGCCTTTGTACTTTACAGGATGTCACAACTAATTTTCTAAACTTCAGCTCAAGAAAAGTAATGATGTAAAGGGTTATTTCATTTTACTCATTGTTATTTACCAACTGTCATGCCAGCATAGCCTAATATCACAGAAAGTAGTTGTCGAAAATATCTGTTACATCTGTTGATCTGATCATTTTTTCCATGAAGTTTGACACCCTTTTCTCAAAATTATAAACACAAAACCAAGTTTTCTTCTCATCTGTACTGTGGTGTGCCAGATCCAACATTTGTTAGACTCGAGAACGCTGTAAACCACATTGCCAGTACTGTTGTGGTACTATTTGCCTGTGCTCCGCAGTCAACACCAGATCAGCACTAAAACATGATCTGTCCCTGGTACATCCCCTTGTTTAATGTTGTATCCTGTACAGTTTTGATTCCTGTCAGTGTTTCACACCTGAGCTCTGATACAATATTGGTACACCTACTAGGGCTAGACCCGAATACTCGGATACGCAAACATTAGGCAGACATCTGGTTTTTAATTTTATTTTTCATTTTTTTGTTTTTGTCAATCCCAACATTCAGCACACTCATAAACATCACCAGCCACTTTTAATTCTTAATGGGAAGACAACTTGCCAGAGACCTCAGCTGTGTGGGACGTTTTAAATTGAGTCATGACAAGTTGGTAAATTTTAAGCTCCTTCATGGCCAGATTTATTCTGAGAAAAGATTTTTTTTTTCCCAAACTGGCATTCAAGTCATTTTCCATCTAGCGCACTTCTATTCCACACCTCGGTTGGTGTCACAAACATTAATAACTTATTCGTTCCTCTTCATCTCAGGCGCTACACTTGGTCGTTGTTGCAGATGTGCATCTCACTTGTTTGGTCATGCTTGTGTGGGCCACACTTGTTTGGTCTTGTATGCCTGTTTGGCACATTTCTGTTTGTTGGTTTGTGTGGTTCCCCTGAATGCCACTGTGTCAGATGGCCCTGTCTTTTCATTCCCGTTATGTCTTTATTAGTACATCCCAAGGCTGCTGAATGAAATGTTTTGCTGAAGGTGATATTGCAACAGGCTGCTGTCAAAAATCACCCTTTGGCCATTGATGTTTCAGTCTTTCCTCCTCTTTGCCAAATAAAGAAAATATATACACAGTGATCCCTTGCCAATTCGTGCCTTAAATTCCGCAGTTTTAGTTATTTTCAGGTTTTTCAGAAATATATAATATAATAAAAAAATCAAGAAAAATCGTTGAAACATCACAGGATGTTGTGCCATTCTCTCACAGCGAAGAAATGTTGTGAGGCAGCCTGGCCCCTTTAAGAAAGTAGCCTTATGGGTAATGGTGTGTGTGTCGTGGGAAGGCAGAGCGCAAACAGGGTTAGATGAAAAGTGGAGTGAGCATCAACAGCAGCCCAGCATGTATAGATTTGCATTCTCTGTTTACCGACAGGAGCCCAACAATACAACCTGTGTGATGTTACAAGTTCTGTGCAGTGCCAGAATAAAGTGCCCGTTCCATGCAGAGAAAACCATTGGACTGTTCTCTTTTGTTCTTGTTAGTGTGTTAGCCGCTAATTACAAAGCTAAAAATAGCACAATACCAGCTATTTCTGTTTCTTTACTATGATTCAGAGACCAGAGGCTGTGAAGGTAACAGAAAGACCACAGTTGAGCCTTTGTCTTGTTTCGCTGCAGTGCCACGGTACTTTTTTGTGGTTTTTTTAAACATTTTTTAAACACATTATTTAGGCTCGGGGGGCTCCGGCTCCAGTTAGCAGATTTTGATTTTCGCATGGAGGCGCCGGTCCCTATTGACCGTGAAAAATAAGGGATCAATGTGTGTATATATATATATACACATATACACACACACACACACATATGTATGTATATATATATATATATATATCATATATATATATATATATATATATATATATATATATACATATATATATGTATGTATACACACATACATACTATTTTACATGTGTCCAAATGTGACTTGCCTCACACTAACTCTTCTCCATTGGAGGACATTGTCAATTTTTGAAAGATGTTTTTTTCTTTAAAAAAACGTTTGGACTTTAAGAAGCTGTGAATGGATGTATTTTACACAAAGTAATGATATTGTTTTGGAGAACCAGCTATGAGTGCCTCCTGTTGTTGGGTGGACAGAGGTGTCCATCCATCCTCACATGGTAATCTGACATCGACATCTCTGCAAAAGGAAACATGCTGTTGTAGTTTGTGGTTTTGTATATCAGCCAAGTTATGTACTGAAACATCTGCTTAGAGTAAACATTTAAAGGCCAAATACCATAAGCAATTACCTGTTCTACTTGGCCACAGAGTATCTGCTGAGGTCACGTTACATCTTTTGGCCTGCTTCTCCCATTACCATGCCAAGAACTAGAACATGGTAAATCACAGTTTTTCTGATTGCATCTGAGAATATTAAGTCTTGATTTTGTCCTACTCTTCTTATATCTCCACTACATAAAAGCACTTTCTCACTTGTTCTTAGAGTCTTTCTATTCATTCTGCAGTTAAAGCTTCAGTAATCTGTGCAGATTGAACTGGTTTCACCATATCATTTGCAACAAACCTGATCAAGTTTGGCTCATTGTGTGTAATCTATAAATCTAATCTGTCTAATCTAGTTTGTAATTTTGTTTTACTCCTCCAACCTCTGGACTCTATTATGCATTTTAAGTACATCACAGTGCTATTTATTAACTGAAAATGGTTTTAACGGAATCAAAATTGTTTGGTTTTGCCAAGTGTTTACTTTAATAAAATTAGATTTTGGAAGTTGGTTCAGAGAATCCAGTATGTTGTTTTAGAAATACACAAGCCCCGTGCTGGCAAGGAATCTTTTATATTTGTTAAGGAATAGGATATGATTAGTTTGTTATTGGGCATCCGTAACTCTTATTCCAACCATACTAGAGGTGTCCTGATCCGATATTCGTATCGGATCGGCCGCCGATATGAGTAAAAAATGCGGATCGGTATCGGATCGGCAAGCCCTAAAAATGCCGATCCAGACTCCCGATCCAGTTTTTTTCTAAAGTCCGTTCCGGGTTTTCCAGCGCACCACGCAGCACATTATTCAGGTAACCCATTCCAGGTCTTGCTCTGTGTTTCCTTAATATCCGGTCCGCATTTTCCAGCACACCCACACGAGCATCTCCCTCCCAATCATGCCAACTTAACTTTGTCGCTATATTAGTGACTTTCCAGCCCCCCTAGCGACTTAATCTGTAAAAAGCGATAGCGACAAATCTAGCGACTTTTTCTGGTGATTTAGCGACTCACGCGCACTCAAACCGCTAGGTTTGAAGCCATCAGCTGGCTGCTGTCTGCCTCGCGAGCCGCGCTTTTCTCTCTCTCATTGTTGCCAACTCTCCAATGAGAAAAGTCGCTAGAGGCTGTCCCGCTAAGTTGGCAACACTGCTCTTTCTCTGTCGGGCACAGTGCACAGCCACAAACACCCCGCCCCCCGTGCGAGACAACTCGAGCTCCTCTCCACCCCCCACCCCCCGTTTGGGACGTTTGGGAATCGTGACAAACTGCCACTGAACAGTGTCAAAGCACAGGTACTAATGCTGTTAATAGACGGTTTAAACTCAGGTTGTGTTTGCTTAATACAATTAACAATATTATCTGCACTTATGGCTTGTAAAGCCGTGGTTTACTGATGCCATTTCTGTTTGTTATTTATCATTTTGTCTATTTTGTGTTGATTTGTTAAATAAATAGGTCCGTTTCTCGTTACCAACCAATGTGTATTATTCAAATGCACCTAATTCAGCTGGCTAGTTATTATCAGGAGTAAAACCCTATTCAGCATTAGTCTGACAACAAAGTAAGTTGGTTAAATGACTTAAAACTTTAATACATGCTCAGATAGGCCGGTATCGGTATCGGCAGATATCGGTATCGGATCGGAAGTACAAATAAATATCGGTATCGGATCGGAAGTTCAAAATGCTGGATCGGGACATCTCTAAACCATACGCCACTTTAATTGGTGACTTATTTGTGTCATTTTGAGACAGTCCTAGGCCTTTATCTATTTAACCAAGTTGTCGTTCATCAAGGTTGAGAAGAGTGAGGGCCAGAGTACACGATAGTTAAACTATATTTCAAATATTCCAACTTTCTCAAAGTTTTCATGAAAAAATGTCTGATGTTAAATCAGAATGTGAGGAAAAACTTTTCCTGTTTTAGGTCAGTTAGGATTACCAAAAATAATTTCTGCTTTATTATTTCTATAAAATATTCTTTCCTCATGATGCCTTCTATTTTGTGAAGTGAGCCAGTCCCCTCTGCAGAAAAAGCACCCCCACAACATGATGCTACCACCTCCGTATTTGGCAGTTAGGATAGTGTTCTCAGGCTTGAAAGCTTCCCCCTTGTTCCTCCAAATGTAAAAACAGTCATTGTGGCCAAACAGATCAACTTTAATTTCATCAAACCATGGAACATGTTTCCAAAAATTAAGGTCTTTGTCACTGTGTGCATTTGCAAAATGTAATCTGGCTTTTTTATATGATGCTTTTGGAGTAATGGCTTCTTCCTCACTGAGTAATCTTTCAGTCCATGTCAGCACAGGACTCATTTCATTGTGGATAATGACACTCTCTTATTAGCTTCAGCTAGTGCTGGGCAATATGAACATACATATCGTGAGGACGAAAGAAAAGTGTGTATTGTGCCATTTCTCTTCTATCGTTTCTATCATTTCTAACCTAATATTATCAATTATTACAGCAAATATGTAATTAAATAACCTGCAACGATAAATTTGATAGAATCATATCTGCTTCTACAAAGTAGCCTTTTATGTTTGCACTTTTATTCATGGTTAATGCCTTAAACAGAGTTCTCTTCAACCCTGATGTTTACCTTAGACACTTTATATTGGTTTGCAAACTTTGCACTACAAGGTTACAGATTTCAGAAAGTTGAAAAATAATTTGTGTTTATTTTTTATAGTTGAACTTCAAATTTTTGCACTGTTTTTCCTCTCAGAAACTGTTGTGCACTTTAAAAAAAAATGGTAAAGCTACTGTACCTCTGTACCTACCTGTTTTTGCTGCACTAAAACGTATGTTTGTGACAGTTCAGCTAAATGTCCTTTTAAAATAAAGTTGAAAAGTAAGCAATGAAATTTTTGTCAAACTTTTCAGAGAATAACTGAAAACATACTTTATTATGGTATATCGTGATATATATCGTTATCGTGACATAAAATAGTCCATATCGTGATATATGATTTTTTCCATATCGACCAGCACTAGCTTCAGCCAGTATTTTCACAAGGTGTTTATAAATTTGCATATAATAGTTTGAACAGGTAAACGTGGCACCTTCAGGCATCTGAGCCAGACTTGTAGGGGTCCACAATTCTCTTTCTGATATCTTGGCTGATTTCTATTGCCTTTCCCATTGTTACAAGAAACTGTTGAGTCTGCCACTCCCAACTAGAGTGAACCAGGTGGAAGGAATTAGATAATGAGCAGATCAGGCACACCTGGTCTTTAAAAGGCAAACACAGACTCGGCAGCAGCAGAAAAATAGCTAAAAAGCGAATATTGTAAGTGTTCTAAAATCATTCAAATTATGATATTGTAATGTTAGTCAAATTTAACTAATACTTGTTAAATGTGGTGTTTTGATAGTCATTTCATTAACAAATTACCTGCCGTCAAAGTCAGGCTGGAGTCTTTAAACTAAGATTTAATGAAGGAAAAGTTAGAAGAACTGAAACATAACCACAGAAAAATGTTGTTTGTTCTGCTCATTTCAACCCCTTTGTTTGTGTCTTACATTTATAGGTGTCATGGCCTGGGTCAGCCATGGCAGCCCTGTGTGTGTGTGTGTGTGTGTGTGTGTCTGTCAAGTTGGCGTCATTCCCTGTCTCTCGTCTGCTCTGTTTCCTGTTTTACTTTAAAGGTCTGTCTTGTCTCCTTTGTTTTCTGCTTTGCTTCCTTCCCCTCGTTACCTTGATCCCCTGCAGCTCAGTTTTATTGTCATTTTAAGAAAATCACCTGAGCTTTTTCGGGCAGAGAACAGTGAAAGTGTTTGTGCACCTGCCTCTCATCTGTTGACCTGTGTATTTAAGTCTTGTCATCTCCCTTGTCTGTGCTGGTCCGTTGTCTTGCGTCCCATGAGGTTTTTTCTGCTGGTTCTTTTTCATGTACCCTGTAAGTCTCTTCTTGTGTCCCATGAGTGTTTTTTTCTTTTTACTCCTGGATTTCTGTTTAGATTTTTGGTCAGGTTTGGACTTTTGGTTTGTGTTTAATAAATATCTCTTGTGCGTACTCCTGCGTTTGGGTCCTCCATCCTGCCGTGAAACATGACAATAGGTGTGTTCAGAGGTTGCTGAAAGGAATGGTGGTGTTAGAGGAGAAAAATCTCAGACCATCCACAGAGCCAGAAGTAAACTAGTCGCTACGAAAGTATTCTTTGATTTTTCATTCACCAACATCCTTACATTGGGCTTGCACTAATATGCTTTACAGTAGTGTAAGACTAGAATTTGAAAAAATGTGTTAGCTTTTTAATTTGAAATATTTGTTCATAAAATTAAAATGTCTTGCCTTCAGTTATCCTGTCCAAGCTGCTTTTGCATTTGCAGAGTCTTAAGAGATTTTCTGGTACTTTTCTAATACTTTAGGTAATCAGACAACAGTTTAAAATAAATCTTTCCAGCTTCATTCATATACACTGTTTTCTGTGATAACTGTTTCATCTCTGAAAGTCTACAGATTTGAATAATTCAAAGTTGGCATGATCTGTAGATGTATAACAAGGCTGACATAAGAGAACTATCCTTGTACATCTAATGATGTACACTGGAATACAGATTTCTCTGTTGGATTCAATAAAAAAGCTAAATCAGAGACTCGAGACAGTGATGTCGGTTTATTGTATGTGCTTGAGTGTCTTTCATCCTTGTATTAAGCTAAATGTATTTTTAACAGGCTGTATTGGAAACGGATGGTGAACAAGCTGATGAAGAGATGGTTGAAGACCCTGTGTAGAGGAGAACGTGGCTGAAAAACATTCATGTTGATTTTGAAGAGGACAAAGTCAAACACCCAAAGGGTCACTGAAACTGTATTAAAATGTGAATTCTCTTTCATTTACGTCAAGAGTCTAGGAGTAGCTTTTATACAATTTTTATTATGTGCCTATTACTCAAGTGAGTTATTGTATTGTGACACTGAACTTTAAAAAAAAAAAAGTGTTTCATCAAATACAAATGGTACACTACAACACAAAGATCTTTTAAAATTTGGAAGTCAACATACTTCCAACTACATTGTTTTCCTTCAGAGCTTCCTGGGATTGTCGCCTCAGTCAAAGACGTTTTGGAGTCCAGGAAAAAAAAGGTTGGACTCACTTCCACCAAGCTGTTTGTTTCTGCTCAGAAACAGTCAGAAGAGACTCGGTGATAATGAGAATTTATGTGCACAGCCAGAAATGGCCATTTATCTGTCTGTTTGCCGTGGCAGTTCCAACTTTGTATTTAGTTTAAATTGTTGTCACTTGTCTCTTACCCAGATTGCCTCTGAGGATTCAAACATCAGTCCCCGAGAGGGTGTTTGAAACATATCAAGAGTTTCTCTTTTATACCCTTGGCCACATAACTTTGGAGGATAGACCCTGGCCCAGTCAGCACCTTCAAGATTATCAACAAGGACCAACCGGACTCTCAAGGTCAATGTTCTTTGAGATGGGTATGGTTCCTGAATATGTTCACTGCCTTCCCAAAACCAAGAACAAATAACAGATTACTTTTATCACTTGGAAATCAATTGCTTTTGGTCCTGTGTGTTCTTGACACTCCCCTACATGTTTTAGATGGTTCCCATCTCCAACACTCCAGGCTCAAATGAACTGGACATTGACACGCTTGTGCTGAGATTTGTTGACCAGCTGACGGTGATGTGTTCATTTGAATCAAGTTTATTGGAACAGAAAGCATCTAGAACATGCAGGGTGTTGGTCCTGAGGACCTGCGTTGAAGAACACTTCTGTTCACTGTTTTGAGTTTTACCTTCCTCAGACATTGTGACCAAGTCCTTTCAACATACTGGAGTCTCAGAAGTGAAGAATGGATTTCGCATATGAATGAATGAGAACAATACAGAACCGAACAGAATTGTTCTGTATTTTTGTTTTTGTTTTTTTGCAATGTATATTTTCCTGTGATTTTTTTTTTCACATACTCTAACTCAAATTTAAGGTAATCGTAGCATGTTTTAGTATAATTTGTTTTCAATCAACTTTTAGTATCTTTAATGTGCTTAAAATGCACTTTTTAAATGTCACTACAAATACATTTGAAGTGCTATTTTGAGAAGTATCTTAAAAACGACATTAAAGATGCTAGAAGATGGTTGTAATTTAGCGCAACTTGGATATTAAAGCACGTTAATAACTTTAAATTGTACTTCAAGAAATGCAGTTAGGAAATGTAAAGTTGCTCCAAAATAGAATATTTTGGTACAGTTTGTTTAAAATCAGCGCACTGAAGAGAAGCACAACTGAGGCACATTTCTTTTTCACCTGGGACACCCTGGACAGGTCACCACTCCACTGCAGGGCCATATCTTAGATTTTTTTTTTTTCCCATATTTAACATGTTTTACTCTATCATTCAAACCATGTTCTTTTTGTTTTGAATACTTTATTCAAAAGCACAAAATAATCCTTGTGTCTGAATTATTCAGTTCTGAGCACAAATATTTGTCTCCATGACACTCGCTAGGCCACAATCCTTCACCGACTTGAAAGTGCATGAGCTGAGTACTTAATGCAACAAACTGTTGTGCTTAATCGGCCTAAAAGCAACAGTCTGTTATTGCTGACTCTGTCCTTTCCACATTTGTGTACACTCAGTACTGAAGTACTGTGGGGTTTTTTATGCCAAAAAATATTCCACCATTTTTCACCTGTCTGAATCTCAAAACTCTCAGCTCAATTTGGATTAAAAATGTTTATCATGAGGAAAATAAGTTTTTCAAGGAGTCTTCCATTAAAAAGCCAGGGCGTACATTAAATAAGCCAGGCTAGCATTGAGCTTTTTCAGTTGACCTGTTACACTGCACGTCAAAGCAAGTTCTTGGTACAGCTGGTGAAGCAGTGAACTGAAGCCACCTGCGGCTCTGAACATGTCCTGTATGTCTTAGCTTTTATTTTCTTCTGTGCATCGCTCTGTCTTGGCTTCTTATAGTATTTGAAGTCCAAGGCGTGCAAAGCACGTGGGCCAATTCCAGCCCTGCTGGCACATTTTAGCTGCATTATCTGGGTGCGTTACTATGAGAAGGTTGTTTTAGCTGACTAACCCACTTGTCCCTCATTTGAATCATTCTTTTAACTGAAGTACTGTTATTCTGTTGTTGTTTTTTTTTTTTTTTTACCTGGTCCACATGTGTGTTCAGTGTCATACCTTGAAATTTGGCAAGCTGTTTGTTTTCTCTTTATTTAGTGGTGAAGATCACTTGGGGAATTCTCAGATTTGTCTACTATAATTGAATTGCAATCAAAATTAAAATAGCATATTCCTCCTTTCCACATTGGACATGGAATAATCTGACAAAAGAACACAAATTATAAACATCTGTGTTAATTGATGAATTTGAAGACATCGCAAAAATTAAGTAATATTTGCTTGAAAGGCCAATGTTATTTTATGTGATAAATTTGACTTTGAAGTGATTTTAAGCATCTTATACACAGTGTGTTTGTTTGCTATATATTATAGACCAGCGGTTCTTAACCTGGGTTCGATCGAAGCCTAGACGTTTGGTGAGTCAGTCTCAGGGATTCGACGGAGGTCTCGGGAGTGGTCCTTTTCAAGGATGCTGGACATAAAAACAAAGAAAAGAAACAGACTTTACTGTGAAAATGACATGAGAGTGGCACTTGCATAGGTGAGACCATGCATTTCTAAACTGGTCTCTCAAAGGCAACAGCAGAGGTCACACTGATTTGCACTAAATATTAGGGATGTCCTGATCACGTTTTTTGGGTCCCGATCCGATTCCGATCTTTTAATTTTGATGATCGGCCGATTTCCGATTTTTTCCGATCCGATTTCACTTCTTTTGAGTGGGCAAACAGAGTTTAATTTCCTGTGCATTTTATTTCCTGTGTACATTAATAAATAGGCCTGCATCCAAGATGAGATTAATAGCTTTTATCATCTCATAAAATAAACAATAACTTATTTAAACACTCTTCTTTCTTTCTTTTTTGTTTGGGAGAATTATTATAAAACACATTTAGTTACAGAACAGTGACTGTTCAACAGTCTCAGTACTAAACAACAAAGCACTTCATTTAAATAGTAGCAGGTGAACTTGGCTAGCAGTTTAAGGCAATGAAAACACTAACAGAAGTCTTTGCAATCAATGAAATCACATCAGAATAACAATAACATAAAATATTAACTTAACTTCATTCAAGACCCGCTGCACATGTTCGCGCACCTTTGTGTCCTTTGTCGTTCATGTAATGACGCAACGAGGCTCGAGGTAATTAATGAGCCGGTTAAATGCCTTGTAAATGTGCTGGTCGTCCTCAGTAATACATTCCGCGATTAGCTCGGTGATTTTTCTGTATTTCTCCGAGTCTTTCGGGAGTTTCTTTCTTTTAAAAGTTTCACAGAGCATTTGCTGCCGAAGCTGGCACCTGACAGAAGGCTGCGGTGATCGGTGCTGCGTGCTTTTTTAAGTGTCTGATTAAATTGGTGGTGTTGTAAACTCTCTTCTTACTTACCCATCATGATATATCAGCCTTCCACACGTTGCAAGTCACAGTTGAAGCGTCTGTCTTTGTAATTTTATGGCGCTGCCACACTGCTGATATTTTTGCTAAAGTTTAGCCTGACGCCGCTGGTCTTAAAACTTTTAAGGTGGATACAAGACAGCGCTGCTGGGAAACCTAATTTCAGTGCAAATTATTAAATGTATATAGTTTAAAAAATATTTTTGTTTGTCTAATATGATTACTTTATTAATTTGTGTTAATCAGGATCACTTTTTGAGGAAAGAAATAATGAAAAAAAGATCGGCGTGTTATAATAAGGCTGATCGGCCGATCCGATCCACCTTAAATTTTTAAGATCGAAGGATCGGGATCGGGACATCCCTACTAAATATTCATTATTATTGTAGCCTGATGGAAATTAGGTGATGAGTGTGTGTTAGACACATCTCAAAAGTGACTGTGCACTGTTTGCCTAATTCCCACTATTTGGTGCTGGGCTGCGGCTAACTTGTGCAAATGGGGCAACCCAAGTGAAAATGCAGCGGTAACGACCTGCTTCTACTGGTGCTGCCACCCAGCGGATGCCGTTTCAGTACTCGGATTTCCAATATTTACACACAGCACATGGAGCTGACATGAAGTCAGACATGAGAATGGCAGAAAAATTCAGTGCAAAGAAAGATTCATGTGAGAGTAGAATAATTGAAACAATGAAATGAAATGGAAAATCTAGCTGACTGAACTCCCTTCCTCGTATCATGCATTCTTTCTGTCTTTTTCTCCTACTATACACAAATCAAAACTAAAAGATAAGATGAGATGAAATTAAAGGAGGTAGATACAGTAATGCACTACTCCAGAAGCTGCCTGACAAGGTGTTATATTAAGTGAGAAGTCAAAGGGTTAAAAAAAAAAAAAAAAAAAAAGAGTGTAGCCAATACAAAATTAGACAAGATGAAATCTGTCAACATGGGAAATCTCAGGCTGCATAAAATGAGATATATATGAAAATAAAGAGGAAAAAAAGAGAGCATATAAGGTCACTTTGAAATTCACAGATCTCCTAAGAACTAAGACGGAAAAAAGAAGCATGATTGAAACATGTTTAAAAAAAACACTTTTTTTCCTTCCCAGGTGCCTGAGAAAACAGAGCCTCCAAGAAGCAGCCAGATGCTTATCGGCATACTGCGTCCTGTCTTCCTAATCACTGCAGATGTGATAACTGAATTATCCGTCTCCTCTGATCTCTCCATCTGATAGAAAAGCTACACTTCCTCCTCTCCAGGGCACTATTTGACTCCAGTCAACTGCCATCTTTTCCCAGCCTCACATCTGCAACCCAAGTCTGATCGTATCAGCACAGTTCAGTCGGGGGAACACGAGAGATCGCACGGAGTCAATTGCCTGTCATGATACATTGGTTAATAGCCAGCCATGAAGACCAGCGGTTGTAATGTCTGTCATGGCTCATAAGCAGCTATTCAGTGGTAAATGGTCAGACAAGATCAAAGTAATGACTTTGAAAGACATAAACATGCTTTCAAGCCCTTTTAGATTATAAATAAGGAAGAGCTTTTTATGTGTTGACATCCTGAAGTTACAGACTTCACCAGCAGGCACTTTATTATAAAAGGAATTTAGAATATTCAGTGACTCAAATGACAGCAGGCAGTCATGTAAGACAAAGCAGTGACAACATAAGTTGGGACTGGCTTTACTAAAGCTGAGACAAAAGCTGTTGCAATGGCATCAGGAAAAAGAAACCATATGAAAGCAAACCACAATCTACCTGCTGTATATCCTGATGTGTTGTACTGCTCAGATGCTCCGATACTTTTCAGATGATACAGAGACTGAACCATCTGAGAGACAACTCTAACCTTGTTTGAGTCTCCAAATTAGACAATGTTTAGAAGTGCAGCTTATCCCATTGAAGAAGATGAAGCATAATAATGAATAAATGAAAATAATAAATGAACATGATAATAATGGAGACGTGGGTCTCTATTATATTTTTGGTTACAGTATAGTCACTGTCAGCAAGTAGTGCAAACACTGGCACCTACTGGCCAAATGTTAAATGTTTTAAAGCCATCTTTTTTTTTGGCTTCATGATTCATTCATCTACTCACCTAATAAATATACCCATTGATTTAAATTTAGGGTTAATGGGGTCCTGCTGAAGCCTATTCCAGGTCTCTTTAGGCAAAAGGACAAAATCCAGGACAGATAACCATCCCATCACAGGGCCATATGTGGCTGAACAACCACCCACTCGCTCAAATTCACTCCTATGGGCAACTGAGAATCACAAATTAGACACAAACTCCACACAGAAAGCCTTCATCTGAGCCTGGAATCAGGAACCTTCTAGCTGTGAGGCAGCAGTGCTATCTACCATTCAAACAGTCTAGTCAGCAGAGAGTCAAAGGTCTCCAGAGCTCCAGTCAGTTTCCTATCAGTGTCAGTACCTGTGGAAACTATTAGGTTCTCCAATTAAACTTTAGTCCAGTAAACAGCATTGATGTTGTTTTGAAAAATGATCTCAATGTTGTAATTGTTGGAAGTGGAGCTCAGCGTGTCAGATTACAGTTTTTGGTTATTGTTATTAACTTGCTGATTAACTCAGTAACTCTGAAAAATATTGTTTTGGTGTTTATACATAACAATTACCTAAAACCTCATTTAAAAAAAAAAATTCATTCAACTTTTATACAATGTTTTTTTTTTTTATATAAAAGCTTTTATAAAAAATAAAATGTAATAAAAATATGTTCCATAATCTCCATAAAAAATTGTTCTCTAATTTGTGTTTTATTAAAAAGGCTCACAAGCTATTTGACCTCGCTTCATTTATGTGGCAGTAAATGGAAACATTAAATGGAAAGTGTTTTCCTCTGAAATATAGTGGACTGAGAAAAAATGTCTCGTAAAGCACGGGTAACTTATTTTTGTGGTGGGTTATGTTTCAGTATGTTCATTAGTTTCACAAACATTTACCAGAATATTTAAGGGCTTCCAGTTGAGGGTTCATTTGTTAAAACCATATTCTATTTAAGTTTGACCTCCTCAATTTCTACTTTATTCAGGTTCACAATCCTTTGCTTCATTCTCAGTTTCAGTCACCACTGGTGGTGCATGTCAGTAATATACATTCATTAAAGTCCCTATTTTTGAAGCTTAACACCCAAACACAGTTTTAAAATACATACTTACAAATGTGTGGTTTAAATATTTACAACCCCGGTTCCAAAGGTTGTGACACTGTGTAAAATGTAAATAAAAACAGTGCACTGATCTCAGAAACCAATATTTTATTCCCAATTGAATAGACATTTGACCGTGTCATGGAAAATATTAGCTCATTTTGACTTTGATGGCAGCAACACCTTAAAAAAAGTTGGAACAGTGCAGTGTTTACCATAGTATAGCATCCCCTTTTCTTTGATCAACAGTCCTGGGGCCTTCTTTGCTGGATTTTTTGTTATGTGATGCACCAAGTATTTTCTACTGGTGAAGGTTCTGGTCTGCAGACAGCCCAGTCCAGCACCCGGATTCTTCTCCTGCGAAGCCATGCTGTTGTGATGAAGGCAGTGTGTGGTTTAGTATTGTCTTGCTGAAATATTCAAGACCTTCCCTGAAAGAGATGCTGTCGGGATGGGAGCAGATGCTGCTCTAAAACCTCCATGTACTCTTCAGCAGTGATGGTACCTTTCCAGACTTTTCTGCCCACACCACAAAAAAGTTTTCCACTTTGCCTCAGGCTATTTTTGCTGAGTTTTGGCCCAGAAAAGGAAGGCAGAGTTTCTGGATCATGCTCACATTTGGCTTCTTTGCGTGATAAAGTTTTAACTTGCATTTGTGGATTGCACGGTGTGTTCACACAGTGATTTCTGGAAATGTTCCTGAGCCCATGCCATGATGTCTCAATCAGTACCTGGGTTTTTAATACAGTGCTGCCTGAGGGCCTGAAGATCACACATCACACATCCAATTTTGACCTTTAGCCTTGTCCCTTAGTAGACACTATTCTCTTGGTGTCTTGGTGACAGCATGTACTGTAAATGGTGGGCTTTTTAAAATTTTTGCATTTTTTTTTTTCTAAAATTGTTCCATAATTTTTCACAGATTGAGGAACCACTGCCCATCTTTACATTCGAGGCTCTGCCTCTCTGAAATGCTCCTTTTAGTCCCAGTCATGATACTCACCTGTTGCCAATTAACCTCATTAGCTGTCAAATGTTTCTCCATTTGATTCATACCTGTAACTTTTCCAGCCTTTTGTTCCCCCTGTTCCAACTTTTTTGAGACGTGTTGCCAGCGAAGTCAAAATCATCTAATATTTTCCATGAAATGGTAAAATGTCTCAGTTCCAACATCTGATATGCTCTTTAGGTTTGATTGGGAATAAAATGTGTTTATGAGATTTGCAAATCACCTGCATTCTGTTTTTGTTTAGATTTTACACAACATCCCACCATTTCTTTGGTCGTATTTTTATTGTATGTTTTTTCTTTTCTAAAGTCAACATCCTTGCTTCTGTTAAAGTGGCTGAAATTGTCACTTCCTCGTGTTTTTTTTTTTTTTTTTTTTTTTTTTAATTTATGTAACAGCAGTGGTCCCCAACCTTTTTGTAACTGCAGACGAGTCAGTACTTCACAATTTTACCGCGGACGAGAGGGGGCTTCCTCATTACATTACGCCAAAAACATAACATAAGTTTATTATCAACGTGTCTATGGTAACATTCTCTGCACCCGTCATTAAATTAAAAAATAAAAAAAAACTCACACAGAGCAGGCTTAGTACGTGGGACTCACCTGTCGTGATAAATCCATATTTCATGTAGGTACTCCTGGTATTGTCTGTTAAAAGCTTTCCTTTTCTTGGAAGTCATCGGCTGTTCTCACTGCGCATTTTCAACTTTCACAAGGAAAACTTTCCAAAAACGTCTGTTAATTACTCAATTTGCTAGCTGCGTTAAATTTTGGCGCTCAAGTAAATGAGATGTATCCTAGAGAATCCGGTGATTTTTCACAATAAAAGATTTTAAAAAAATAAAAGCTCGTTCACGCTCATATAATAAAACTTAAATAGCTTTTTTTTTTTTTTTTTTTTTTTTTTTGCGAGGCTCGGGGACCTCAATACAGGAAGGCTAGAAGTGTTTCGGTTAAAACAACTAATAAGTATCTTCCAATCAATATGCCTATTATAATTCCATTTGTAACCTTTTCCTGTACCCAACCAAACAGATATGTTGCATAGCAAAGTAAAGTGTGAAGCAGGAGCAAAACAATAGTCAGAAAGTAACAGCTCCACATGGGTTCAAGTCAAATATAAAACCCAACGAAAAACCTGGAGCACCATTTACCTTGTGCCGTTTAAAATCATCCACTGTGACATCGGTGTTGCTCCCCAACCCCCAACTTTTACACGTTCATCAGTTGTTCTAACACCCCGTCTTACCAGGCGGGGTCACCATCTGTCACAGCTATCACATTCAATTCATTCCTTACAGCACCATAGTAATAAACTATTCTGGAAAAAAAAAAAAAAATACACAGATCCCTTGATG
Organism: Hirundichthys speculiger; assembly: GCA_018398805.1. Taxonomy (NCBI): domain Eukaryota; kingdom Metazoa; phylum Chordata; class Actinopteri; order Beloniformes; family Exocoetidae; genus Hirundichthys; species Hirundichthys speculiger. The sequence goes on along the minus strand of JAGFBZ010000685.1, from coordinate 284,771 downwards.
CACAGGTGTCAAACACAAGGCCCGCAGGCCAAATGTGGCCCGCCACATCAATTTATGTGGCCCTCGAGAGCTTGTGCACTATTGGCTTAAATTTTAAACCAAAATTTTAAGGACTTAAAATAAGCTTACACCGCTCTAAAGCACATATTGACAACAAACTACATCTCCCACAATGCATTTTCGTTCGTCACCCACAACGATAACAGTATCTCTCCATGAGCAATAGACGATTTTCAGAACTGATGGACTTAAGAAAAACCTCTAAAAATTAACCCCAATATCCCCAAGAAAAGAAAAATTGATGCACAAGGAAGGCAGTTTCATGAATGACGGGAAAACAAATACAAGTTTGTGCCTCAAGGTGAAAAAACAGTATGTCTTTTGTGTTATGAGGTAAGTGTCAGTCGGCATTTTGAGAGCAAACACGGAGCTAAGTATGCTAAATTTAGCCTACAAGAAAAACAAAGAATCGTATCCGTTTCTGAAACCACAGTAATGGATACTCTGATTGATGTTTACAGAGTCCGTTACCATGGCAATGGACTCTGTAAACATCACCTGTGCCAGAGTAGATTTGCAACCACAAATCCTGAGTTTAATATAATAATGAGTTAAATATTTGAAACGTTGACACATAATAAATGCAAAAACAGTTATTTAACAATACAATTTGGCACAGTTTAATTTATTTTGATTTTCATTGCATTTTGTTACATTCATGCTGTTAATCTGGCCCCTCAGTGAAAATGAGTCTGACACCCCTGCCTTAATGGGATCTTTACAACTACATAATGAGTTGTGACTGTTGTGTATATACAACTTTTACAGTACAGAGACCCACCGACCTACATTGGGATCCTAATGTTTGCTTTATAGAATATTTTTACACTTGACTTGATAAAAAAATGTCACTGTTGTGTTACAGGAAAATAGATTATTGCCACATAGCTCTCCACGTCTCACATCTCCTTATAAGGAGAACTGCAGAATGATAACAGATATCCAGCTAATGAAGCATGGATGATTAAAGAGGCCCACAGGGAGAAGTTGTCAAACACTACAGACAGAAAACCTTTTTCCTTTTTCTAAGTCACCCAATTCACTTTCAGCCAGGGGCTGGAGTCAAACAAAGGAAGGAGAAAAATAGTACAATGGAAGGAGGATACTGTCCTCAAGGATGAACTTGAAGGAAACCAGACATTCATCCTTTTTCTTAAACCCTCTTCATGCTCACAGGTGAGCCAGTGCATGACAGGACCATATGGAGACAAATGTGGCAAACAAGCATGCAGGCAATCACCTATCAACCAGAGGAAGCCAGGGTACCTGCATAAACCTACACGGGTACGGGGAGGAGAAGAGTCAGCATACAAGGAAAGTTTATCTCACCAACACCCAGGTACTGATCAAAAATAACAGCACCACTGTTAAGCCTGACAACATGTCAAACACCCCTACTGTGACTCAACTTTGAAATTTTTCCTTCATTTTTATCTCTCCCCACACGACCCTCCTACACATCCTCCTTTTGATCAGGAAACTTTAGCAAACAAGAGCAGGATTTACACGACTGCCAACAAGCTGCTCTCACCGCTTTCGGGTGCCAAGGCTTTTTCTATCAGCTAAGCGTTGAGGCACCCAACATTGATGAGAATTACATCAGCCTGCAGCTTTTCTGTCAGCTAGACGATGACTATGTCTCATAGCTGGTAAATAATCCTTGAGTGCTCTTTAGTTGACCTCAGATTGATTCGTTGGAAATAAATCTCGTTCCTGTGCGCACATAGAGCAAAACATCATCATGAAAGTGTGAAAACAGTCTGTTTCTGCTTAGTAGAGCATAAAACATAAGCATAAATCAGAACATTAAAACACTAAATTACTTCAAGCGGCTTTGTAAATGTTTATCTTTATTTACGAAGTGAATGCAAACCCCGTGTGATGAATTCATACATAAACAGCATTAGCATTTCTCTCATGCTTTAGATAAAAAGTGTTGCTCTACATCTACTGCATGTTATGTTAGGGGGTAATTTAAAGCCTTTTTAATCTCCTCAACATTTATCTCGTTCATTTTGAAATGTCTTCAAATAGCCAGTTTCAAAACCATGTTTTTAAAGAAGTTTCTTTTTACTTCTTGTGAAAGAAATGTCATGTTGGTGAATCAGTGTTTTGTCTTTCACAGAGTTACTGTACATCTTCAATTTTGTACTGATACTGAAACATGCGCATCCTTATTTATAACATCCTGGTTGCTAGAGAGGGGAACATTGTGCTGATGTGCAGATGGGGAATATTTACAAAGCCAACCAGCTAGTATCGCCTGAACAATTATCCTCTACATTGATCCCATTCAAGCAAAATCAAGAAAACCAAGTATTTTTAACTACGGCAACAATGAAGGGGGCTCTCTTAAATGCATATACTGTATGTTTGCTACGTCTGCTATATAAAGAATGTTCACAATGTGTTCCCGGCAAAGCAGATGGCTGCAATTCTGCCAGCGCTAACTAGCGCCCGACGATTATGTGTGATGATAAGTTGCTTCCCAGTTGAAAGCCCATCATTAGGGCTTTAATTAAAGCAGTAGCCAGGGTGGGTGACACGTCTGCCACAGATTTCTTGTACCCATGGGGGAGAGGGAGGGGGCATGTCAGAGCCACGTGGTGCACATGTGTGCCACATGAATCTATTTTCTTCTTGTGTGAGAAGCTCGGATACACAGACTAAGTGTTACACACAGACACACATGTATGGCAGAGTCTCGGGGTAAACACTGTCGCCTTGTGTGGTCAAATGTCTAGACTACTGTAAGTACTATGGTGCAAGGTTGTATTAAAGCTGCTTCTCACTCAGCCTCTCCAACTAATTTATACTTCATTCATGCATTTCTTTGTCCAATATATGCATTATAGTCGCATTAATTTGAATTCCTACAGACATTTTACTGCACACTGACGATCTGTGACTTTTTGTTGGCCCTCGTCACCCAGAAGAAGTTCACGTTGTAAAACAGATGTTTGTACAGTTATGTAGTGGGCAGAGTCAGTTCACCTCCAAATAGAAGGTCGCCTGATCAAACCCAAACCCCATCATGTCCCCTGGTGTCCGTGGGCCGGACAATAAACCCCTTTCTGACCCCACTACCCCAGCCACTCCTAGCGCTGATCCCAAGCCAGGATTAAATTGGGAGGTTGTGTCAGGAAGGACATCTGAGGTCAAATGTATTATATGTCTGCTTTATACAAAGTACAGAGAAAACCATTTCATTGAGTTTAAATAAAGTTCAGTTCAATTATAATCCAAATGCATTATATGTAAGTACAATGGTACTAATAAAATGCTTAATAATAAAGAGTTGGGCTTTTTGGTGGAACCCAGCTCACAGGATCTTCACTTTTATTCAATCCCCTGCTCTGAGGCCACACTGGTGCAGCCGGGCGAAAGTGAAAAGGAAACACTTGCTAGATATTCAAGTGGATCCATCTGGACTTTGTGTAACTGTCTTGATGCTGCATGATGGATTAAGAAAACACAACTGGGAATAGATGTCATATCCTCGAACCCGATTGGAGAGTCAGAGGAGGACAAAGTCGACTTTTGAGACTTTAAATGTCCTGGCAACAGAGTTCTCAATTAAAGTACTTTAGCCTCTGAGGTATTGTTTCATTATAACTCTAATCTTCAAAGTCAAATAAAAACAATGTGTCATTGTCCAAATCCTGTCTCTGCCCTGTGAAAACAAGCCAGTATCTTATTTGGCACACCACTTAATTCTGACCTTCTTAATGTCTCTTCATATTTCTCTCACTCTCGCACTGTTTCCTAAGAGCACTTTGAAAGCTCCAGACATTAGCCGGCATTCTCCTTAAAAGGATGAGCTATTAAACCGACTGCCATCAAACCTGCTTAAATGCACGCAGTGTATGAAATGTCAATCAGTGTCCATAAGAAGCCATCACACGGCTGCTGTTGGAACGGACTGCTTGTTCATTATGTTGTCTCTCCGTCCTTGCAAATATCAATGTCAAAAAAAGATCATGTTTTTTATTTCCATGCGTTGTCTGTTCTCCCATAATGTTATTACAATGAACCTATTCTTGCAGGTTAGTTCAATTAAGCTTCACTTGTTATGGACGGTAATTGTAAAATGGATATAAGAAAACAAAAAAAGAAAGGAGAAAACCCCTTTTCTCCACACCGCATGAAGGTAATGAATGTGATCCTTCAAAGCTTAATCCCGGTAAGTGATAACATACGTTAACTTGATCCCTTATTGCAACAAAGTTTGACTGATGGCTGTCATTGCAGTCAACTTGCGTGTGTTTGGTTTGACTGGAGCGAGCTATCCAAACACCTTGAGCTGTTTGAATTAATGTTGTATAGCACAATAACCACCAGGAGTAAATGAAGATGGATGACGGCGCTTTGAAAAACATTCCTCAGTCAGAGGTCACACATCACCCTACGAGCAGTCTCCAACTCAGTCAGCCCAGTGCTGGGGGTGTCACGTCAAGTATACGGAGTTTTCAGCCAGTAATATTAGACTGTATCAGACCAGAAATCACTACCAAACATGACTGCAAATGTTAAATGTTCAATTTCAATTTCCCCCAAAACTGGAGGGCAACTCTATCTAGTTTGCATTTAATGTGACTTAAACAAATTATTTTAAGACATTTTAAATGCATTTGCATGTAATGGTAATGCAGTCGTGATCATCATCTCTGCCATTATCCCTACAGCTCCTGAAATAAAGTCTCTGAGTTGTCTTGACCCCTATTAGCTGAGCATTGCATCATATCCAAGTAACGGTCAAGGCAACCTCTGTAGACTTGTTGTCCTTAACATGAAGAATTATTTCCTTACTACAGCAGGGAAGTGGAAGCTGCAGAGAAATCAGCCTTTACCCATTTTCCTTCTGCCCATTTATTATGGGAATTAATAAAGCATTATTGAATCGGACTAAATTGTTGCTGATAATACAAGGTCATATTTCCATTTTTTAAACTGCAGTGATAATTGTGCACTATTGATAACAAAGTGCATTTATTTGGACTGCATCATTTAATAAGCAGATATTAAACAATAGTTTAAAAGCAACTAGTTTCTACCCCCTTCAAAGCATTTGGACTGTATGCTTTTATACACACTTTTTTAGTCTGGCTTTTCTTAAAAGGATTTTGTAAGCCTGTATTTTCTTTGGCAATACAGACACTGAGAGTTTATACTCAAGGCGTCTCATTTTTCCTCTCGAGACACAGATAGATAAAACTAAATTATTCATATGCTTCATTTGTACTGAAGACGTATAATCCTATGAAATGGTCAGTTTATTCTCCAATCCAGCAAAAATTGTTTTGTCAGCACAGCCAGGTTGAGCAAGAAGTGCTTACATCTGCTTATATAGCTCCACCCGGCTAAGATCCCCCCTCCTTAACTAAACAAACACTCCCCCATGTGTTGGTTCATCATCACAAATGCCTCTCCACCACAAGAATGGGAAGCACATCATGGATTGCTGCAGTTATGACCTATAGTTTGAATTCAGGGAAAAGAAAAAAAAACAGCACCCTGCAATGGATATTCAATAAAAAGAAATGATAATAAAATGGAAACAGTTTTGCTGACACATCTGCAGCGGGTTACATTGCTGCCAACTGGCAGCTATGACGATGATGACATATTGACAGAGGCTCCGCGGGGATACTCCCAGCTCCATCACTTTGTGAGGCTTCAGGCAAGAGATTTCTGCTTTGGGGTTTCATCGGGGGAAATTTAGACGGGGTTGATGACGCCTGTGGGCCTTTTGTATGAGGATGGATGAGGACATTTGGCTGTCAGTAGAGAGGAGGCCTATCTGGCTCTTTCAGAAGCCCACTAGGGAATCAGGAAACACCAAGGGCATGGTCTCAACGGGCACATGTATCTTTCTACTTAAGCATCTTTCACAGGATGGAATTTGTCATACTTCTCACGTGTCTGTAAGTTGTTTTATAATGAAAAAATGCTTGCATTTATGAGAGAACTCAAGTTGTCTGTAATCATTAATTGTAAGATTACTTAAATACAGAAGTATAACACTAAGAGGCAAAATTCAAATTGGTGAGCAACTGGCAAAGGCCATAGTCAGTGGAGAAAATACTGATTGTTGTTTTCACACTGTACCTTTAGTATGTTGCTATTTGCTTTTTGTGACAAAAAGAATTGTGCTCATGAAATTGCTTGATGTCTTCGATATCTTTATCCACTTAAACCTACCTGCCTAACCCACCTTCTTACAAACTGCAGTAACAAGCGTCCACAGTTGGTGGCAGCAGTGTACCCTCCAATCTGCATCTAATAGAAAAGAAGAAGACAAAAACCCGTAGCTAATAGTGAAGACGTTGCTTAATTTTTTTTTTTATTGTGTGAAAATATTTTTTGAAAAACCTTGATGACATAAAATCTTCTGATGAAACTGTCAATAAATTAATGGACTCATTAAACAGCATAAAGTGAGTAAATAGAAAAAGTTAAGAACAATGTGACTCTCAGATTACTGTTGAAGATATTGAAAACCCCATCAGTAAAGTTAAGCTTTGTAAATCTCTCAGTGCTGATTGATTGACCTCAGAGCTTTATAAAAAAAAAAGTCTCAAAAGAATCATCACCTTTCTTACACAAAGTTTACTGTATCTTGAAATCTTGAAATATGAAACACTTTTTTTTTTCAACTCTCAGCACTACATTCAAAATCAAATACAATTCCTGACTCACTCTGGAACGCTCTGTATATTTATCAGTACAATTGGTGATTTGCCCCCTTTTATTAAGATGCAACTGTAATGAATCCTGAATCCTCCTGAAGTTATTTCTTTTCCATAAACAAATGTTATTAAGCTGGTCACTCAAGCACAAACACAATTTCTCACTGCATAAATATTACTTCTGGAACAATAAATATATCAAATACAAAATGAAGATGCTTTTCTATAAAAATTGGTATGATAAAGGTATATTCCTAATGAGTCAGTGACTTAATTCAGATGGTCTTCCTGTTATCATATTCACAATTGATGTCACTTTATCAATCACTCTACAACATCTATTCTGGAGCTGCACTCATACAAATCTTTTGGACTGGCACGATTAACTTTTTTTTATAGAAAAGGAAAGATTGTCTTCCTAAAAGAAGACAATCTTTGGTATAGAAAATATGACCTTGAACATTCCGATAAGTTATACATTTCTAATTTGTGTTGAAGTTATGGCAAATATCATATCCACACCTCCAAATTGCATCATCATAAACCTCATTTCAATGCATCTTGTCATCTTTTCTGCCATTCTGGATGATGATCCAATGAGTTGCTGCTCTGTATGTATAAGTTACAACCCAGGTTTAATGAGTGGTCATCTTCTCATTTAGCCAACTCCATTTACTTGGTTAAGAGTGCCAGCTTATCAATGACACAATCATTTGCTGTCTTTGGCAGGGATACAGCATCCAACAACAAGTATTAAGTCTTTACAAACCGCTCAATAGTCAGACATTTATCTCTTTTACTGTACCTTCTGTGCAATGGAAAGAACACTTTCTGAAGCCAAAGGGCCTGTAATGAATCAAGCTTTTTTTTATCTTCTTTTTCCCAGTGGAGGTAGGTGCAAATAGAGGTGCCAGGAGAGCCACTTTAGATGATTGGGAAGAACTTACAAGAGCCCTTTGTGAGACAGCCATTGATTTCGCTGTCTTTTCTGCCCGTCTGCATTGTTCAGGGCCTTCAGGCAGCTGTCTGGTATCCAACAACAAACACACTTGGGGATTGAGCAAGCCACAGAGCAATCCGCAGGGTGCTTTTCAATCAATATGACCTTCTAGAGCACTGATTTTCTTCACTTTTGCTTTCACCCTCCAGCATCTTCAGTCCCATGGACTGTACTGCCCGTTGGGTAATGAAGCCTTAAACACCCACCGAGATGATGCAATCTGTGCTCATTATCTGGATGTCCTATAGAAAGATCACAGCAGGTAAAGATGTAAAGCAGTCTGGCTTGTCTGGAGGATTCAACACGGCCAGAAGTGCTTCCCACCTGCATGATATTGAGTTGCTGAGTCAGTCCTTGGTGAACCATTAAAGTCACTTTTAGAAACTCTCAGGATGAGGATGAAACAAATGATGAATTTGATAAATGAATACTACCCTCGTGGGGAATCGGGTCCGGATTGTTTTCATTTTCTCCAACGGAGGACTGCTTCACTAATTGAGTTATGTGGACTCAGCAAGGAAGTCAAGGTTCAGAGGCTTTTATTTGTACCTGGCCAACAAATCAGAACCCGAGGCAGCGACCCGCATGGTGATGCCCCCACGAGCCCCTTTAAGGTACAGCTGTCTGATGAGTCAACCCAGAAGCCACATTTTCCCAGAAAACCCAAGGTTCTGAGGTGAAAAGGTGACAGAAAGTAAGAACAGCTTGGAATCATGGGAAAGTTTTACTGCTCCTTGAAGATCTACTTAGTGGCTGTTGAGAGGTAGCCACACTTGGTACATCACTTTCCTTTTACAAGACACAAAACAAGCTGATAATGGTTCTGTGGATTAAATACACTCTGGACATTTGTATACACAAAAACACACCATCTTGAAACTACACATTTAGCAACACACACTGTGATTAGCCTCACATAAGTCTTTCGTGTGGTACATGGACATGCTTGGAGTGGAACTTATATTCATGTTTGCATTTCGTAGATTGTAACCAAGGCAGGTTTTTCTTTTTCCAATAAAAGCCGTATTTTGTTTAATCCAATATGTAGATATCCACTTTTTGGTGCTCCATGAGCCAGGTTGTGTCATAATAGTGTAATGCCTCTTAATTATTTAAACATCCTGATCTATGATTTTTATAATAAGGACACTGGCTCACATTAATCAGCAAAATCCCGAACATATTTCACGAAAAATGCTGTTGTACGTTAGTTAATTGCACTACATTTGGTTACCTAATGGAAAACATTTGCGTATAGGCTCAAAAATCTAATGAGATAATTTTTCCTAGTAATTCTGAACCAAATACACAGCACTTACAAGGCCACTCCACCGGCCCAGATGTTGGGACTTTACCAGATGTGGTCCACCTGCTAGGATGAGGACACTGACTAATGACCAGCAGGTGAGTGTGACTTTTCTTCTTGTCCGTCGCCTTGCACTGAAAAAAAGTAGCTGAGGGTTAAAAAAAAGACAATAACAATCATAATAATATAAAAAAAAATCCCAAATCACAGCTCCTAATGACAAACAGTGATTCCCAACATACAGAAATGTGGTCTGTTTGATATGTTCAAATTTGTCAAACAAAAGTATGGAATAAATCTGACTCTTATGCAAAACACTCCTTTATTATTTTTAGAGGTTAACGTTCGCTAAATCGTTGTTTTGTTTTCCGCCAGGAATGAATTCATTTCATCTGTTAATTTAATAACAGTAATTACATTCATGAACTATTTTCAGATGGAAACTACGGTGCGTAATAGAGCCAAAAACCACTTTCTAACTCATCCAGATGTGGTTATACAGTAATTTGTCCCATTTCTGTTTTACCCATATTTGCATTAGATGGCTGTGCCAAAAATCAAAACATGCTGACACAAAAACCAAAAAATAAAGAAAACAGATTATTGCAACAATTCTCGCTGTCACTGTTTTTTAATACAGTAAAAGCTGTTTTTATAGATAAATTGAGATATTTTTAGGTATTTGTGATACACATACATGTGTATATTTCATTATATACTGCATTAATGTACCCGTTTTCAAAAATGCATTACACGATGGTTCCGTGGTTAGAACAGAAAACAAATGGATCCAATTTGTGAAGGGTAGATGACTGAGGGGGATGATGTCTCTTGGCTGATGTGATACCTAAACAAGATCACCAGTCCACTAAACGCCAAATATGCATCATCAGCTAAGAATGGATGGTGAGGTTTACCTGATTGAAATACAGTACTATGAAGCTGACATCATTTTGAGAAGAATCTAAAGAAAAGAGTGTGTTCCAAGCTCGTCCTCACTTCTCTGGTTGCAGATCAAAGTTAACCCTTCTCCTGCCACTGAGCAGAAATACAGAGCATGTCTGTGCTTGTGCATGCCCACAGGCAGCCACGATGGTGGTGGTAGTAGCTTCCAGGGGAATTGAAATTAATGAGTGCAATCAGAAGCAAACAGCGAGCCATGCAAGGGCAATTAATACAAGCACAGTGAGCAGAGCTGGTGGTTTGTTTGGCCAGGCATGGCTGGAGCTGAGGAGATGGAGGATTAAGATGCAACCGCAGACAAACTCCACAGCTTTTCCACACACAGCAGATGTCCACGGAGGGAAGCTGATGGGATCCTGGCACGGACACGCATCCACCAACCGGCCACTCGGTCAGCCCGCTCCAATCCAAGCTGACAAGCTCCTGGCAGCATTTAGATAACACCATCTTCACTGTTTAGTTTGAGAGCCAAGGGACGGAACTCACGCGGGCCCCTGCGCTGCATACAAAAGGGACTCATTGCAAAGCTTCACAGTGGAGCTACTATGTGCGAAAGAGAGAGATAGGGGGAAATAAAGAGATAAAGAGGAAAGGAGGGGGAGAGAACTGTTTGCAAGCTCCACTCAAGTACATCTCAATGTGAGGGGCGTTTTTGCAACCCCCATTGTTGCCTTCATATTTTCTGATTGAAACATCCTTGAACGCATACATTCTTTCAAGTATACATATCTGCTTGGGTACCAATAAACAGATTGGATCCAGCCGCCCTCAGAAACAGCTCTGCTTGTTGTTTTCTTTAACTGACTCTAAATGAGAGTGTCATCGCTCAGGATCTTTTCACTCAGGCCTGGCTTTGTTGCCTTGAGTGGCGTTCGTTCCCCAAACGGTCTCGCATTTCCAATGTTTACGTGAGATAATGATGCGTATGTAAGGATACACCGGCGGGCCTAGAGAGGGCTGATGTGAACTGTGAGGGCTGCTTCGTCGCTCCAAAACAATCTGTGTAAAAATGAAGCAATGATGTGAACTCCATCACTGGGGACTGTAATAAAAACACATGCTACAGGGGGTAAATCTGTGATGCGCACAGATAATCAACATCCAGGACTCTCCCAACGACTGGCAAGGTCAAAGCTGTCAAACAAACAATTCTACAGATGCCACAAACTCCCTTCATCTTTTTGTGATGCTTATAAAATTTTAGCCCGACTTGAGTCTACTTGTAGATTTCGAGAGTATTAACTCTACAAATGTGGCAAGACTTTATAAAGGAGGATATAATGTCCTTCTCTTCAGATATAATCAATCATGCAATCAATAATTTTTTAGGGGCTGATAGACTTGTTTAGAAGCACAGCACCGGGACAGGTCAAAGCAAAGCCTTGTGATAGACAGCAACAGTCTGCCAGCTCCTTATCCCAAACAAAATAGAAAAACATAAGTCCCTGTCAGACACAGATAAAGTGTTGGGTTGAAAAACTGAGGATTGCAGCTTTAACACCAAACACTGTTGACCTCGTTTCCTCCTCGGTGAAGTTTCATTGTGTAAAGCTTTATGAAACGCTGCTGGGTTGGAGGGCAAGTCGAACAAAATGACAAACCAACTCTGTCAAACTTTGATTGAATTCTCCTCCAGCACATTTTGTCGGCAGGAGAAATATCATAGCCTCTTGATTGATTTGCTTCCCGCTCATAAATCATGTTTCTTTGTTGTCCAGATAACACAGGCCGCTGAGATTATTGCACTGAAGCCGCCTCTGACACCGTCACCCCTGCAGATAAATTACTGACGCTTCAGTAACTTGTGAAATACGCGCTCTTCTGCTTACGAAAGCTAACAGTTCAACGTGTCTGTCTCTTAGAACCCCATTACTTTAATGGAGGACAATTGAAGCATGAAAAATTTACAGTTGTCTTTACCGGATGTGGCCAGATAGGAATTGCCTGCTAACATCAGCTCACTGAGATTGCTCTTATAAATTGATGAGTTCCTCGGTAGTGTTAAAAGGGTTTTCTTCTCTCTCTCTCCCTTTTCATGACCAGGGATCAAAGACTTTCCTCATTTTGGTGGAGCATGTCTGCCCTCTTCTGGCCTCCTGTTGTCACAGAGTCAAGTCCTGTTGACTCATTACAGGCAATAAACTGTAAATGTACACTATAAATATAGTATTCATATTCCTGAGGGCACAGGGCTATTAATCACAACGTATAGAATTTAGCTGAATTAAAACACTATTAAAATTAGACCGAGTCTCATAATTATTCCTCCAGAATTCTTAAAAGAAACCTTTTAAGAACCCGTACATTTATAAAGCCATCAGACTGTCAGCATGAAGTGTTTCAAAAAAGTAATCTCTGATCCCTAATGAGGCTTTTTCTTGGGGCCCAACCAACATCCAATCAGTCAAACTCCAAGTTTAAAGCGGAAAATATGGGTTTAAAATTAAAGCAGCACTCTCCACGGTTCAACACCCACAAGATATTTCAAAGCGCTATGGGTATAGGTTTTTTAACATGTTTCTTTATGGGAAACACACTTCCCTATTAGAAGAAGGGAAAGGAGAAAGAAGAAAGGGAAAAGCCCTCTGGAGACAAAACCATCGCCAGACGCCACTGCAGCAGTATTTTTGAACCAGTGCGTCAGAGCTGCGCCCATACCCAAACCGCTTAATAAAACGTAAAGAAGCCAAGTGCCATAAAGGCAGAAGGCAAGCAGCTTGTTATTGTTTCTGAGAGGTGAGCAGGCTGAGATCAATGGCTGCAGTGGTTTCCCCTCACCACAGCTATGGTAGTGTGGAGCACAAAAGGCCACGTCACTCGCCCATAGAGTCACAGATATTAACTATTCCAGGAGCCTTTGAAGGCAGCTGCCAAGAATAATTTCCCACATGTAACATTTCCCACAAAAGCCACAGAGTCACACAGGCTCAGTGTGTGCCGAGGCAGATCCTGCATGCTCTCACTCGGGTGACTCAGTATAGATTCAATGACAAATCAGATCCACTGCGTTAATAAAAAAAAAAAAAAAAGGAGTCATCTTGGAGCTTGTAAAAATGTAAATGAATGTTTATTTGTGTAACATTAAAGGAGACACTTTATGCCCTTCTGTTTTCATAATTTGACACATTTTCCTGATGTCTCAGTGGAACGTGTGTGACAGGGTTAAAGTGCAAGAGCACCCTTTTCAGCTTTGATCATGGCAGGAGATTGCAGGGGACGGAGTTAGCATGCTGTCTCCACTCAACCCCTCCACATCTGCGGGGTGCGTCACTTTTGAACATGGTGCTACAGCTTTTTGCGATCCACTTTTGAGTTGAAGAGAGCGAAGGACATAAACATGGGGAGGCGGGATACAAAATGATGTCATAATACAAAGCAGATATGAACTTCCATAATATGTCCCCTTTAACGCCACATACCCCGCCCAGCAAATTAGTAAAGACTGGATTGTGAAATAAAGAAAAGCTGAAACGTGGCTATGAACACCCTTAATTTTTTAAAACTTAAGTCCATTGTGGCCTTAGATTTGGTGTTATTTGGCTGTTAAATCGCTGAGATTCTCTTTTTTTAATGATGACAAAGCTGGTAATGTCCAATGTCTCCTTTTACATATGTTTAATTTAGACCAGATATTTCAGTGTGATCTGGGTCTTAGCCAGCTCTCCGAGACTATTTTGCATTACTGGAATTGTAACAATTTGTAGGAACCACTGAGATAACAAGAATTAATTTCAACACCAGGTGTTAATGTGTAATCATCTTCATTTTGATCTTCCTGATATTAGTCCTGTAGAGCAGATGACTCTGAACACCCTTTATTGTTCTCAGGCGAGACTAAAGGAGGAGTGACCCCCCCTCCCCTCCCCTCTTAATTTCCTCCTGCAAAATGAAGAATTTTAGATGTCTTTGTTCATACATATTCATATCACTTGGCACCTAAAAAATATGTCTGGTATATTGGAGTTTCCCTTCCAGGCCACATCTAGTGAACGTCTTTTTTTTTTTTTTTTATCTCAGATGTCTGACCAAAAAGTGAAAATACTCCAGTGTGGTTCTGTAGAGCGTCAGCTGGCACAGTAATGAAATGACATCTGCACTCAGAACTACCTGAAGGGCGTGAAAACAGTAAAATATCCTGAATAAAACATAAAGCAGTGTTACTGCCTTTTAGTTCTACATTTTGGTGTTACAGAATTTCTCGACCTGCCCTTCATTTCAAAAGTGGACATAATTTCTTCAGGTCTTAATGAAGGTTTTGTGATGTGATAATACCTGAGAGATGCAGGATCCTCTGCAACGTGTCTTTACATCTCTGTTGCTGGTGTCACACTGGCCCTGCCCTTCTCCTCTCTGAGATGTGCATGTTTTAAAAACAGAGTTTTCTGGGCTTTTAGATGGGATTCGGTGGGTGCTGTGCTCTGGTACTGAATTCATTCATTTCTATGAGTCGTATGGTGCAAGTATGGAGTGGTGCTGCATCAAGATAATTGCAACACAAGGATGCACACGCCATCCCTGCGCCCTGCTCTGATGTTAGAGCAGTTCAAAAGTGGGTGCAGTGCTGTGTAACTACACCTTGCAGACAAGAACATGGCAGACCACAAAGGCAATGGAGATTCCCATTTCCCTGAGCTGTAAAATATGAGTTTGGAACATTTAGAGCAGTGATTCCCAAAGTGTGGGCCGCGGCCCCCTGGTGGGCCGTCGTGGGATTACAGGTGGGCCGTGAGAGGTCATTAAAGTTAAATAAATGTGTTTTAAATCCTCGATCTTTTTTAAATATGTTTTTAATTACTGTAAAATATTCATGACATGATTAAAAAAAAACATTACGAAGTAATAAAACAAAGTGTCACCTTATTTGTTGACCCCTTACATTAATATCGGATCATGGTTCCTTGTCCTGTATGTTGATCACAGTTGTGATTAAAGGTTTGGGTGGGCTGCGGAGATTTTTCACATTTCAAATTGGACCTTGGTATTCTGAAGTTTGGGAATGGCTGATTTAGAGGAAAGGTAATCCTGGCTGCTCCTGACTCAGCCTGACGTACACCGGTATATGGTCGCAGGCCACACACCCTTTTCTTCTCTTTTAGGTCATCTCCCTCTCCACATTAATGCAAATAAAGCCAGAGCTGTTTGATGTCATGGAGAAAGATATCGCGTATCCAAATTTGCAAGTCAAAAAAATGAGTTAACATCTGTTTACCACTTCCTGGAAGACTTTCTTTTCACCGAGCAACTGATATCCTAGGTAGATGTGATTTGCTTGCATGCATCCTGACCTCCTGCACAGTGCCCAAAGCCCCATGGTGAGTACAGCGCATACTGCACCATTTTCAGAATGAGTTTGCCCAAATCTAAGTTACAGGGCTGTGCTATGTCAGAGTTTGAATAGGTAGTCACTTCAGACATTCATGCAGACTTTCTCAAGTACATAATAAGTAATCTCCCCTTAAAGACAGAGAGGCAGCAAAGCCCCTGCTAGGTAGCTGACTGGTCAAGACAAAGGTGTGACCACGGCACTACTTCAATAATA
This sequence comes from Hirundichthys speculiger, assembly GCA_018398805.1. Classification (NCBI taxonomy): domain Eukaryota; kingdom Metazoa; phylum Chordata; class Actinopteri; order Beloniformes; family Exocoetidae; genus Hirundichthys; species Hirundichthys speculiger. The sequence goes on along the minus strand of JAGFBZ010000685.1, from coordinate 269,214 downwards.
ATTGCTCTCTGATGAGCAAAATAAAATAAAATGAAAATCTAGAGGACTCCCAACAAGTGAAATTTGGTGTAACAAAGTACATTAATTACAAATTAATTAAATGTTAATTCTAATTGGCCCAAATTGTCTTCCACTCATCAAGACAATTTTGTACTAGATTACACGCTGCTTAGAATAAAGACAAAAAAAAAGAGACATGCAATTGAAAAAACATAAATACATACAAATATAAAAGGTTATACTGTTAGGCAATATAGCAATTTTGCATAACTGCTGGGAACTAAAGAATAACCTCTAAATAAACATCATTTTTTAAAACTATTTATTTAGTGCCCTGCATAAAAGGAGTGCAACCTTCCAAAAGGGGACTAACTTATCTTCATTTCCTTCAACATTTTCTAATATGTCTCATTGTTATAGTAACATTATAGATAAAACTGTGGATATTTTGGTTTATCAAATCCAGATGATGTGCCCTTCACTCCCAGACCGAGTGCTGACAACAGCACAAAGAGGAAAATAGTACAAAACAAAATAGCCAAACAGTACTGGAAACCAGCAGCTTGAAGCTTTTAGGCTGTTCCCTCTTTGATGCCCTGTTGTTAGAGAAGCCCAGCTCCACCATACAACAACTGACCCAGAACTGCCTAAAGCTGTGAAAGATGCATAGACTCCATATAGAAGGACTGTTCCTGTACAGGAATCAATGAAAAGCGCCCAAGGTGCAAGTTTTCAAAGACGTACTGCAAACTTCTAAAGGAGAACATGCCAGCGCTCTCTTTTCCAACCCACTACTTTGTCAGGACACCTATGGTTATGCTTAAAAATGAAAAGGTACAAAGGCTCAAATTCTCACAAAATAACAATAATAATGAGACCCACTGTGTTTTTGCCAAATACTTGGAAGAATAATGCAAGAGAATTTCCAAAGTCTTGGGAAGGCAAAACAATACCACACAGAGGATGTATTAACTCCACTTGGACTGAGCTGTGACGAAACTGCAGCTTTCCAAAAGACAAATAACAAGAATTAAGCACTTTGTTAGCTTGTCTTGCATCAGTTAGTGCAAGCTATATATTATAAAACATTATTACCAAGGGTGATAGTTTAAAAGAATAGGGGAAGCTTTCAAAAGCTATCACAAGCTTAAGATCATATTTATTTATATGTGTCATAAAACAAATATTGATATGGGGTTTTGATAGTCTCTTATGACTTTTTTAACTAGACAAAGGAGAATGCTTAATTACGGTTACAGGGACCTGCACAGGGGAGACTTCTGTCACTGGTCCAAGGCCTTGTTATGAGTCCGTCGTATATTGTTGTCTTTAATGATTTCTCCAGCAGCTGTAATCTTTCTGCTTATGCATTAATCCCATTTCGGGGCTCTTCACTATAATCTGCAGCTTGATGTCCGACCTCTTGGATGCATTGGAATTACACTTTATGAAAACTTACAAAGTCTCAAGTCTTCACTTGTCGGTGAAGAACTACTTAGAGATTGTCACAGAGACATCAAATCAAATCAAATCAAATCAAATCTGATTTGATTTGATTTGGTCACAGAGACATGGATGAATATAAAGGAGATATTTTTCCCACAAGACAATTAGTATGACTGCACAAAAATAAGTGAGCATGGCTTTGAAAGCTGCATCTGAATAAAAATTCTGGGATGAAACTATCTCCTTTTTTCATAAAAGATGACACCTGGTGTGTCTCATGTAAAAGGAAAAAAGAAGAGCGTTCAACTCTTTCACTTTTAGCCTTTTAGAGAAATCAGCCAGCTCTTATGGTGGCCACTTACATACATATAAAGGAGAATCCCATTTTAAATGTAAGCAAGTTTACTCAGTTCATGTTTTTTTCCCCTAAAATCTCTTTATGTATTTTAGTTTCATGATGAGGAGCAATAATGTCAATATTCTGATGCACTAGTTAATATTTAATGTACTTGGCAAAGCCTCACAGCACCTTGCATTGGGTGCATTTGTTTTGCAGGAATAATACAAACATATAATTTAAGAATCCCAAGAGAGGGTTGAGAAAAAAATACAAATAAAAAAGAAATGACACAGCAAACTAATTACTTAAAAAAATCTGTTTTTACTTTGTACTGTCACATGAAAAAACATTTCTAGTGTGCAGAACTTACTTTTTTTTTTTACAGTACATATTGACAAAGGTCTCATTGAAAGATTTTTTTTCTTTTTTTTACATATTTACAAAAGCGCAGTCATCACTGTATATATTTATATTATTTCTTGCATAAGGCACATAGCACCAAAATTACATCATACTTTGCAGTAACATTCAGAAGTGACTAAATGTGTTGCAGGATAAGGAACAACAGAAACTTAAATATTCTAAAAAAATCCTTTTGATAGAACAAATGAATTGAAACACAACAAAACCCACCTGACAGATCCAATGCATGACCTCAGTTGTCAGTCTCATGTTTTTACATGAGTGATGAGTCGAAGAGAGCAAGCACAATCCACAACACTATCTCTGGGTAAATATTGCAAAATAAAAAAAAAAAAGTACTTTGAATTCCATCAGCTGCAAAGTTTCTGTAGGTCACTGGAGTTGTATGTCAGAGCGGGTGCTGCCACTTCTGCTCCACCCAGAGCATCCTGTCCTCTGATGTTAAGTTTGATAAATTTTATTTTCCAGCTGTTTTCACCCTGCGGTGATCGGATAAGGCCAAATACTTGCTCAAAGATGCCAAGGCAGGTGGCGTCCCTGTGAATGGTCCCAGCCACACTCACCAGCACCAAGCCGTGGGGGGAGACCATGGCCTTGAGGCCACGAGGCTCCAGGTTAGGACAGAAGAGGAGGCGCTCACTGTTGGCCAGGGCTAAGAGACGAAGGCTGACCATTTCAGCACCTGGAATCTCCTCCCTCTGTTCACCAGCAGTTCTTAAAGACACAATGATCTTGGTTTATATATTTATCTATATTGTCATCTAAATTGTCTCTATTAAAGAGAAAGTTTGTGTGAGCTAACAGACCACATTATATGCGCCTTGATTAACTGGTTAGTCTACATCTACAGGACTCTCATTGTTTAAGTGATCTTACCTTGGAGACGAGCTGAAGTCTCACATCTGGCCAGAAATGTTGCGGACCCCATTCTTGAGGCTTCTGGTCCAGTGAAGGGTTCTGACTGTTCAACAGCTGAAAGAACCACTGGCAAAACTGCTGGCCCAGGACCAGTGGATCAAAGTCTACCACAGCTTTCACATCCGTGGCCTCAGACACTGTAGGCTGCTGCAGTCTGGTCTCATCCACCTTAAAGGAATAATAGATTCTTGTCACACACTGAGACATAGGGCATTAATCAGCCTTGTTCCAGATGTGCATGCTGGCAGTGGATTCTACTAGATTTTTTTTAATTAATTATGGGGAAATAATGTTGCCCTTTTCATCTCTAATTTGTGACTTTCACTTATAACAAAAGCAGCAGTCCTTATGCAGAAGAGAGTAAAAATCTCTAAAGGAAGCAACACTGGAGGAGTCATTCTGGTGAAAGCAGTAGTAGTGGTCATCAGGGGGTCTGTAGGGCAAAATATCAGCCCACCACCTGGGATCCACCTGGTCACATATAGAAAAGAACCCCAGTCACTGTGTACTCTGGAGGTCCCTTGTCGACGGCCTAAACCCCAACAAGGGTGTAAAACGTAAGTAAGTAGGGAATAAAACAAAGAGCATTCCCATCATGGGAGAAGTGGAGGTGATGGAGGAGTATAAATACACCAATGCTGTTTATAAGGAGGGACAGAACAGACTTTACTTCTTGAGGAAGCTTACGTCCTTCTGTGTTTGCAGCAAGATAAGATATGCCAGAGGGATCCTTGGAGCCAGAGGGTTCAGGCTCCAAGGATCACAACAGTCGTGACCTTTCCCAGAATAAGCCGGGACCCTACTTATTAGAAGGTGTTGAAATTATTCTTTTAGATGACAGGAATGTAGCTCTGTCAAATCACAGAAAGTTAGACTCTATCCCTGTTTTAATAGGTAATAGAAAAAGGCTGGTAAATATGCAGAGAAACAAGATTCACCCAACATATTCAAATCTTGTGTTCATTCCTCATCTGCTTGCCCATAACAAGAACTGGAGAGATAATGCTCCCCAGCACACTGAAACTAGCGTTACTAAATGTTAGATCCTTGGCAGAAAAAACATTTCTAATCAATGATTTTATTACAAAGCACAATCTTATTTTCTTGTTTTTAACAGAAACCTGGTTAGACAGAGAAAATGATTCACTAGTTCTTATTGAAGCAACTCCTCCAAACTTCAAGTTTGTGAGTGAAGCTAGACTACATAAGAAAGGTGGAGGAGTGGCTGTTTTATGACTCCTTCCAATGTAAACTGTCTTATAAAAACTTTGCATCTTTTGAATATGTTGCTCTCCAGATGAATTCCCCTGGTCGTGTGCTGTTTGTTAACATATATAGGCCACCTAAAAACTCTACAAGCTTTTTTGAAGACTTTTCTGAACTTCTGTCAATAATCTGTGTCGATTTTAATTGTGCAGCTGTTGTTGGAGATTTCAACATTCATACTGATAATGAACAGGACAAAATGAGCAAAGAGTTGTGTTGTGTTCTTGATAATTTTGGTCTATCTCAGCATGTGAAAGAAAAAACGCATAACAAAGGGCACTGTTTGGATCTAGTCATCTCCAAAGGTCTGAATATTTCCAAGGTCATGGGGGATGGATGTCTCTCTATCTGATCATTCCTGTGTTTTCTTTAAAAGTGCTGTTATTGTCAACAAGAATGTCCAAACAGAGGTTGTCAAAAAATGATACATGGGTGAAAATGCCAGTGAAATGTTTCCACAAGCTTTCTCTCCCTCACCCCCTCTCTCCTGGCCCTCAGTTGATGAGCTTGTGGATCATTTCAATGGTAAAATTAAAAGCATTATTGATGTTATTGCTCCCATCAAGGTAAAAAGTGATCACTACCAAAAAGAGAGCTCCATGGAAAAATGCCACGCTGGTAAGAGCTGAAAAACAAGAATGTTGGAAAGCTGAACGCAGGTGGCGGAGAACAAAGTTGCAGGTTCACTATGAGATCTATAAAGAAAGACTAAGGATTTATAATCTGGAGCTGAGAATTGCAAGACAATCATTCTTTTCTGACATCATTACTAAGAACAGTAATAATGCTCGTTCCCTATTTGTCACTGTTGACAGGTTAACTAACCCTCCTGTGTCAGTAACCCCAGAACTCCTGTTCAACCAGGTCTGTAAGGAATTTGCTTCCTTCTTTACTAACAACATTCAGAAAATCAGACAGTCAGTGCGTGCTTCCACGCCAGAGGCAGCACATATGTCACCACTGTGCCCACCTAAAAACATAAAAACCATGACACTTTTCTCCAAGCAGCCCAAAACCCTGGATGAGATCATTTGCCATCTGAAAACCACCACTTGCTGTCTTGATACCCTGCCAACAGGGTTTTTCAAGACTGTTTCAGGATGCGCAGCCCCAGATATTTTACTGATTGTAAACACCTCCCTGCTCTCAGGAGTCTTCCCTCAGACCCTAAAAACAGCTGTCATCAAGCCACTTCTGAAAAAGACCAGCTTAGACTCATCACTCATGAGCAGCTACAGACCGATATCAAACCTCCCCTTTCTTGGCAAGATTATAGAAAAAGCTGTTTTTCAACAACTCCACAACTTCTTGATGCTAAATAACTGTTTTGATATCTACCAGTCAGGTTTTCGGCCACATCACAGCACTGAGACTGCTCTAGTTAAGGTCCTTAATGACATCCACTTGAACATAGATAGTGGAAACATTTCAGTCCTGGTACTACTGGATCTCAGTGCTGCATTTGACACGGTTGACCATAACATCTTACTAGACCGGCTGAAAAACTGGGTAGGGCTTTCTGGCACTGCATTAAATTGGTTTATGTCCTATCTAAAAGACAGGGACTACTTTATGTCTATAGGTAACTATAAATCTGAGCAAACTAAAATAACTTGTGGAGTTCCCCAGGGCTCCATCTTGGGGCCACTGCTGTCCAACATCTACATGCTCCCACTCGCTCAAATTAAGAAAACATCAGACAGCTGCAGTTAGTCCAGAACGCTGCTGCTCGAGTCCTCACTAACACCAGGAAAGTGGATCATATAACTCCTGTCCTCAGATCTTTACACTGGCTTCCTGTTTGTCAAAGAATTGACTTCAAAATCCTGCTGTTAGTTTACAAAGCACTGAATGGTTAAGGGCCAAAATACATTCAGGATCTTCTGGTTCATTATGAACACACCAGATCCCTCAGGTCATCAGGGTCAAGTCTACTTTTTGTTCCCAGAGTCAGAACTAAACACAGAGAGGCAGTGTTCAGTTGTTAATGTGGAACAAATGTGGAACAAATTCCCAGAAACCTGCAGGTCTGCTGACACTCAGCAGTTTTAAATCAAGGTTAAAAACGTTTCTATTTGCTACATTTTATCAAAACAATTAAATTTTATTTCTTGCATCTTATCTACATTTTTAATTCATTTTTTAAAATAAAAAACAACTGTTGATTAACTTTTTGCATTTTATTATTTTATCTTTTTATTTCTTCCTGTTTTAATGTACTTTTTAATGCTCTATAGTGCTTCAAATGTTTTATGTATAGCACCTTGAGTTGTCTTGTACACATTTCTTGTATACATTTGCTATACAAATAAACTTGCCTTGCCTTGCTTATAAATCTGTTGTGGAGAGTGTAATCTCAATCCTTAGTCATCTTTTGAGGGAGCAGCATCAGAACCAGTGATTTAAATAGGGATGCACGATAAAAGGCCGATACCGATAACCAATAACACACACATATACCTAAGATCATTACATCAACACTATGAACAAAATCAAAAATAGTTTGGACTTTAAATGAACAGATATTTATTTTTTTTCCATTGAAAAACTACTGGCAAGCCTCTCAAACATTTTCGTAAAGCTATCGAACAAACCTATTTGATATCTCACATCAACTTAAATGGGTGCATTACTGACTGATATAAAAAATATAAAGGCTCCTTGAACTGATGGAAATACATGCATCAGAATTACAAACTGAAAAAGATTTACATTTAAACGATTTTGACTTGTGGTGCCATTTAAATTAATACCTTTAATTAAAGTATATGAGGTTCAGTGATTTTTTTGTTTTTTTTTTTTATCTCATGGAAGCTTTAGATGAGAGAGTCGAGGGAGAGAAGATGGGAGGGGGGGAGAGACTGCTGCTGGCTTGTGCACATTAGCAATTAACTCGCGTTAACACGATTTCAAAACTCCATGGAAGCAATTGTGATGTTGTAGGTGGCTGATCAGGTTTGACGTATTAAAGCTTGTGCTTGTGCTTCCCTCCTCGTAGAATTCGCTTGGAGCATTCGTCACAAATATCCACCAAACTATCTTCTTCTGAAACTTTAACGAAGCTCCATGCCATCGCCGCCATGTTTGTTGTGATCAGCGCTGTGCTGCAGACTGCATTCAAGGTATAACCTTGACCATTTGCTAGTCGTTCTTTCAGCCTTTTCTATTTTTTTTTTTTTTTTATGTGTAACATGAAAATGAAAAAAAAAAAAAAAAAAACTTTATTGATCCCAGAAGGGAAATTCAATATTGTAGTAAGGGCTTTTTTTTTTCCAACAATAAATAAAGGACAGAAATTAAAAATAATAATAATAATTATGTCTTGTTGTGGAGGCTGATGGCTGCTGGCAGGAATGATCTTCTGCATCTTTCTGTCTTGCAACGGACCTGAAAGAAGCCTCTCACTGAACACACTCTGTTGTTTGATCACTGTGTCGTGGAGAGGGTGTGAAGAGTCCTCCATCATCTTCATCAGCTTGTGCAGTATTCTTTTTTGCACAATCAGCTCCAGCGGCTCCAGAGTTACACCCAGCACAGATCCAGCTTTCTTGATCAGTTTGTTCATTCTGTTCAGGTCTCTGGTTCTGATGCTGCTGCCCCAGCAGATGGCTGCAAAGCTGATTGCACTTTTCACAACAGACCTTTAGAAGATGTGCAACATCTTGGTGCAGACATTAAAAGATCTCAGCTTTCTTAAAAAGTAGAGTCTGCTCTGACCTTTCTTGGAGATGTATTCTGTGTTGCATTTCCACCCTAGTCTGTTGTCAAGCTAAACTCCAAGGTACTTGTATTCCTCCACCACCTCCACCTCCTTTCCCAGGATGGAAACGCTGCTATGTTGATTCTTGCTCCTCCTGAAGTTCGACAATCATCTCCTTAGTTTTGCTGGTATTTAATACGAGATGATTGTTACTACACCATTTCACAAACTGACAGACCAGTTCTTTGTACTCTGCTTCTTGTCCGTTGCTGATACACCCAACAACTGCAGAGTCATCAGAGTATTTCTGCAGATGACAGGACTCAGAGTTGGACTGGAAGTCAGAGGTGTAGAGCGTGAAGAGAAATGGTGAGAGAACAGTTCCTTGTGGTGCTCCAATGCTGCTGACCTCCATCTCAGACACACAACCTTTCAGTCTCACAAACTGTGGTCTGTTTGTGAGGTAGTCATAAATCCAAAATAAAAAAAAAAAAAAACATGAGGGGAAATACTGCGAATATCGATTCAAGTTAGCAACTACTAAAATTATGACCGACTTAACAAGTTGTTTTCTGGCATGAGGGGGTATTCTTGATTTTCCTGATTGAGAAATCGTTTTTCTGATTATGCCGACGTTACTTGAACATAACATTCACTGCCGGTCATTTAAGACTCAGAGGGAGCGAGGCACTGCTGTGTTGACAAAAATATATATGTTATCGGGGCTATTTGTCGTGATATCGGACTTATCGGAATGGCGTCATAATTTCTTGTTATTGGCCCGATAGTTATCGGCCCGATGGTTATCGTGCACCCCTACATTTAAAGAAACAAAACAAACTGATAAAGAAGGCTGCCTCTGTTCTGCAGCCCCTGGAGCCCATTGTACAAAGGAGGATACTTCATAAAATGAAAAATATCTAGGACAACCCTGAGCATCTTCTTCACAGCACATCTTCTTAGTATGATTCAGCAGCAGAGTGTCTTCAGCCAGAGGATTCTTCAGATCTGCCAGCAACATAGATCGCGACAGGAGATCTTTCCTGCCCACAGCTTCACCATGTATTATGAATTTTTGAAGAGATTTAGATAATGGCAGTTTCTGCAACAATTAAATTCTCGATTCAAAAGTATTTTTGAATTTAATTCATTTTCACTGAACTGAATTGAACTAAAGAAGGCTTCCAGATGAGAAGTAAAGGATCTGTTACCCGTTTTTCAACACTGTGTGGCCGGTTTGGACAGTTGCCTCAACAGCATGTGGGTTGTTTTTTTTTTTTTTATTTTGTCGATCGTAAAACAGCAGAGGGGGCCTCGTGACTTCTTGTCCCTACCTTCACTGATGACCAAAGCTCCAAAGTCCTCTTCACCAGCTGGTGTTTCTCGCTGTTGGGAGGCATCATCACACCTTCTTTGGCCAGGTACTTGAATATGAGGTCACGGTGAACTTTCTTCCTTTTAAGCAGGTCCTCGGCGTTTTTTGAGAAGGAAAGAATTGCTTCAGTTGCCTCTACAAAGTCAAACGAAATGTATTAATATTGACAACAAACTATTTTCACTATTTAATGATCAGTTCGGGCGGGTTAAACTGCCATTTACCTATGTTAAATGTTTTAAGTTATCACCTTTGCGTTACTGAAATACATAGTGACTGAACTATTTTGGCATCATAGATTAGCACACTTCCGCTTTACTGTCCAGAAGAGAATGGAATCTTACCTGTGACATTTTCCACAAAAATCATCTTATTTGTGACCGTATCGCTGAGTGACAGTAAGTCCTCTTTTGTCATTGAGCTAAATATCTTTTTAAACCCAACGCGCTCTGTTTCTGATAATTCTGGCATGTTTTCAGGAATGTTTTTCTATTTGTGTTCTTCTAGAAATCCGTCCGTACAGAAACAAATGCCAGCGCATACTCTTTCCGCTCAAAGCCCTTGGTACCAACGCTGCGTATTTTGAAGTTGCCACTTCTCTGACATTTATTTGCCACGGGTCCCATTGTTGCCCATGATATATTCTAATACCATATAAATACGAGTAGGCAACAACATCGACTGTTTCCAGTTATTTGTGGAGAATACCTATATGATCTCGGTGTTCTTATGAATAAACCCGAGCGCCCAGTTCATGCGAACGCATCACTGAAGAGAGTTTCGCTGCCTTTTGAAGTGTAGAAATTCTCAGTTCTACTAATCCAAACGTTCATCTCATTACAGTCACACTTTTTCCCCCTCAAAACTGTCGGCTTTGAAAAGTAGAACTTTAGACTGACATTCCTCTCCTCAATTGGGAAACCGTTTCTGCATGACTGTTTAACGAAGCTTAATTCAACACCGTGAGCACACGTCGTAGTTTGACAGGATACCAGCAGACTTCCTAACAGATAGTGTCAGAAACCTGGGCCAGTTTGTGAATGAAGATCGCTTTCAGGAAAACAGTTTTTGTTATGTCTGCTGAAATGAATTGAAATTGAAAGTTGGCAATGGTAGCTAAATTAATGGTAGTCAATGGTAACTTATCATGGTTTGCGGTGAACGAGACCGAGAAATTTTAAGTTTCCAACCAGTACGTGAAGGCATCATCAGACAAGCTAGCTGACAGTCGCTGAGAAAAACTGACCTGCGCCGTAGCGATGTACCGACAGAGCAGGACAGTTGGTTTATTTACCTGCAAGAGCGACGCTCTGCTTGCTTAATATTTTTAATTTATTTATTAGTATGTTTTAAAATTAACGGGGATAAGTGAATAGCTTCTACGACTTATTCGTGCACTCCCGTGTCAAGAAAGGGAGCTAAGCACCAAAAGGTAACGTACGGTCATCATTTGCTGAAGAATCATCAGCCTGTCTCGGCTGGTCATCTCTTTGGCCATTTTTGAATAGAGTCAACGAAACATTTCAAACTGGTATTTGTTAGTTTTGTTGGTTTAAATTACTGTTAGAATAAACACAATGTATTTCTTTTTTACTGTAAAATTCGATTCGTTTAAATGAAGTGTTAACGAAGAAATGAGATAACCTCATAATGCCTTTTAAACTATTGGTTTAAAAAAGTTCCTTATGCATGTTTTTTTTTTTTTTTTTTTTGACTAGACACACTACACCAAAATAACCAGTGAATTTAGCAACAATTGCAAGTTTAAAAAATGGTAATACTTGGCAGTTTTAAAGGCATAATTCCCACATAATTATTAACATGTACATGTACTGTACATGTACAAACACCTCGAACACTGACTCGTTTTTAGTCATTTCTTTTATCTGCTACTTGATAACGCAATTACCCAGTATTGACAGACCAGAGCCAGGAATGAATGAGGAACCTTGACGTTGCCCGAACTTTTTTTTTTTTTTGAAAGAAGTTCCCTACACATGAAAGGACTTGACCTGCTTTCATCACAAGGAAGTATTCAGAAATCTGACATTTTCAGACTTCCTCATCAGAAAGAAAAAGTTCCAACATTCCAGGAAATCTGTGAACTAATATGGAAACAAGATCAGATAAATATATTAATTTACAGATTTGTTGACATAAACCTACAAATACACACTCGCAAACCTTTATATCAAGTACACCTGTTCAATTTCTTAATACAAATAGCTATAAGGTATGTAGATGTGGTCAAAACACTTGCAGAAGTTTAAAGCGAGCATCAGAATGGTGAAGGAACGGGGATTGCAGTGACTTTGAATGTGGCATAGCTATTGGGGCCTGGTTACTGATTTACTGGGACTGCTGGGATTTTCACCAAAACTGTCTCTAGGGTTTACAGAGAATGGTCCGAAAAAGATTAAAAAATATCCAGTGAGCTGCAGTTATGTCGATGAAAATGTAAGCGGTCCGAGTATAATAGGTCGACTGGTTTGAGATGATAGAAAGGCAACAGGAACTCAAATACCCACTTATTACAACCGAGGTGTGCAGAACACCATCTCTGAATGCACAACATATCAGACCTCGTAGCAGATGGGCCACGGCAGCAGAAGACCACACCAGGTGCCTCTCCTGTCAGTTAAAAACTGGAAACTGAGGCTACAGTTCACACAGATTCTCCAAAATTGAACAGGATAAGATTGCAAAAAATGTCTGGTCTGATGATTCTTGATTTCAGCATCAACATTCAGATGGTAGGGTCAGAGTTTGGCATAAATAACACGAAAGCGTGGATCCATCCAACCTTGCATTATGTTCAAGATGCTGCTGGTGGCGTAATGGTGTGTGGTGTCATATTTTCTTGCTACACTCTGGTCCCTTAGCACCAGTTGAGCATGATTTAAACACCACAGCCTACCTGAGTGTTGTTGCTGACCATGTCCATCCCTTAATGACCAGACATCTACTTTGTTATCCCCACTTGCTCAGTATCCAAGAGTAGAACAATGGATAGGCTTGTAAACTCTAACAAATGCCCTTAATTGATTTTTCTTAACCTCATCAAACAATAACCTAATTTTCTTTCTTTCTTTTCTCCACCAAGACCATTGAGTAAACTATGATTGTTAAACATTAGACTACACTTTGTAGCATACTATGAAATTATCTCCCTTATTCTGATGTCCATAATTCAAATGCAGGTTATTTTCCTCAATTAAATCTGTATTGTTAATCAAAAATACAAACATTCTTTCATATCAAGAATAAATTATGTAAGTTTCATTTTACTATTAAATCAAATGGCTTGTTTATCTTGTGTAAATAAGTGTAAAAAAGTGGCTCCTGAACCACCAGGAAGTAAAACTGAATCTAGTCTATTATTTTCATTAAGAGTCCGATCTTCCTCTGTGCTTGTATAGAGCTAAGTAAGCTAAAATCAGAGTATTTTTTCCCTCCCCTCTCTTCTGAGCTTAATGTCCCCTGTGCGCATTGAACATTTTCAACTTGGGCAGTGGATTTGCGAGATAATATATGTTAGCTAGCTGTTTTTATCTTTGAAAAAAAAAGCTTTCTTCACTTGTTTGACTTTGCGGTAAAATGATATAGGCTACAAGTATAGGCATTACATTACTGCTCCTCAGCAATGAGAAAGTTCAAGCATCGAGCCATCCTCTGTGGTTTGAACTTGAAGGGGCATATCGTGTATTTCATACAGATTTATGGAAGGCGTATAAAAACAAGGCATTAGTGAATTGATTTAGCAGCCTTCTGTGGGGACCTTAAAATTATTATCAGTCTCTCCATGTTAATATTGACACGGCAACAGATTGATGTATATTACAAGAAAAAACGATACTGAGATCAGGAAGTCTAAATGAGTTAATTGTTTATATCCTGAACAAGGTCTGATTAGAACGCACTGTTCTTGTATACATTTCTTAAGCTTCTTGTCTTTTCATTTTTGCTGCAGATGGAGGAGATTGATCGCAGCGCTCTGGGCCGGGTAACGGTGTACTCCGTCCAGGGCTGCCCACACTGTGTGCAGGCTAAGGCCACCCTCAGGCAGTTGGGGGTCCCAGTATGTGACGTGGACATTGGCGGTCATTCAGCGTTGACGGCGAAGTTGAAGGAGCTGACGGGACGCAGCACAGTGCCTCAGATCTTCTTCAACAACGTTCATGTTGGGGGAAATGATGACCTGCAGAAGCTGGTGAGAGATGGCTAGTTTTCGTCTTTATTTGTACAAAAGAAAAAGTGCGTCTTTGATATTATTTAAAACTGTTTTTAAAAATATTAAAAACAGATAGTTCAAGTTGGGTATTTTAGTTGTGTTTTTAAATTTCAGGCTCCTGAAGAGCTCCAGAGGCTGGTGACTCTGGTCAAGGAGGAGCCTCTTCCAGCAGATGCTCCACCGTTACCAGAGGAGAATCCATCAGAGAATATAGCTGTGGAGACTGATAAAGGTGAGCAATCTATTGTTTCACAGTTTTTATTTTCTGTTGATCATTATGCTACATTACTTAATTGTTTATTCTGTGCCAGGGGATTGGTAGGTCACTGACCCAGCTAGAGTTAGAATTATTGAGCTTTTTGTCTCCACCTACTCCTACAATTATATTGACTTTATGTTGAAAGTAGTTGAAAATTATTTGTTCTGGCGTTTTGCTGTGCTACTAACAGCAAGTTTTATTACTAGTAATTATTTACTTAAGGTGGAGTAGGTGGAGTAGATAATCATGTCAAGGAGCATTTTTTTTTTTCATGTCAAGGAGCGTTTTGTTGGTTAAAATGATTTTTATATAAATATAACAAAAAAAGAGAGAAAAATAACCACATCCAAGTCATTTTATCTGAACCAAGAAATTATTTGTCATTCTTTCTGCCACTGAACTGGAGGTTCTGCTCGCGTGGTAGTTAACATGGACATGTCTTATGCATTCTCATTGCTTGTTGTAGGTACGCAGGTTGAGGCCAACGTCCACTTAGTTGTTAGTGACATAACGGACGAGCCCAGTGGCCAAGAATGCACCAAAAACGGGTGTGGGTTGAAAAAGAGGCTGTATTCAAGTCAGTTACAGGCACTTAATCTGCCTTTACTCTTCAACTCTAGATGCAAGTTAATAATGATCTACCAGTTTTGTCTATTGTATTTTTTTAAATTCTGAATGGGATAACTGACTTCTAATTCACATTCTTTTGTTTATTTCCACTTGGGGGTTTGAGATTACATTAACCATCTTATTATTGAATGCATCATTAGTAGCAATGGCATTATTACACTGGTGAAATGTGCATACACTTAAATGTACCTACATAAGCAGCATTGGTGGTGAACCCCAGGGTTTAAGAAGAAACAGGAGTCAAAACTTGATTTCTGACTGGTATATTACCCACCGGTTGGCTGTTATGTTACTTCAGGGTTCCTTTCTGCGATTAAGTGTTCTCCATGACTCACTATGGTATTGTGTCTAAAAGATGGATCAGTAGCAAGTTTTAGTATTGTGTTGTATTAGTGCGGGTTCTCTGGCTATGTACGGCATGCTTTCTCATTCAGTAATAATGTGCTAATTTGTGTCAAAATATTGGTTTACGTTGTAATTCAAGATTGAGGACTGATCTTTTTCGTTTTTTTATTAAGTTACGAATGGAAAATAGAGTAATAATTTTATAAGTAGACAGAAGGATCAGTTTCCCAATTTAAGGCCCTTCTTTAAGGGCATTGGCCATAGATATCTCAATGTGTCGGTTTACTGAAGTTTTATGCCTAAAATAAAATCACACTTTGTAAAATCACACAAGCAAAAGTCAATATTTACTGTGACCTCCTTCAGAAAGAAGCACAGATTTAACACTTCAAATAGACAGAAAAAAAAAACACATTTTGATAAAACAATAAGACTAGAGGAGCCTAAGACTTTTGCACAGTCAAGTACAGCATGTCATCCAAATCTCTAATTGGCTTTACTCTGACTTCTACCTCTGACATCCAGAGAAAGGACACACATTGTCAACAAGTCTAGATTTGCAAAATCATCTCTGTTTGACAATCAGTCAGGAACAGTAAGTGGTTATGAAATAGTGCTGGTTGATGTGGACATGTTGGTATGCTTATGTAACTGCGTGAATGTTTGAAATCATATCTCAAGTTGCAAATGCCTGCACAGTTGCTTGAAACAAGAACCTAATACTCGTACTCATTCAACACCCTGCAATGTGTATGGACACCGTTAAAATAGACTGTTTCTTTTTTTTTCCCCAATTCCTGATAGCTTTAATTTGAATGAGCTGATATTGATTAATAAAATCTCAGTTGATGTTTTTTTTTCTGTGAATATGTAAAGTCTCTTCCTCAACATAGTATAACAATGCAATCCTTTGGTTCTTCTTTTTGATATACAAGCAAAATTGGCCTTTCAGCTGTAATATCCCCTGTCAAATCAATATTAAATTAAAAATGAGATCCGATGAATCAGAATTTAATGGATTTTGGAAATCAGTTATGACTCAGCCCTACCTTTAATCATACTTTAAAATGGAAACTCTTAATTATATGTTCAAACTGCGCTCTTATCCCTTTGTCAAAACTAACTAGATACACATAGAAGAAATTATGCTCATTTTCTACATCACATTGCCTATGTTAAAATAAATAAATAACTAAGGAAAAGAAACCTGGACTTAAGTAATTCGTAGTAAAAGTAGCCAAACTCTGGCTCCATTCAAACAACACCTTCTCCAGCAGCCAGCTGCTTTTCTTCATACGCTGTTGTTGATCATAAGCGGAATTTAATCTTTCTATGTATGTGTTTGTTCATGACTTGGAACCCCCTACCTCACACACACAGATTTTAAGTGTGAAAGAGATGAGCTGGCAGACCTGGTTGAGGACCTGAAGCATGGTGATGTGATTGGCAGTCATAGGAGGGGACTGACTTTACACAAAAAGAGCTTCTCAGGCAGCCAGCTTGTTGACTGGCTGCAGAAAGAGAAGGGCGTGGGTAAGTAAGGCTGTGACTCTATCTGATGTGAAATCTCACTGGACCATGGTCAAATTGAAGTCTTGTCAGCCCCTGACTGTGGCCGTGTTTGTGCTAGCACGGGATGAGGCCTGTAATACAGGCCAGACATTGTTGCAGAAGAAGTACATGGTCAGTGTGCATGGCTGTGGGCAGAAGGATGGCAGTTTTGGCAAAGGAAACGACACCTTGGACACACTGTACAGGCTACTGGAGGATGACCCGCATTCAGCCCTCAACGCAGGACAGACAGCAACCTGCAGTCCCATACAGGGTATGTCAGGAGTTGACCAGGCTCTCAACATACATGCACCACTTTCCAGGTTCATACTAAATATTGTTCTTCACGGCTTCCTAATCCTCCGCTCTTTCTTGGCTGCTGGTTCAGTGTTTGGTCCTGATGGGCATATTTAAGGTTGTGTTTTACATTAGGGACATTTAGGATGCTAAAAGCTGCAACGTGGGTGGATGCTATAACTGATAATGGCATGGCTTTAACCATCTATATGATGGCTTTGTGTAACTGGAGCAGCTTTATTTCTCTCTCTGTCTCTCTCTTTTTTTCAGCTGCAAGGCTCTCTTTGCTTTTACGAGACATGATTCTGAAATTGTTCTCGGAGCATCTCTCTGCCGATGGCAAGGTAATGTCCTGAGTGTTACGAAGCTCTTTATCACTGTGTGTTTTCACGTATGCCAGTGTACCGATGCAGTGAGCCTGTTGCCTGAGCAAATGGAGGTACATGCCAGTTTACCTTCTGTGTTTTTCATTATTAAGCCTTTTATGACTCAGAGAGGTGTATTGTGAGACTTATGCTGAATGCGCTTATTATGGGTATAAAGAGAAGAATGAGTGTTTGTATTTGCCCCCTCAGTCTGTGGACTACAAAGGCATGTCTGCCAACCCTGATTTTGAGCGTTACTGTGACCTCGCCATTCAGCTGCAGAGGGTAGAGCTGCTGTCGCTGAGCCGGGAGGAGAAGATGGCTTTCTTCATCAACGTATACAATGCCTTAGTCATCCATGGGTATCTGCGCCTGGGAGCCCCCACCAACATTTGGCAGAGATACAGGGTAAAAAATAAAAAAAATAAATAAAAATTAAGACACTGACCTTATCGAGAGTAAATGTAGTTAGCCTCCACAGGTATAGCGGGACTCTCTGAGCTAAAATTTACAAAACTTCTTTTGTGTTGAAATACAAACATATATACAAATACTAACCCTAACGTAGGTATGCACATCGACCCACGTTAATGCCTGGTGATATTGTTTTGTCTTCTTTTTTTCTCCTTAGATTTTTCACGTTTAATATAACACAACATTTAAAAAATATATATGTTTTTTTATATTCTGTAGTTTTTCAATTATGTAAGCTACCTAATTGGAGGAGAAGTTTTCACATTACAAGACATCGAAAACGGTGTCCTCAGGGGAAACAGAAAGGGGATCGCACAGCTACGAAGGCCCTTCTCCAAAACAGACCCACGGCTTCAGGTGTTCAGAAACCCTCTTCAGTCACAGCTGAATATTTCTTCCACTCATTTAAAGTATGCTTGAGAGTATCTAAGTGTTCTTTTAGCATCTAACTTCTCATGCTATCCACAAGGTGGCGCTTCCAGACGCTGAGCCTCTCATTCACTTTGCCTTGAACTGTGGCGCGAAGGGCTGCCCACCTATTAAAACATACACTCCAGAGGTTGGTACAGTCTAGTCCTCGTGTTGTCTGATTTTTATTTCATAATTAATCTAAATTAATGGGAATAGAGCAGGCAGTGATGTACATGAGCATGCGTTTTACAACGCGTGTGGCTATACTTGCTGATTTACTTTACCCTCTCAGGATATTGACAGCCAGCTCCGCACAGCAGCCGAGGCCTTTCTGGAGAACGACGATGGCTGTGTGGTGGACTCTGGGAAAAAAGAAGTGCGACTCAGTCAGATATTCAAGTGGTACAAAGCTGACTTTGGAGGCACCGATGAGAAGGTAGTTTTGAATTGATACACAATCACCATCTTTCTCAGTCAGCTTTCCTTTATTTGCTGCAGCAAAAAAAACAAAAAACAAAAAACAACTCCTCTCTGCCTTCTCTCATAGCTTCTGGAATGGGTGCTGGACCACATGGGTAACTCTCCGAAGAAGACAAGCCTGCAGGGTGTCGTTTCTGCTGGGAAGACCAAAGTCAGCTTCCTCCCTTATGACTGGAGCTCCAACAGCTACCACTGAACATGCACATTCTGTGTGTTTGTGATGGAGATGCAAACATTTTAGTTATATAATGGACACAATTGCACCGTAGCATTGAAAAATAATTCTTTTGTAGACTTTCTCTGGCTTCTAGCTCTTATTGAGAGCTCTTACACCCCATTATTGATGTCTTATGTATATATGTATGTATGTGCATAGACATCTTGTCTTATGGGATAAAAACACTTTATACTCCAGCAGCATAATTGACACCTTAAAAGACACATTATGTGTTTTATTATAATTTTATTAACTTTAATCCTTATTGGCTCTGTGCTCCCCTGCCGTTGTCGTCAACTCAGGAGTAAAAGACTACAGCTATGCTCTCAAACCAGTTCAGCACTGGCAGCATTATTCTTGTGGCAGGTTTTGATCAAAGCAGATGCTGCCTTTACAAGCCATATCAAAACCATTTGAACTTAAAACTCTCTCACGTGTAGCAGAATGAAGATTCTCCACTTAAACAATCCAGCCATGTTTTTAATCGACGGATGTCAAAAGCTTGACATTGCTTTCTGCAGGGAGAGAAGACTGTAGTTTTTTTTTTTTTTTTTTGGTGATTTTTAGCTTATATTTAACTTGGTACCTGACCAGACCTCTTTTGTAGAAACGTTAAAGTTTCCTTTTTCAAGTATCCGTGAAGCAGCTTTGTGTAGAGATGCCTACAAGCAGTCTCTCTTGCAGCAGCGTTACAACATGTGGACGCTGCTGCCATCACTCATGCTCCTGCAGATGTTCATACCTGTCCCCCAGAGCTTGTGCTGGTCTTGCTCTTCTCATGTAAGCCTTCTTGCTCCAATTACCTTTTGATCCAGTTCTTCCACTGTAAATTGGAAATGTGCTTCTGTTGTGAAAATGACATAAGTACACCAATTTGGAATGCACTCTGACACTTTGCATGTTTATATTCAACTTTTAAAGCTACTGAGAGATATTTGTACTTTTTCATTCACAAAGACAAATGTTCTCTGTTGTAAATACTTGAGTCTTATCAGACATTTTTTTTATATGTCTGCTGAAATACAATCTCTCTCAATCTCAATATCACTAATAATGTCACTGATTTAAATAATCAGCTTGTTTTAATGGGATGTACAAGTTTACTGTATTTTATTTTATGTTTATGTCTGAACAAGTCTAAAAATCACACAAAAATCCAATAATATGAAATATTTTTACAATTACTTTTAACTAGATATATCACAATTGATTTCTCACACTATAACTTTAGACATATATAATATTGTCTGTACATAATGTGATGTTTATTCTAATAATTTCCCAAGTCAGCACAAATTTAGAGTGGAAACAGTATCCAGGTTATTTCCTGTCAACTTGACTGAATGCTGCATGTTTTCTAGTCTTACCATTTTCAGTTCATTCTCTAACAGTCTGTATGTCTTTTCAAAATGTAATGTCAAGTGTTCCAATATAAATGATTCATTTACTTAAAGCTCTTAGTAGCACTAAAGCAAATGGTTGAATTAGCATGCATTAGAGCTGGAATGTCAGTGTAGCATGAGGTACTTGACTCTTGAGTGCTGACCTGTTGAAGCCTTTGTCACTGCTTTCTTTACAGCCTATACAGTCTTAACATCTGGCTAAGCTCAAAGTGTCACCTTCTACTGATATCATAATACCTTAGTATCGATCCAAAATTACAACTGAATAGTTTTAAAGGTAGGGTAAGCGATTTTCCGGATGAAGTTGCACCTGTCGCTAGCTCTATTCTCCCCTTGTTCCCAGAAAAAAAAAAAAACAACCCCCATCATGAACTTTTCCAAGCCTTTCCCCTCCTCCACCACCTCATGTGCATGAGCATGAACCCTCCCCCTCTCACTGGTTCCCTAGAGCAGTGTCTCCAGTTAAGGCTGATTTTGTGCTTCTGCGTAGCAGCGATGCATGCAGGCTACGCATGGCTCCTACGCCGTCTCTAACGGTTATGCTTGTAATCGTTTGCATCGCTCTGTATTGACACCAACAGCTAGACATCACTGCAGATTCTTTCTGCAGCGCTGTTGCTCAGAGTGCCAAGTTATCCTTTTGTTTACTTCCTGTCTGTAGCGACAGAACAAATAAAGTATATTTTGTGAGCGGGAAAATACAAAGAACAAATCTGTCAATCACATTTTTTGAAATTCGTGTCGATGCCACGTGTAGTTACATTTGGAGAAAGGTACACGTCAGGGTACGTTGTAGCCCATGATGTCACTATGGTGTTGGTTTGGCACAGAAATTCAAATCAGCCCAGAAACCACCCAGAATCGCTTACCCTGACCTTAAGAAACATTTCTTCAGAGTGGACTATGCTTTCTATTTGAATTTGAGCCTTCAGTGACAAAGTTAACCTTGTAGCTTACACAACACTTCATCAAGTAACCAAGAGTAAAGGCTGATCAAAGAAGGGAAGGCATTTTGTAGGTAAACAGAACAAAAGTATTTGATTTACCTACATTGACCTTCTCTATAATTCCTCAAAAGTAAAAAAAAAAGAAACCTTATATCAGGAAAGAAAAATGTGATGCAAATGTCTTTAAGCAGGTAGTTTGACTAAAATCATTCTGTTGTTGCCTTTCCTGGGGTTAATAATAAAGCAATATGTTGAATATTAAATATGCAATGTTGAGCCAAAAACAGTCAGCTTCTTATTTATTTCCTTCATGTTTCATTTCATGTACTGTTTTAAAGAGACCATATTATTAAGGCTTTCGTTTAAAAAAAAAAAAAAAATGGAGTATATGAGTCAGCAAGTAAATTAAGAAAAATAAAAAATCATCCCACAGTACAGGGTATCTTTCTGTCCCATAGAAAACTCTTCCTGAAGAAACAGTTCTTCCATTTGTGACCTAGACATTTATCCCCTTGTTAATCAGTTTAACCCTGTAACACAGCACCTGCCCAGAGGCTAGAAACAGGCTTCTGAGCTGACCGGACTTCTGGGATCCATAGCAAGAAAGTAGCCAGATGTTCTGCAGCAACATGGGGTACAAAGTTTATTTTCCAACACTAGAACAACTAACCTTCATCCAAAGGTCCCCCAGAGTTAAATTATAAACAATTATAATATGGGCTCAAATTTAACTCTAGTGAGGAAAATGCTATCGCTGGTCACCTGTGTATATTAATGTCACAAGAAACTATAAATATATTTATGATTAGTAATGACAAAGATGTTTAGTTTCATGATTCGTTTATTCAAAAATGTTTAAGAAAATATATAAGCAATTATCCTTACCTTTACAAAATCAGTCTATTAACATCTGTACATATAAATAAACAAGTTTTAGTGCACAGTCCCATAGAAACATTAAAATGTTTTCAATCAGATCAACCATCTGAAGTTTGTACGTCACAACCAATAGAAAATATTCTACACGAAACCTGCAATTGCAGTAGTTAAACTGTTATAAATGATCAACTTTGTAAATCAATAGTTACGGACCAACTTCGATGTTTACTTTTCTAGTCTACGCATTGTAATTCATTTTTGGCACTAATAAAAAAAGTAATTGGCTATACAGAGAATGAGTTCAACACTGAAGGCGGAGTTTCATGCTTCAGCCATGATAGTTGAATAACTGCTATCATTCATTACCAGAAGACTTGACAAAAAGCAAACCCAACTGGGACAAGCCCACGTAATTATGGAAACAAGTCCGTACCTACTATGCTGAAATTCATAATTTGCTGCACGTATTTGGAAGATTCATTCAAACTAAAGATGATAATGTTATAGACATGTCACACAGCCACAAGTCATTCATTATTACCTGCCGGCCTAAAGTCTTTTTTTTTTTTAATAAAATACTGTAATCCTGTCTGCAACACAAATGCTCAGCTTTGTCCATCTTTCAACTGGAAGACTGTATTTGCTAATAATATAGAAGAAAGGCCATGGAAGTTTTTAAAACACAAAAAACTCAGAGAAACTGAGTTAAGCAAGAATCCCATGACTGACAGTAATTTCATTAATTATCTATAAAATTTTTGAGGTATGCTTGACAAAGCCAGAATTTTCAGCTCTTAAATAAAATTATTTGATGCAAATCAATTGTTTTTCTTCAAAATAAAACAAGGAATGGTTTCTTGCAGGGGGTTGTAATGGGAAGTGCTGTATGAGTGTTTGTATGACTGTGAAACATTGTAAAGAAGTTTGTAGAAGCTGGATAAGATTAAAACAGTTCTAGCCAAGTGTGGACCTTTTTTTTTTTTTTTTTTTTAAAGTTTATTTATGGTAAAATAATACTGTCATAATAGATGTCAGCATTATTGCTAGCTCTATTATTTAATAAACAATTACACATTTTGGCACAGCTCCTCTTTGTAATAAATAAAGAAATAAGTATTCTAAATGACAACAAAGAAAGAGAAGGAGCTCCTTTTAAGACAAAGAAAAAATAAATCATTTTTGAAAGGGTCAGTAGTTTACTTGGTAATGGTGAATGAGCATGCTAACTTTCGTCATCTGAATCAAAGCCAAAGAGTGCAGAACAAGTGTTAAGGGCCTGGTGTTTCTGAAATTCCTCGAAGCTGCTGAAGGAGGAAAGACATTTGTCACAACGATGTCTGATCTTCTGTTCAGGTACCACAACTTTCTCCTTCTGGTTCTTTTGTGTCTCAGGCTCTTTCTTTTTCTTATAACTGCTGGAGGGATACTTCCTGGCAGGGGGTTCATCAGCGGACCTCCTCTTGCGCATTGAAAGCACGGATTCATCCAGGTACGTGGAAGGCGGAGGCCGAATGAAGGGCGCTTTAACAAAAGGTGCGTAGGAGGGATCTTCAGGCTTAAAGGTTTTGTGCTCGGTGATGTGAGGCTCTGCCATATTCTTCTGGATTCCCTCGACCAGAGTGGAAATATCTTCATGATCTTTGACATTTATGAGGTCCCACTCACTTGGCAGTTTTTTCCGACACTTCTTACTGGGAGTGGTTGCAGCAGCAGCAGAGTGGGAAGTCAATTCCTCTGTCACCTGTTTTGCCACATCTTCATATCCGTTGGTGCTGGGTTTAATATCTTCCATGTGTTCAGAGCCTACAACTTGTGCTGGACAAGTATCAGATATCGACAGAGTTTGACTTGTGTCTGGGATACTTATTTCACAAGGCTCACTTTCTGTTCTGACCCCATCAATACTAATATCCGGAGTGGGACTATCCTTCTGTCCTTTTTTATTCTGGAGCCAAGTCTCTTCAATCTTTACTCTTTGTTTCCAAGGAGCTTCAGCGCTTGCCTGTCTCTCTTTGCTGGCTCCCAACTCTAGCTCCTCCCTCTGTGGTGCTGGGATGTAGTGTCTCCATTCATGGTCATAGAGACCCTGAAAACTCGTGAAAAGCTTCTCACACTCTGGGAATGGACACTGAGGTCTAAAGGGCTGGTGCGTGCTGACGTGATCCTTCAACTCCTGCTGCGTTGAGAAGCGTTGTTTACACTCCATATGGTAGCAGAAGTGTGGCTGTTGATTACTGTGGAGCTGCATGTGGTCCTTGTACTGCTGAAGAAACTGTATCGGCCTGTCGGAATAAAGCAGTCAAGAATTCCTCTTTATCACAATGGAAAGGAATGGAAAGAACAACAACAAAAAAAGAAAACACACACATATACATACATTATATACACTGCCTGGCCATTTTTTTTAATGAATGTTGATCATTAATGAATAAATTACTATCAACCAGTAGGTACAGCAAAATGGAAGGTTTGACCAGGTAGGTGTTGAAAACTCCACTCAACAAGTATCATCATGGTGTGCACTCTCATTTAATGTCATTTAATGTAATGCATGGGACTATTTAACTCCCAATGTGTTTTGATGTGTGTCGTTTAATTTCCCTTCAGGGATGAGTCGAGTATTTCTGAAAGTAAGTGTTTGCAAAACATCATGTAGCGTCTTACCTGATGCAGAAGCTGCATTTTCGCTTTGACCACACAAAAGTCTTTTCCAGCACATTATCTTCATGAATATGACATTTCAGAGCATGTCTTGTGAGTGTAGAACTGATCCTCAAGAATACTCTATCGCAGGATCCTGACGGGCACAACTGATATGTGATGTCCACACAGCAACCATTTTCCCCTGTCGGTTTTTCCTTCCCTTCTTCTTCCTCCATCTCTATCAAATGTGCATCTCTTATGACCACGACATCATCTCCGATGACTATCTGCTCATCCTTAAACTCCACCTCCTTGAATGTATTTGCGTTTTTAGATTTTCTGTTAAGCACACATGTCTTTTTGATGAGAGTGCGGACGTTCCTGATGATGCGTTCTTCCCTGTTGAGGCTTGATACTTTAGTTTTGCCTTTGGGTTTCTGTTCAGGGGTTTCACCCACAGTAACAGGAGTCTGATTTTCACCCTGATGCTGGCCATGAGTTTCCACGTTGTCTGTCGTTCCGTTAGCAGCCGGTGGTTTCTCTGTGCATGGCTCCTTATCAGGGGGCTTCTCTTTACACATTTCATCAATGTGCTCCAGGATGTGTTTTTTGGCCAGAGGGAGCTGTTTAAAGTGTTTTCCACAGAGTATGCATCGTAGTCTTCTGCTCTTGAGATGCGAGAGTGCATGTCTCATTACGTTCAAACCCTTATAGTCTTTGCGGCAGAAGCTGCAGTGGTGTGTCAAATGAGAATATTGTTGACTGCGGAGTAATCTGTCCTTCCATGTTCTTTTGGCTTTCACCTGGACAAGAGAAACAAAATAAAATCAGTTACAGTGATCATCAGTGACGATGAGGTTTCACAAATGAACCTCATCATCTTTGAGACTTGTATTATGTAAATGACTAGGATAAGTTGAGACAAATAACTGACCGTTGTTTTTGGGACTTGTGTTTCCGCTCCAGGCTGGGACTTCTTTTCTGCACTGCCATTCATCTCATCAGGCGCCTGTGCTTCTGGAGGTTGTGGTTTCTCATTATCAAGCCTTTTGGACTGAAGGGAATAACTGTGTAACAGTTCTATTGGACAATCAAATAACTCTAAAAGTGGACCATCAAGCTCAGCTCTGCCTTCAATAGCAGGAACTGCTGTCAGAGGCTCACTGGGTGGGATTTCACAGGGCATTGACTCAATCTGTGTTTGAGCTTCCTCTTCAGTTTGGTTATGTGAAGTACTGGCACAGATCAAGCCAGTGTGTTCTCCATTTTCCTCAGTAGGGTCATTCTGATGTTCAAGTTCATTCTCTTTCTGTTCATTTTTGTTCTCAACTTTATCATCCACATAAGGCATATCCTGCTCCGTGTGAGAAAAGTCAATTTTCTCCTCAATACTTGACGTTTCTTCAGTCAGTTGTATTTCATTATCTGGGTATGAGAGCTCAAATTTTGATAAAGGCTTCCTTCCCCGTTTCTTCCCTGCGACTTTGAATTTTTTCTCTTTAACTGTCTGTATCAGCTCTAGCCTCGGAAGACCTTGCAGCCATCTCTTCTTCCGTCCTTTTCTTTTTAGAATTTGGCTCTTGACACATCTGGAAAGGTATTCCCTTTTGCGGTTTAGAGGGTACTTAACAGAGGCAGAATTTTCTATCTTAGTGTGATTGTGTCTTAGTGAGTACATGGGCTTAGTGCCCAAAGAGGTAGATTTGAGATTGTACTTGAACTCTGGATCATCGGGGAGGTCTAATTCATCATCAGATATCAGTTGTGCTCTCCCTTTGAGTCTTCTCCTCCATTTCCTTTTCTTTTTGGGAACATTATTTGGCAACGCTGCTTTTCCTGTTCCATCTATGGTTTGCTTCTCTGGAAGACCTTGGTTCACAAAGGTAGCTTGAGCACAGTGGCATGAATTAAAACCAACAGTGCACGAGTCATTTACACATTTAACTGGTAAGGACTCTTCATTGCATTCTTTCTCCTCTTCCTCCTTCATCTCATTGAGAACAGCAGCCTTCATGACCTTGTCACTCATTAACTCCAAACAATGAGTCCTGAGGGTCAGAAGGTTCCAGAATTCAGGGTCAAAACACAGGCGCTCCTTCAGCATCTGGAAAAGAAACATATATACAACACAGTTGTTACAAATCATACTGTGAATACGCAATGAACCATGCAAAAAATGATAAGAAGCTCGTGTTCTACTATGAACTCCCATCCTGGTCATCTCTTGCGACATCTGTGTATTGCTTTACAGCTGTACATCCCATCAAGTAATGAAACCAGCTTACAAAGCCACAGAGGACAAAATTGGAAAGGCGTATAAGACACTTACAAAAGTAATGATGGTGACCACGCAAAGGACTGAACGAAAGAAAATATTAGTGATTGGAACACAATTAAATCTCCACAGCTATAGGGTGACCTGGCCAAGTAAAACTTGTAAAAGTTCTTTTGTGCTGCTTTGAACAGTTTTCTGCATAAATTTGGTGTAAAATGTGATCTGGTCTTCATCTAAAAGGTGCATTTCCATAAGTAGGGGATTGTGGTTATAACTAGTAGGGTGAAATTTTAAAAGGGCCGACCTTCCTTCTCAGTCCTTTCAGAAGTTGTATCTCCACTTATCTACATTCCAAACCACCTGGTGGCAGTAGTGCATTGCTTTCACTGATTCTTAACTGCCAATAAAGAAAAGATGAAGTCAGCAAAGATGAAGAAAAAAAAAAAAACTAACATAGCAAGATAAACATTGTGTTTCTGTTTGCAGTTTATATACAGTTAAGCCCAAAATTATTCATACCCCATGCAAAAATTGCTAATTTCATATTTTTGTCTATGAAAAGAAGGACTGAGAAAAGTTTGGTTTCAAGCAATTTTAGTTATGGCAGATTACAAACCAATACACCAAATTTGGTTTCTTTGCTGTTGACTTAAATATTACCTAATCAACATTGTAGCTTTTATGCAGGTCCACAATTATTCATACCCCTGCATGATCATAGAATGATCCTGAGTTTAGGCTATTTTTAGGTGTCAAAACTAGGGGTCATCATTATGAATGTCACACCCATAACCCACTAACCTTTTGCAGACCCCTTTGTACATAAATACAGCGACTCTGTGGATTAATTCTCACTTCATGGTCAACAGTCAAACCATTGACATGGCGAAGAAGAAGGAACTGAGTGGAGACCTGCGGTCGCGAATTGTGAATGCACACAAGGATGGTAAAGGCTATAAATCTATAGCAAAGCAATTTCAAGTGCCAGTGGCTACAGTACAGAGCATCATCACCAAGTTCAAGAAGTTCCACACTGTAGAGAATCTCAAGGGGCGTGGCCGGAAACCAAAGATGACACCAAGATTGTCCAGGAAAGTCGTAAGAGAGGTCAGCAACAATCCTAGGATCACCACCAAAGCTATCCTGAAAAATTTAAGCGACTCTGGAACCAAAATATCAAGGCAGACACTCCAGCGCACATTGCACTAGGAGGGCCTCCGTGGATGCCGACCAAGGAAGACTCCACTCCTCCAGCCTAGACATGTAAAAGCCAGACTAGCCTTTGCAAAAGCACATCTCGACAATGATTCAAGCTTTTGGTCGTCGATGCTCTGGTCTGATGAGACAAAAATTGAGCTTTTTGGCCACAGGGATGTGGCCTTCGTTTGGAGAAGAAAAGGTGAAGCGTTCCAACCAAAGAATACAGTCCCGACAGTCAAGCATGGTGGTGGAAGCATTATGCTTTGGGGATGTTTCTCCGCCAGTGGGCCTGGCAATCTCATCAAAGTGAATGGCATCATGAAAAAGGAACAGTACATCGAGATATTGGAGGAAAACATCAAGCAGTCTGCAGAAAAACTTGATCTGGGGCAGCAGTGGATCTTTCAGCAGGACAATGATCCTAAACACACAGCGAAAGTAGTCAAAAAATGGTTCAAGGACAATAATGTGAATGTTTTGGAGTGGCCAAGCCAGAGCCCAGACCTGAACCCGATGAAAATCTGTGGAGGGAGCTCAAGACACGAGTTTTCAGCAGCAAGAAGACCTTCTAATCTCAAGGAGTTGGAGACCTTCTCAAAAGAGGAATGGGCAAAAATCCCTGCTGAAGTCTGCAGAAACCTGATCAGCAACTACCGAAATCGTTTGCAAGCTGTCATTGCAAATAAAGGCAATGCCATTGATTATTAATCATGGGGTATGAATGATTATGGACATGCATAAAAATGCAAAATTTTGATTATGTATCCTTTGTGTCAACAGCAAAGACATCAAATTTGGTGTACTGGCTTGTAATCTGCCATAAATAAAATGGATTGAAACCAAAATCTTCTCAGTCCTTCCTTTCATTAACAGAAATATGAAATTAGCAACTTTTGCATAGGGTATGAATAATTTCGGGCTTAACTGTAATCTATAATGGGTGCAGTGAATGAGAAGAGACAATGTTCCATAGAGGTTCCTCAAAGCTTTTGTTGAGGGCCCGTTCCTGGTAATGGAGACACGTGTCAGCGATCTGGCCCTGAAAACCTACACCTGGAACCCTGGCTAGTGGAAATGCACCTTAAGTCACAAAAATAGACCAATATAATGTGCTTAAGAGTAAAAAACAAAATAAAACACACAATTATCATTTTTCAGGTCTACAAGTTTTCTGTTACACATGCTAAGGGCCACTCCATGTGTACAAGAGGTCCATCCATGTGTGAACAAGTTTCTGCCTTGATTTGGACACATTCAAATATACTCCTCATTTCTGCCCGCACCAATCTGTGACTTTTTACAATTGGGGAGGAAGGTGTGGAGACCACTTGGTGCAATGACCAGCTTGAGTCGCTGCCAAAGCTTCTTCTCCAAAATGAGCCACACTTTGGGGCTCCCTGTAATGTTATCTGCCAGTCAAAGTTAAGGTGGACATCAGTGTGTTTGTGTTGGCACATAACATGATCGATAATGAGCTGGTTAATGTAGTAACTGGTCTCCAGTTTCAAGCTTTTAAAATCCACATTGATATTAGCAAGCAAGCAGAAATCAACTTTTGGGCTGCTTAGTTCTACTACTGTAAGTGATGTCATATTGTGCCTTTGACATGAGATAAAAATGACAACATATGTATTATCTTAACATTGCTCCTACAACCTGCAGAATATGGAAGCGAACACTGGTCCGGACTGGATCGTTGTGAGGATGTGGCTCCTGATCAGGATGCATGTAAAGCAGACAGACAGTTCGATATGCCTCCAGGCTCCGTTCCTCACAAAAGACAAGTAGGGCACATGCTCGGCAGATCTCCAGGTCATGAGGCAGCAGGAAGGCGATGGTCTTGCAAACCAGTGACTGGGTTACACTGTCAGCTTGCATATCGCACAGCTGCAAGGCCCTGGCACAGAGTTCTGCACACACCTGGACTCCTTCAGCACCCACCTATTGGAAAAGGAAAAGCGTGAGAATCAGAGTGGGTAAAGTGGTGAAGAAAGGAATCAGTTTGCTCCAGAGGTAAAAAAGTTGGGTGAAAAAAAAAAACTACTTAAATTTGATTGTTATGTTTCAATGATTTCATTTCAACATGATAGTCCATCCATCCATTTACTTCTGCTAATCTGAGACATGACAGAGTAGATTTAAAAGACAGATTGAAAAGTTTGTTTCAAACAGTGAAACTCTAGATTCAACATCATAAGTAGGAGATTCTAGTTGACTTTCTACTTACTTACACACACAATGTATGTATGTGTATGTATGTATGTATGTATGTATGTATGTATGTATGTATATATATATATATGTATATATATATATATATATATATATATATATATATATATATATATTAGGGCTGTCAAAGTTAACGCGTGATTAACGCAAAACAATTTTAACGCAACTAATTTTTTTAACGTGCGATTAACGCGAGCCTTAGCCTGGCCGTTGATGTACAATAGTAGAGAGTACGGCCCCGCCGTAGTTGTAGTCCTGTAGTCCTCCGTAGTCCTGTCAAAACAGGAAGCCATGCACTGACGTCAACGGCCATGCCGCAGACAGACAGACGTAAACAAACGTCCGTAGCTGGGATAAAAATGGATACAAAAGATACTATTTTGAATGGTAAGTTTAGCTTCAAAACCTTGCCTGATGGCTAACCCCCCCCCCCCCCCCCCCCCCGTTTGAAGCAAACCACGAAAATATTTTGTATGAAGAACATAAGAGAAAATATTGATATATATATATATATATATATATATATATATATATATATATATATATAAAATATATAATGGATTTGGCATTGTAGCAATAAATAAACATGCATTTGTTTTGCATAAGGCAAGTATTTGTGTACTCTCAAGGCAAGGCAACTTTATTTGTAGAGCACAATTCGTGCACAAGGCTATTCAAAGTGCTTTACAGATGCATAAAATCACAAGAAGGCAAATAGAATCATTCCATACAAGCATAAAAATAATCAATAATAAATAAAATTAATTAATAAAAAAATTAATTAATTAAATTATAAATGAAGAGTGCAGATAAAAACCCGATCCCGATCCGTGATCGGCCTTCGATCTTAAAAATTTAAGGTGGATCGGATCGGCCGATCAACCTTATTATAACACGCCGATCTTTTTTTCATTATTTTTTTCCTCAAAAAGTGATCCTGATGAACACAAATTAATAAAGTAATCATATTACACAAACAAAAATATTTTTTAAACTATATACATTTAATAATTTGCACTGAAATGAGGTTTCCCAGCAGCGCTGTCTTGTATCCACCTTAAAAGTTTCAAGACCGGTGGCGTCAGGCTAAACTTAAGCAAAAATGTCAGCAGTGTGGCAGCACTATAAAATTACAAAGACCAATGCTTTAACTGCAACGTGTGGAAGGCTGATATATCATGATGGGTAAGTAAGAAGAGAGTTTACAACACCACCAATCTAATCAGACACTTAAAAAAGCACGCAGCACCGATCACCGCAGCCGACGGCACAAGCTTTGAAGCAGGTGCCGACAGCTGCCGTCGGCACCTGCAAACTCCCGAAAGACTTGGAGAAATACAGAAAAATCACCGAGCTAATCGCAGAATGTATTACTGAGGAGGACCAGCTCAATTCAGTTTGTGGAATACAAGGCATTTAACCAGCTCATTAATTACCTCGAGCCTCGTTCCCGTCATTACATGAACAACAGAGGACACAAAGGTGCGTGAACATGTGCAGCGGGTCTTGAAAGAAGTTAAGTTAATATTTTATGTTATTTTTATTCTGATGTGATTTCATTGATTGCAAAGACTTCTGCTAGTGTTTTCATTGCCTTAAACTGCTAGCCAAGTTCACCTGCTGCTATTTAAATGGAAGTGCGATGTTCTTTAGTACTGAGACTGTTGAACAGTCACTGTTCTGTAACTAAATGTGTTTTATAATAATTCTCCCAAACAAAAAAGAAAGAAAGAAGAGTGTTTAAATAAGTTATTGGTTATTTTATGAGATGATAAAAGCTATTAATCTCAGCTTGGATGCAGGCCTATTTATTAATGTACACAGGAAATAAAATGCATAGGAAATTAAACTCTTTTTGCCCACTCAAAAAAAAGTGAAATCGGATCGGAAAAAATCGGAAATCGGCCGATCATCAAAATTAAAAGATCGGAATCGGATCGGGACCCAAAAAACGTGATCAGGACATCCCTAATCTGAACATTGTCAGAGTTCAGGTCTGTCTAACATCTTCTGGAAGACTGTTCCAGATTTTAGGAGCATAAAACTGAAATGCAGCTTCACCTTGTTTAGTCCTGACTCTGGACACCAGCAGGAGGCCACTACCTGAGGTTCTCAGAGTCCAGGTTGGTTCATATGGATCTAACATGTCAGAGATGGACTTTGGGGCCATGAAGAGACTTGAACACAAGTAGAGCTGTTTTAAAGTCTATTCTCTGAGGGACAGGAAGCCAGAGACCTCAGGACTGGACTAATATGGTCATATTTCCTGGTTCTAGTCAGGACTCGTATTAATAAGAGTAATACAACTTGAAAAAGATCCGTATAAGGTAGATTTAGAACAGATAAAAATATGCGATTAATTTGCAATTAATCATGATTAACTATTGACAGTCATGCGATTAATCTGATTAATTATTTTGAGAAATTGACAGCCCTAATATATATAAAATTTCAGAATTTGCACTTTTTTCTGTCCGGAAGGGCTTAGAATGATCCTGTGCTGGAAGGCTCACCTCTGTAGTGAGCAGTTTGATGAAGGGGAAGATGGCTCTGACATTGGTAGCAGAGGAAGCCAGCTGTAGACACTCAGCCAGAAAACCCTGTCGAGAGGGATGGGCACGCAGATACAGCCTGCTCCAGATAAAAACCAGGTCCCTGGATAAAGAAAGCCAAATACATCTAATTTAGGCATGCACGGACCAGTAGCAACAATAAGATATGTGGCATGTGAACTGAGTAACGTTAATTATTTGAGACAGTGCCCCAGTCAGAATTTCCAGTGTAGCCAACAGTATAAGATCTTCCAATGGGAATGTGAGCATCACTGGACCACAAAGCAATTGAGGAATGCTCCCTAGATTGAGGGGGAAAAAAAAAAAAAAAAAAAAATTTCTTTGACATAACCAGGTGTGTGGATAATGCACTATTGGAGTGAAAAACCAGTGAAGCCAGTGGAACCCTAACCTCATGGATAATTTTGAGCATCCTCTACACCAGTGATTCCCAAAGTGTGAGCTGCGGCCCCCTGGTGGGCCAACGTGGTACTGCAGGTGGGCCGTGAGAGGTCATTAAAATTAAGCAAATGTTTTAAATCCTCAATCTTTTTTAAATATGCTTTTAATTACTGTAAAATAGTCATGACATGATTTTAAAAAATCAAGTAAAAAGAAAAAACTGTTGAGTGTTATTCTACTGTCTTCTTAACTTAATATGACAAGTGTCACCTTTTGTTGACCCCTTACATTAATATCAGAATATAGTTTCTAGTCCTGTATGTTGATTACAGTTGTGTTTAAAAGTTTCGGTGGGCTGCACATTTCAAATTGGGCCTTGGTATTCTGAAGTTTAGGAATGGCTGCTCTACACTACACAGTGACTAAGCATCAGAGTGTCTTCAGTCAGAGGTTTTGTCAGATCCACTGCAACACAGCCCGCCAGCAGGAGATCCTTTCTGCCCACAGCAGCAACAATCACTGAATATAATGAATCACTGAAGAGGCTTAATCATGACAGTTACTGCAACAACGTAATTTCCCTATGGGGATCAATTAAGTACTTTTGAATGTAAATCAGACACGACACTTTCAACACCTGTATTAGTCAAACCCACTGGTGTTTTCAAATAAACTACACTGAAACAGCAGATTATAAACATATGAAAGTATAAATCCTGGTTCAAAACCAGGTTGTGTCAAGAAAGGCATCAGCATAAAACCTGTGAAACAAATCAATCATGTGGATCACACTGTAGCGTCCTGAACGGGAGCAGGAAAAAAGTTTTTTTTTGTTTTGTTTTTTACTGGGATTCAAAACTCCCACCGCCACATTATGTTAAACACAGTTCTTCTGAATTATCCATCTTATGAATTCACTCACTAGAGGTAAGCATAAACACTTTATCATGACATCTAATTTGATCTTATTCATATTAATTCACCGTTCATTTGACTGGAGAGAAAACATCCTGTTTACAGTATCAGCAGGAGGCTGTTGAACAACCATTCTAGCCGGTGCTGTCACCTCTGACTGTGTTTTTGGTCGTTACATGTGGAAACTCAAGTCAGGATCACACTGGTACATGCGCAGATGTTCACAGGAAAACAGTCACAATTTCAAGCTCCCATACTAATATTATTTACTAATATTATTACTAGTCTGCTACACCACATGGCTCAAATTTCCATGACATTTCTAAAATCTCATGAGTTTGATAAAATTCCAAAACTTTTCCAGGCCTGCAAATTCCCATTTTCAAATGCCATGACTTTTGCCAGGTTTTTCCCAGACTGTATTAACCCTGTATTACCAAGCATTTTTACCAAGTATTTTAAATATAATAAGAGAAACTTCAATGTGCGATCGATGTTAAAGTGCTACGTCCATTACGTTTATAGATAATTGATCAGTGATCTATTTTTTTTCTCTCCTGAGTGGAATGCATGACAGTATGGATGCTTAACTAGTGACCATCAACTGTACACTACTTTACCTGATGCATTGTGGGATATAGAGTGTTGTATTTAGGCATAGACAATGTTTTACTTTTGGACACAGCACATCTGATTGTTTTGTTTAATGTAATTGAGTCATCATGTTTCACAGAAACAACAATCACTTTCTAGAGTCTTCCTTCAAAACGATAACACCATATTAGAATCCTTAACATGAAGGTTGTCAACATTCCAGAATCCTTCACAAGAATGATGACAAAATATTAGAATCCAAAAACAAAATTGTAGAACCTTGCATGGAAACAATGGCAACATTCTAGAGTCATCTTTTGGAAAAAAATATACGGGTTCTCTATATTTACACAACTAATACATTATAACATTCAATATTCTAGAATCTTTCGTGTGAGTGATGGCAATGTAACAGAATATTGCACTGCAACTACAACACGAATAAAGGGCCAACTGCACTGTCACTAGCTTAGCTGACAGTAAGGGCTGAACTCAATGTTAGATCCTGGTGTGATGTCAGGGAGTCACATGATGACTTAAAGCAACAGCTGAGATGTTACCTTAACTCAACTGTTTAGGTAACAACTCTATATCTCAATAGAGATATATATTTCAACAACTGCAGACTTTAATCACAGGCTGCCCATTGTTTGATTGTCTGATGCTTGATTTCATGAGCATGGGCATAATATCTTGTGGATATTGTATGGGCTAAAAGAGAATGAGATCCTAAGTTAATATTGATGAGTGAAAAGGACTTCTATTTTCTTTGAATATTTGTTTAACACAGCAGGGTTTTTGTTTTTTTGTTTTTTTACATGCAAGTCACTTCATGAAGCCACAAACATGAATTTCTTGCCCATATTTGTTTCACAAAGTTTTCAAAAAGCTTTGCAAAAAGCAAACACTGGAATCACTCACCAATATTAATATTGACCAATATTAATATTAGAATCTCATTCTCCTTTAGCCCATTCCATTGCTGCCATTTTCATGAGTAAACCTTTCATACTCTGAGTAATTTACAGAACCTTAAAGTGGCATCAAGCATGGAAAGTTAAGATGAATTTGAATGTGTTTCTGTGCAGCAAATTCTGAAGACACACTGTAAAAAAAAATATCTTCAGATATAAAAATATGTCTGGAAATGTATAAAAATTCAAAATGAATGAAAGTGTTGTGCTTACCAGATGTAGTACATGTCTCCATTGTGTAGTTGCCGAGTGAGAAAAGCTTTGCACAGTGACAACAAAAGTTCATCTTTTTCCACACTCTCTGTGTTGCAGATTATTTCCACTGCATCACGGCCATCTATTTCTGCCATCTGAGGAAAAAGATCATAACTTTTTTAACATAAAACAAGAGTATACTGAAGTGTTGCAATTTTAATGGAGTCTATTAGAGAAGCTACTTTATATAACAAACTAAAATAGATTTTATTGAACTCTAATTATTTTAGATAATTTGTTATTGCTTTTCTAATGCTTGGAATATCAATCACTTCTGGAATTTAACAATTTTTTTTGTCATCTTTACAAAAGCCATTACAAATGCAGAAAAATGAGGAAAAAGAAAACAAATCAAAAACAGAACAGTATGGGGTGTTTCTACCTCCTTTTCATCCTTCTCCATCAAATATGCAAACACAAATAGGTGGAAAGCACTTGAACTCTCATGTCACTAACATTTTCCCTTTACTTTTGTTGTCCATCTCTCACCTCTTTGTTAAGGTTTTCATAAAGCGAGGTTTTGTAGAGGCATGTCAGGTAAGCCTGATGGAAGTAAAGATGCTTTCCAGCTTCATGATTTTCTAGGCAGCTTTTAGACAGGGCCATGGCCTCCTGAATTCGTTCGCAGGCTTGCAGATATCGAACCCGAAGCTCCAAGAATATCGGCAGTTCTGAACTCAAGTAGTCCTCAACTGTAAAAGAACAATGTTGGTTTCAGTTTTTAGGGTTAAATTACTCAGGTAGGGAGAGAGCATTGTGACATGCATACACACAAATAATATTTAAGAACCACACAGCTAGATTAGGTATCTTAGAAGACTCCTCTTCTTCGTCAACCAGCAACTCTTGCATATCTCTATTTTTGCAACATCAACAAGAGACAACTTGTCTTTCACTTCAACTGCCCTTCATTGTTTTTGTATTCACAACACCGTAGCATCATGAATAGACAGTCTATAGTATCAAAACCTAAATGCAGCCTGGTTGCAATGAGGAGCTCAAGACTCCCAGATGCATCAACGTTTGTACCTTCAAGCTCATAAATCAAGCCTCTTTGTAAATGTTATTGAGAGATGATGTATGGGGGAGATGTAATCCTGCCATGTGTGCTCTGGAGATTGGTCCATGTTAAGACTGTGAATTCATTCTGCCTTCTGGACAGGCCCAGAGGCTGCAAGCAAAATGTCAAGAGATGTCAAAACCAGTGTGAAGTTTAAGACCACCAAGACCATTAGGTTTGATGGTCCTGCACAATTGCGTAAAAATGAATAAATAAATCTAAAATAACTGCTCAGTCACATGAAAAATTAAATAAATTATTATAAATCAAATATAAAATAATAATAATATTATAAAATACGATCCACAGCCACTTATCACAACAAGTTCCTCAACTAAATTTCAATGGCAAATATGCATGGCTAAATGTGACAAACAGGGTGAAAATCAAAGACCTACGGTAACTAAGGATGCGTATCATTTTCATTTGTGGCTGCACAAGCGATGGTATATTTGAGCATGAAACTCAAGTCAAGCATTTTCTCTTTAATCATGTGCATCACCAGGTGACGTTTGGTCGCTTGTACATCAGAGATGCACGCCACTGGCTGAGCAGTCCTTCAAAATGCCCATGCGGCAGAATGGAGACAAAGTAAAAAGCACAAGAAATACTTTACAAATGCGTCATGTAACCAGGTACAAATAGTCTGCGATGAGCATGGAAACTTGGTGGACAGAAACACTGATTTGGGGGAGTGCTTCAGTCGGTCCTTGTGCTCATCCGTCAGATACTAACCAGGAGATTGTTGGATTTCGACATCTCTAAAACTTACGTGAAATGTGATTAGTTTTCTAAAAAGACCCTTATTGTAAAATCTCAATCAACAGAAAATTCATTTCACAATCTAACACTGTGGATCGATAGTTCAGTATTTATTAACATATTAGTAACAGTTAACACACAACATGCCACTTATTACCAACAAGCAATGATGCACCACAGAGCTGTGTGCTCTCAGCACTCCTCTCCTACTTTTATCTTTTTGTTACCAAACAAAATTAAAAAAAAAAGGAAACCCCACTGGCTATCATAAACAGACTTAGGGTGCATTCACACCAGCCATTTTTGGTCGGCTTTAAAGGGACCAGAGTTTGTTTACTCGAAAAGTCCAGCTCATTTGGGGAAGTGTGAATACACATACCGACCCTGATGAGGACCAAAGAAGCAAACTCTGGTCCACCTAAAAATCTCAGTCCGCTTCAACTGAAGCAAATGCAAAAGCTGACCACAGCGCAGGGCATTGTGGGTAAACAAAGTCTGAACACAAACACGTGTGCAGTGGAGCACAACAGTTGGGAAAAATGGCTCGCGGTCATACATTTAGTGAGGATGAGGTAAATGTATTTTGCATAAAAAATAAAAATAAAAAATTAAGACCCCTATAATTTGATGCAGCTCTCTGTTTAGTTTCTCTGGAGGATATGGGAATGTCCTGCATTAACCAACAGATGAGTGAAGTTTCTTGTTTAACATTTGTCTTGGCTTTTCTGTTAGTAATTCTTCATCCAGCGCTACCAGAGGGAAGGAGAATACGTTATTCAAAAGGTTTGGTTCATTTGTCAAAACCTAGTGTGAAAGCAAACTTGTACTGACTCGATGTCACAACCCCAATTGAACCAACTTCTCAATTGTACTGAGTCTACAGGACGATCAGGTGTGAATGCACCCTTAATATAGGATTGGAGGTACATACTTGAAAATGCAGTGTTTTCGGTTCATATGACATGTCATGCGATATATGCCTACCCTCATTTGGTGGCAAATCTGCTTCCTTTAGGATTCCTTGCAGCACTGGATTCTCCCATGGGCCTCCTCCTTTGATAACCTGCTTTACATGTTGAAGGTAGATATTCCTGTGTCTCAGGAGTTGTGAGTGGCACCCCTGGAAGGAAGACATTAACTCAAAAACTTCAAGGACAGATCCCTCAATGACAGCCAAATATACAACTGATAAAGTGATATTTGGTATTCTAATCATAAAGCAATCCCTTGAGACCAAAATGGCTGAGTCACAACCAAACGATGATACAATTATCTTAAAAATGACAGCTTAAAAAAGAACAGCTTACTAATGACAATTATGGCAATTAGGTCATCTTGTAGTATGCTGTGTGAAAAATGTAAATAGGAAATGAGGCAGCTGCTTAGCTGATGTCACCTGAAAAGAATCAAGGATGTCTTTTAAGGGCTCTTCCAAAAATTCTTCCTTGCTGAAAAAGAGCATCAGCTCAAAGAAGCTCCTGCAAGACAATAGGAGGGACATTTGTCAGACAGTAAACATCTTTTGGAACAATAGCTTGAAGTCAGAAGAAAGCAAATTTGGAGGTTTACATGGAAGCTAATTATACATGTTAGAAAATAAATTTCTTGAAAATATAAGACCTGGAGCTATATTGTGCTGAATTGGGAAGGAAATAAAAATAAACAGTTTTGATTGTGTTATTTTTTAATGGGCAGGTCAGGTGCTCATAACAAGTACTTCAGTCAACACTACCCCAACACTGGAATTTCATAAATGGGTCTACTGTAATGCATTAGATTTGAAGTAACCAACCATACCATCCAGCTGTGCACACAACTATCTTGTTAGTTGCTAGTACTAGTACTTATTAGTACTCCTAAGGGTCACTTTAAAGTCAGGTCTTGAGGTCCCTTGCAGTTATTCTAAATTCAAGTGCTACCATTGGAAAAGAGTACATAATTATAACTGCTACTCAACCAAAATTATGAAAAAAATATTCTAAACAATATGCAAATGCAACAGTTCCAAGCTTAACTTATACATATACTGAAGTTGACTCATAATACTTTTGGGTGACAATTACTAAAATCAGAGAACAAGATTCAGTATGTTCAATTATCAAAAATATGTGGATCCCAAGAAACAGAGCACTCACAAGGCCAGACTGCTGAGGACATATTGGATGTGTTGACAGTCGTCTGGGAAACCAGCAGTGGCTTTGGTAAAATTGCAGAGTGCCGTCCGCAGCACCTTGAGTTGAGGGAGGGGAACTTGCCACTGTCCTGTGTACTCCTCAACCAACTGTGTAGGAAGAACAATGAAAATTAGGTGTATCAGATTGCCTCATTTATTATGTACAACTGCTCATACAATGGTAACAATGAGGATGCAAATAACTTAGAAACAATTGTTTTTTTTAATGATCATTTTCCACAAAACACAATCTCATCTTCATTATAAATCACCTTAAGTGCCTAAACTGATAGCACCATTATAATTTCCCATATCTTTATTGAACAAACCCATTAAACATTCATGATACCAGGGGAAAAAGTAAGTGAACCCATAAACTAATTACTTTAATAAAAGCTAACTGGACTCAGTTTGTACACACAAAGTCCAGAATATGAAATGAGTTTGGAGGTGTGGTTTTAGAGCTACTTTGACCAATGCCACTCAAACATTTTAAGTTTTATGTTTATAAGAAGCATTTGCTTAAATTAATCATGCCTTGCAAAAAGGAGATCTCTGAAGGTATACAATCAAGAGTAGCAGATCTACTCAAAGTTTTAAAAAAAAGTATATATATAATGTAATCTAAAATGTTTCAGGATTCTTGATGCATCTATTAGTCAAATCATCTATAAATTGGGACACTTTAGTATTGCAGCTATTCTTTCTACAAATGGGCACACACCCAAGGTGACTCCAAAGGCACAAGAGAATTCTCAATGAGATTAAGAACCCATGAGTAACAGTTAAAGGATTGAACACATCACTGGACCTGGCACACATCTCTGTTCAAGAGTCTAGCCATATGTAAAGGCATAGGAAGAACATTGTGTTGATGGCATAACATCGTGTTGGAAATTGCAGATAAAAAGGCCTGGACCGCTAGCCATCATCAAAGCGAAAATTAATTCCCAAGTTTACCAAAATATCCTGGAGGATAATTTCAGAGTGACCGTCTGCCAGCTGAAGCTTAGTAGAGGTTGGGTAATGCACCAGAACAATGACTCCAAGGAAACTAAATTCCAAACCAGTATGGCTTCAGAAAAAAAGAAAATTGAACCTGAGAAGTAGCCTCATCAGAGCCCAGAACTTGACCCCATAGAGGTCCTGAAGAATGACCTCAAGAGGGTCATTCAGAAAAGACCTTAGGGGTGTAATGATCCATCGATGTAAAATAAATGATCCAGTAGCATCAATCCATCAGCTTCTGCTTATCTGGATTCAGGTCATGGCAGCAGAAGTTTAAGCACAGAAGCCCAGACCTCCCTCTCCTCAGTCACTACTTCCAGCTCTTCC
This sequence comes from Hirundichthys speculiger, assembly GCA_018398805.1. Taxonomy (NCBI): domain Eukaryota; kingdom Metazoa; phylum Chordata; class Actinopteri; order Beloniformes; family Exocoetidae; genus Hirundichthys; species Hirundichthys speculiger. Next base: position 227,885 of record JAGFBZ010000685.1, on the reverse strand, counting down.
AGGAAAACACGAATATCCTCTGGTCTTCTTCTTGTTGGACAAGCCCAAAACACCTCTCCTGGGGTGTTTTGGGCCAAATGCCCAAACCACTTCAACTGGCTCCTTTCATTATCCACATTTCATCACCATAGGTGAGGGAAGGAACAAGGATCACCCGGTAAACGGAGAGCCTTGCCTTTCGTCACAACTCTCTTTACCACAACAGACGCTGCACCAATCCGCCTGTCGATCAGGGCAGCCCTGACTGGAGTCCAACTCACACTGAAAATGAATCCAACTTACAGCCAGCAATGTGGACCAAGCACTCGCTCCATTTGTACAGGAAGTGGACAGCCTATGACAACGGACCCAGTACCCCATGCCCCTGGAGCAACCCCCAAAGGATACTCAGAGGGACACTTCTCCAAGTTCACAAAGCACTATAATCCCTCCAGGACCCCAGTGAGGGTACAGAGCTCACCCAGTTTCAAAGGCCAGAAGCATTTACATAAAATTAAAATATCTATCAGACATCAATAAATGTCATCAAGTGGCCTGTTGTAATTTATTTTTTTTAATCAAAAAAATTGGTCTTTTTTTTATTTAACAGCGCAAGTTAACCCAGAAATATAAATGTGAAATGATAATTTAGTTTGTTACTGTAATTTGACATGAATGGAAGCAATTGTGTTCAATCAACATGTATTGTTTAGCATCAATTGCAAGCTCCAGAATGGAACCAAATCCACATCATAGTTTGAGAAATTTGTGATTTACACCTCTACCAGACATTCTTCAAATGTGTCTGAGAATAATCAGTTCCTGTTTAGAAGAATAGTCAAAAATTCCTTCCATTTGCTTGAAGTCATTACTTCTAAATGAGCTTCAACCAGCTATTAATTCTCTTCCCTTTTCCTACAGCTTTATTAATGTTTGCTGGGTGTGTTGAATAAACCCACAACAAATTGTGAATGTGTTATTTTCTAAAGCCCATTGTCTGTTATTGGGACGTGGATGACAATCAGATCGCTTCTTATGAGAAATGTATGCAAAAAAACTGGTCAACCCAAGGACTTCACATATACTTTTTCTTGCCATTGTCTTTTGCTAGAGTAAAATAAAGAGTTGATGGAACATCTTAAGAGTTTTTTGGTGCATGAATAATTGACAAAGTATGAGCTGATAAAGGGAGATGTTAAACCCAGTTACTGACATAACTTCACGTTTATAAACACGACAAAGATAACAGATGTCGTTATTAATCTGGATACCAGAATAGTATGAACACTTAACGATGCGCACAAATGAGTGTTTAGATAAAAACACTTGGTGCAACCTCTGTTGGTAAAGAGGGGAAAGAGAAACAACGAAGAAAAATCGAACTCATATCATTAATCTTTAAGCGTTTTCCTAATCAGACAATTCACCTTAACCGTTAACGTTTAAAAAGCAAAGACTGCTTTATTTACAACGTTTTGAATCTTGTTAACCTCACACTCTTAGGTTAACTAGCTTAGCCAACTAAGTAAATATAAAGCTAAGTACTGTTCAAATATTACACGGCAAACACTGTTGCTACTTTAACTAAGGCAGTCCGGAGCCTAATGTGAACCTATAAAAATTCAGCTAACTGTTCAGATTAAGTTTCTGATGGGCCGGGCCAACGTAACTGCATAAATAAAGCTTGTCTGGAAGCTGATGTTAGCTAACAAAGCTAGCAGCGGTTAGCAATACATAGACACATTTTTGGTGGATAACCGTAAAATAATTTATATGGCGTACCTCACAAAACTTGGAACAGTATTCTTTGCTGTTCAGAGACGACTCGTCGATGCAGTGTTTAAGACACAACGCGTCCAGAGCTAATTCAAGCCCCTCTGTTTCTAAATCACTTTCGTTGTCCGCCATACTGGCTGCTGTATTCAGCGCATAGTCACAGTTGCCAGGTCCGTTCTGAAGCGGCCCTCAGGCCCCCCCCCCGACGTCAAACGTCAACCTACCAACCTGGCAACCTTATTTCTTTCTCTTTTTCTTTCTTTCTTTCTTTCTTTCTTTCTTTCTTTCTTTCTTTCTTTCTTTCTTTCGGAAACAAACATAAAAGAAACGAAATACCAGTATAACTTATGTACCAGTTTAATAAGTAATCAAATACTAAAAAGATAAAATGTCAAATTACTTTTCTTTATTGAGAATTAAAATATGATAGCAAAGGGCTGTGTCACTTTTAGCAATCATCAAGTGTTTGATTCAGAGATGAATATGGGACAGAGATGTAGCATTAGCAATACCAGACCAGTCCAGTGCAATAAAGACAGTAACAAAATCTGCAACAAACTGCATCTAAACATTGTGGAAATATTTCAGAAAAATGGTCCTCTATGTACAATTGCAAAGACTTTGAAGCTCCCACATTCTAAAGAATGTGGTATCATCAAAGGATTCAGAGAATCAAGAAGAGTATTTGTGCACAATGGACAAGGCAAAAGGTCAAAACTGGATGTGTAAGATCCTTCTGGCCCTCAGGTGGCATTGCATTAAAAATAGGCATGACTCTAATCGATGTCGCTGCTTCAGCTCAGGAAGATTTCCAAAAATCACTGTCTCTAAACACAGTTAGAAGTGCAGTCCACAAATGCAGGTTAAAGATGTATCATGCAAAGAATAAGCAATATGTGAACACGATCCAGAAACACTTATCTCGGTCAAAACTAATCTAAAATGGTCTGAGACAAAATGGAAAACTGTTTTGTGATCAGATGAATCAAAATTTAAATTTCATTTTGGAAACCCTGAACACCATGTCTTGTGGGCTAAAGAGGAGAGGGACCATCCAGCCTGTTATCAGCAGACAGTTCAACTGCATGTCACCTGTGATGGTATGGGGTTGCATTAATGCCTATAGCAGTGTTTTTCAACCTTGGGGTTCCGACCCCTTGTGGGGTCGCCTGGAATTCAAATGGGGTCGCCTGAAATTTGTAGTGATTGATAAAAAAAAAAAAAAACAACTAATCATTGAATGACACCAACATCATCTAAGGTATTTTTACATTTTTATTAATACTACATTATTAATTACCTGTTGCTTATTAAAAATACCACATATAGGTCTTTTTATACTGAGCAGAATTGATATAATTTAACTTTTTAAAAATATTTTACACCATTAGTTGGTATTTCCTTGGTTGTTCCTTCTGTAAAACAATCTCAAGTCTCACATTCTCCTATGTTCTTACCAGCAACTGTAATTGTTATTTAAAAGTGAAATAAATTAGCCCAGCTGTTCATTAAACAGCGATGGATTTTTAAAAAAGCAAAAGTGGGGGTACTCCAAACTATTACAGAGGATTTCACAAGAAATGGCTTGTACCTGTTGGCAATAAACACTAACTTGATGACTTTGTACATTTTTTTAAATTTCAAATAGAACTTTGAGACACCAGCACAAATCAGGAGATGGCTGTTCCAAGGAGATTTGTGCTTCGTGTATTTGTTGCCACGGATGTTTCCATGAAACTCACTCTAAATGAGCGACCACAGTCAGTCGAGGAGCTAAAGAGCATAATGCAAGACCGTTTCAAGCCAAGACTGGAGGGTGAATTCACATTGCAGTATGAGGATCCTGACTTTGATGGACAACTAAGCGTTCTTGTAGATAATTCAGGAATTACCAGAGAAGGGTACATTGAAAGTCATGAGATCTGAAACGGATGACAGCTCAACTGCAAGTTCTGATACAGACATTCTCCCACATGCTCCTTTAACTCAACGTCAGAAGAATTGGCCGGATTGTTTCCCTCTGCCTGCTTTTTCTTATGAAGTTAAGCACATACTTGAGGAAGGAAACATTGTTTTTGAAAGATCTGGAAAGACGGTGAAATTGACAAGGTCCCAAAAGCACAACATCCTGGAAACCATGGCAGAAAAGATGATCAGCTTCAAGCCATATCCAGATGACAGGGAAGTAGGAATGGCAGCTGAAGCTCTGGTTACATCATATCCATGTCTTCGTGAACCTGGAAGCAGGAACGGATGGTATGGATGGAAGGTCTGCTTGAAGTTTAAGATGGGGAATTATCGGACAAAGCTGGCTAGAACAGGATGTGCCGAGTTGTCCATCAACACAGGCAAGAGAAGCCATTCAAACCCTGATAATGAATATCCCCATTCGAATATCAAAAAAGCCAGACGCGCTGAAGTAAACTACTTGCCGGACTTTCCCAGAGGAGAAAGCCAGGCTTCACTGGAACAAATGAGACAAGACATCATTCAAGAAGTAGAAAAGACAGAGAAAGATCAGTTGTTAATTGAGAAGCTCATGCATACAACCTTTGCCCTTCGTCGCCAAGATATTGTGCAGGGAAGTCCACAGGTGAAGGACTTTTTGGAAAGATGGCCAGCCCTTAAAATGGAGTCACAGGTAAAAACTGTCGATGAATCATAAAGAGCATGCTTCTCAAGACAAGTACATAATATTCTCAAGTTTAACTATTTACAGCTAAACACTTATCTGTTAATATTTGTTTGTATTTTCCCAGGTGTTTGCTGAGTTTCATCGCATCACAAATGTGAACCTACGCAACGCATTCTACTGTGAGCTTGACAGGCACGCACCACAAACGCTTGTCTTGTTTAGGCAGAAGGCTTCCCGGACGGGCAAGATGGCAGAGGCGCTGCGGGAAATTCTAAGGATTTATGACCAACAGGTAGGTTGAAGCATTACTGGGCTATTTACACACTGTTGCTCTACTAATATGTTTTCTTTCAAAAAAGGATGTTTCCTTTTTTTTTTTTTCCTCTAAGGTTTTTTAAAAAAAGCGATTTAAAAAAAAATTAAGATAGATGTTTTTCTTTCAAATAATACAAGTAAGAGAATCAACACTGTTGTTTCGCAGAAATCTGTTCTTCATTATTCATAAGCATTGTTAGACCAGTAGTTGGAAATCCCTAACCTGTTGGGAAAATTGATGGTTGCTAGCAGCAGTAGAAACAGCACTGCCAACGTTTTATCTTAAGGGTTCACTTTCTTTGAGAGTCAAGTTGCCTGTCCTTGCAACATTAGTGCAATAGTAAACAATTCTTGTATGCTCAAAACATCTTTTAGATTTTTTGGAAGGTAAACTTAATTCTCTGTAGGTCATGTACTGGATTGGTTTTGAGATGCTGCAGACAAGAGGTGCAATGTTTAGCTTCCTGTCGTTTCCTCCAAATTAAAATGGCTTTTATCTTATCTTGCTTTTGATAAAGGAACAGCATGATATACACATGAGACGCAGTCTGGCCCTTCGTGCTCTCCCATCATACCTGACTCTGAGTTCTTCAAGACATGCAATGTATGTATTGCCTGACTTTACACAAATGTCTTGTTTGATTTTGATGATTTTGTCTTTTTTTTGAGGACACAAAATCTGACTCCTTGAATTTCACTCTTTTTTTCTTGTCTGCATTTACATGACTCCTTGAATTTCACAGTGATAAACTAATTTGGCCTGTTTGGTGCTGAGGCACCACTGCCTTTCGCAAGGTCAAGCTTTTAAGAAATCTGTGACAAATTTGCATTATCTTGTTGAATGTAAAAAGTAGTTGAGTTAAAAAAGAAATGTAAGGGAAGAAGGAATATCTGTCTCATATTATTTGTCGAACGGATGCATTCACATCTCTAGTATTCCATTCCTGAGTAAACGATCCAAACCTGAGACCAGCTTTTCAAGCAGTCTCGGACATTAGGCCCAACAGACATTGGGCCTAAGAGTACTTAGGTGCGGGCCTGGGTTCCTAATGTGAAAAAAAATCCCCAAATCACATTCGGCTGAGATTTCAGCTGAGAATTAAGATACAGAGAACAAATCATGACTCCTAAGAGACTATTAATTTGGGTAGTTGCATACAAATATTGTGTCAAGACAAGAAAAGTTCACTCATCTTTATTTCTGTATGAAGAGCATGTAATCCCAGTGCAGGACCCCAATCCATCTTCTTGAATCATCTCTAAAAGCTTTTACTTAATCCTGTTTGTGTATGTCTGTGTGTATTTTGCAATGGGAAAATGATCCAGACATTGAGGACACTCCTGTTGCTATCCTCTCTGTGGCAGTTGACAACCCTACTGGCACCATCCAGTTTAACCCCGACAGTATTTCTGTTGTGATCGAAGATGGCATTGTTGTGACAGGTCTCCCCAGGTTGGCTGATGGACTTCTTCTCTTGTTTGGCTTAATCTATGCATTGCATTTAGATTATCCAAAGAAACTTATCCACACATTTACCTTTGTTCAGAAAATACTGCTGTATCTTGATGACAACAGACCACTCAAACCATGCCTGCTAAATTTGAAAAATGACTTGTTCAGCAATGTTGAAGGCACCTGTGAATAAATGAGACATCTCTGTATCCAGTCCTGCAAAGTCAAAGGTGGCTAAGGGGAGAGAATATTCCTTAAAATACTTGTTAGCTGTTGAGTAAGTATGTTGCGTTGCTCAATTCAAGTGTGCAGTAGGTGATCTGCAAAACAGTGGTTAACCTTTACGTAATTTCAGAGTTTTCCCCTGCTTTATTTACCTCAACACTGATGCACTGTTTGACTGATTTTGTTTTGTTTGACTAGTTTATCAAAACTGTTCCTGATGTTTTATCAAAGGTTGTTTTAAACCTTAATTAAAAAAACGTGAACTGAAAAGGAGGTGTGAAGTGTTTTTTTGTGTTGAGACATTGATAGAAATTAATGGTACATTGTGAACTAAAGCAAAAACAATATATCCCATGTACATATATGTATATGAACATGGGATATATATATATGTATATATATATATTATATATATATATATATATATATATATATATATATATATATATATATATACACACGTGGACAAATTGTTGGTACCCCTCAGTTTAAAGAAGGAAAAACCCACAATTCTCACTGAAATCACTTGAAACTTACAAAAGTACAATAATAAAAATTTATTGAAAATCAAATAATCAAAATCAGCCATCACTTTTGAATTGTTGATTAACATAATTATTTAAAAAAACAAACTAATGAAATAGGGCTGGACAAAAATGATGGTACCCTCTATAAAAGATTGAAAACTATTTGACCAGAGTGACATGATTAACTCAGGTGTGTCCTTTAATTGACATCACAGGTGTTTCCAAACTCATAATCAGTCAGTCTGCCTATTTAAAGGGAGACAAGTAGTCACTTTGCTGTTTGGTGAAAAGGTGTGTACCACACTGAACATGGACAACAGAAAGCGAAGGAGAGAATTGTCCCAGGACATCTGAAAAAAAATTATAGACAAACATCTTAAAGGTAAAGGTTATAAGACCATCTCTAAACAGCTTGAAGTTCCTGTGACAACAGTGGCTCATATTATTCAGAAGTTCAAGACCCACGGACAGTAGCCAACCTCCCTGGACGTGGCCGCAAGAGGAAAATTGATGACAAATTGAAGAGACGGATCGTTCAAATTGTATCCAAAGAGCCCAGAACAACCTCCAAAGAAATTAAAGGTGAACTCCAAGGCCAAGGTACATCAGTGTCAGATCGCACCATTCGTCGTTGTTTGAGCCAAAGTGGACTTCATGGGAGACGACACCACTGCTGAAAAGAATCATAAAAAAGCGAGACTAGAATTTGCAAAAATGCATGTTGACAAGCCACAAAGCTTCTGGGAGAATGTCCTTTGGACAGATGAGACCAAACTGGAGCTTTTTGGTAAGGCACATCAACTCTATGTTCATAGACTCAAAAACCAAGCATACGAAGAAAAGAACACTGTCCCTACGGTGAAACATGGAGGAGGCTCAGTAATGTTTTGGGGCTGCTTTGCTGCATCTGGCACAGGGTGTCTTGAATGTGTGCAAGGTAAAATGAAATCTGAAGACTATCAAGGCATTCTGGAGAGAAATGTGCTGCCTAGTGTCAGAAAGCTTGGTCTCAGTCGCAGGTCATGGGTCTTCCAACAGGACAACGATCCAAAACACACAGCCAAAAACACCCAAGAATGGCTGAGAGAAAAGCGTTGGACTATTCTAAAGTGGTCTTCCATGAGCCCTGATCTGAATCCCATTGAACATCTGTGGAAGGAGCTGAACATGCCATTTGGAGAAGACACACCCATCAAACCTGAGACAACTGGAGCAGTTTGCTCATGAGGAGTGGGCCAAAATACCTGTTGACAGCTGCAGAACGCTCATTGACAAATACAGAAATCGTTTAATTGCAGTGATTGCCTCAAAAGGTTGTGCAACAAAATATTAAGTTATGGGTACCATCATTTTTGTCCAGCCCTATTTCATTAGTTTGTTTTTTTAAATAATTATGTTAATCAACAATTCAAAAGTGATGGCTGATTTTGATTATTTGATTTTCAATAAATTTTTATTTATTGTTACTTTTGTAAGTTTCAAGTGATTTTCAGTGAGAATTGTGGGTTTTTTCCTTCTTTAACTGAGGGTTACCAACAATTTTGTCCACGTGTGTGTGTGTGTGTATATATATATATATATGTGTGTATATAATATATATATATCTGTATGTATCTATATATATCTCTGTGTATCTGTCTCTATATATCTATCTATCTGTCTCTATATCTATCTATATCTATATATATATCTATCTATATCTAATTTTTTTTTTTTTTTGCGTTCGTCAACTCAAAACCTTTGAGTAATAATGACTTGCAAATTAATTTTTTTTTCATTTCATGTAATTTTCTCAAATTCTTTTCTTTCTATAAGTGTTGAAATAAAGCTCCCATAAAAATCTGAGACTGTTAATTTATTTCTTAGTATGACAACTGCCAAAATCAGCGGGTTATCAAATACTTATTTCCTCCACTATACATTCTAACAGGGTTTCTGGAAATACAAACATTACTAGGATGGTGATATGCAACAAGTTCAGAATAGTTTTTTTTTTTTTTAACCTTCTCACCAACAGTTCTTGATTCAAATGATCAGTTTATTTGATCAATGCTTACTAGTTTTCTTGTCATTGTTCATGTGTTTTTCTAACAACTCTGAACACAATCCTTTTCTTTTCTTGGAGCTTGGGACATAAGGGGATCAGAAGAAGACATTCAGAAATGCCTCATAGGTGAGAAGGACAAGACTGCCCCAACCTCTCTTGGACAAACCCAAAAGCAAACTCAAAAAAAAACCAAAGTAATATAAAGAAAGCATTTGAGTAAACTGAAAGTAATCTTTTTAAGTTCATAAAATTTGAGTTCAGTCAACTCAAAACTTTTGAGTTCACTCAACTTATGAAGTTGAGCTAACTTCATAATTAGTCAGCTTTAGGCCCCCCATGGAGCCCGCCTTCCTGATGAGCTCATTCAGTCTTTCGATGCCCCTCTTGGTTCAACTGCCAGCCACCCCTCCCCATTATTTTATTTATTTATTTATTTTTGAACACACACTTGGACAGTATAGGGTAGGACTGCTCATTTTTACAAATCTACTCTTAATAAAGCAAGGTGGATCAAAGAAGAACTTTACCTCGTTCATCTGTGCCAGAGTTAGAACCTTGCTGTCCTGAGTGGTGTGAGAGAAAGTGAATAAAATGTAATTTTTATCAAGCTTAGGAATGACATTTGAACATGGACCTCCTGAGGTTGTCATCCAAGTAACAAGCATGAAGCGTGTAATGGAAATTATGATAAAACAGAAGAAAACGTATGTGTATTATTATTATTTTTATTTTTAAGTTCTTGGTTAAATGTTTCCATTTAAACAACACCAATTCAGCTGGGACAGTTTGGAAAATGCAAATGAGTAATAAAACACAGTGATTCTTACATAAATACTTTGACTTCTGTATCTTTACTCAAAGAATGAAAGCAAGATATGTCATTCATTTGTGCATCTGAGGCTCTACAGCATTTAAAAAAAAACTTTACGTTCTTGTACTACTGCTCTTAGCTCTCACAAACAAAAAAGGTGTTCTTACATTAAAGATACCAAATGATAAAACATTTCTCATTCTTTGTGCAAACATCTCTTAAGGTGCTTCAACACGATGGAGTTGTTGTTCCTTTTGTGTTTCAAAACCCTCCACATATTCCCCATTGGTGAAAGGTCAGCCAGCGTAGTAAAAATATTATCTTCTTCCTCAGTTGCGTCTCTACATTGTCCTGTGAAATATGCAATGGCATCTTTGTAAAAGATGTGGTTTCAAAGGCAACAGATAAGTTATTGATGAATGATGTTTCTTGATGCTGTGTCATCTCAGGGATCGAATATCAAGTGTGTCCAGCTCGAGTTTGGTTCCTTGTCCACGCCAGATTAAAATTCTTCCAGAATTTTGCTTTTGTCCCAAATTGTCATTAAAATCACATGCTGTTGGCCTAAACTGATGTACATTAAAAAAAACTAAATTAAAATGACAAGGAAAATCACAAAATATAGAGGGAGGATTGTCAGTATTCTAGTATTTAGATTTGTATATTCCTTATTGTCATTTTTTCCCCTCATTTCCTGTTGTGTTTTTCTACATTTTGCATAACAACATATCTTATCAACAGATGTTTCAAACAGAGTTAACAGAGATTTTTTAAATATACATTTATTTGTTTTATTCAGGATGCCAAATGAACGATACCAATATATTATATCCAGATTCAAGAATTTCTTCTCTGAAGCTGTGAAAGGGAGTTATTCAGGTAATCACAACCAATTTGAACGTGTGAAAGTATTTCTGCTGGCCACAAGGGGGCAACATCACATCAGAAAATGAAAGGAAGTCACAGAAACAAAAGCAGTCACCAGACCACAGACAGTCAAATATCATTTCTATTATTCCTGAATCACCCTCTTTATACGAACAGGAGTATTTCTGCAGTGGAACATTTATAATTGAGCATTTAGGCACGGACACACACACAAAGAACATCTTGTTTACACTCTTTGAGATGTATGTTGACCGCCATGCGTTATCCCAGCACATTAAATCACACCCTCACACTTAACTCATCCATCGAGCTTCCATCCATATATGATGCACTTAAAGGCAGTAAAGATATAGGAGCTCTATTCCAAGTATTTGAGTGGGAGTAATATAGTGAGGATGTCTCTACTCATGACTCTCACGTTCTATTAAGCCATTGCTATCCATGGTGTGGGAGTGAAGCATGATGGGGTGTTTGACCACTCCTGGTACGTGAAATGAATACATTAAAATCTTAAGAAATTCCTGAAAAGAATGTGAAAGCCTATGTTTAATACTGACTATATGTGCAATGTTTACCTTAAGATCATAAAACTATTTTTTTTTTTTTTTTTACAAGGGATAGACCTATCTAAATACTCCTCAAAAGGAAACCTCAACAGAAACATAAGGAGAATTCTTAAACTCCAAGGAACATGTTCGACCCTTCAACCTTAAATATTTATCAGCAACAGAACCAGAGGATTATTCTGTCAATTACATTGTTTCACAAGCAAATGTGCACAGTTGAGGTTCATGGCAGTTTCAGCTGCTGACCTTACTTGACATCGTCATACAAATAGATGGAAGATGATGATTTGGTAACAACCAGGACTTACTTTGGTCTAAAACATTTTTCGGCTCAACTGGCATCCACTCCAATGTCACTGGGAGTCACTCAGCCTCTCCGTATTGATTTTCATTTATGCGCATTTTGTGACAAGCAGTGATTTATGGCTGCAGGACATCACTGCAGCTTACTTTTCTCTAAACGTGTTTTTGATTTTCTAACAAACAAACTGTATATTTCTCTTTGCTACCATAAGGTTTTAATCAACCCAGCAACACATTCTTCTCTTGATTTCACATCTTTCACATCATTCACATTAAGAGGGGAAAACAAAAGTAATTATCTTCTCAGTTTGTCAATCGGTACTTTGTCTATCTCAGGAAAATCTGTTTCAAATGACCTCAAATATGGTAACATATTCTTGGGGACCCTGGTACAAGCAAGTTACATTCAAATGGTGTTACCATCATACCTGGCATTAAGATGCATCTCCACATGCTTCTTGAGTGACATCTTCTGATTGGATCTCACTCTCTTTCTCCATATGCATATATATATTGCATATAGGCAAGCAATGCACTTAAAAGCGGTTATGTCCCCTCATATAGAAGAAGAAGAACACCTTTCCTGGCCACTGGGAATTAATTTTGTTTTTGGTTGTGATGGTTGCCAGTTGTTGTTTGTGGTCACATGTGACCCAGTCCACCGCTGAAAATGGTTTAAATGATCAGATCTGAATGGATCCTCAAATGTGTCCTAGGTGCGTTGACACCTGCACTTAAAGCTGTGCGACTGGTGGTCGTCTCACTCAGAACAGATTTTAATACTAGGGCTAAAGAGGGACTTGGTGTCACTTTAGGAGATTTCTTCAGTTATGATGCTTTTCTTAGCTGCTAAGTTTCCATCATCTAAAGCACTAGAACATTGTCCGACACTATCTCAATACACTGGCTTCACAAACTATGTCATAAACATGCTCCCATGCTTATTTTGTGACTATACAGGTGCCACCAGTTCAAATGACATACCTGAAACCCATTTTCACATGTGACACAACCATAAGGTCTACCTAACCCTACCACAAGGTCTAATAACACAAGATGGGAGTATTTCAAAGTAAGTGGTAGGCCTCCCCAGGGAAGAATTTCAGTGGATGCACAAAAATTGAAGGCAAGGATCTATTACAACAGTTATCAAAAGAATAGCATAAAACTTTGTGTTGTGGTTGAAGAGTTCAGACACATTAGTTCATAGGAATTTAAGTCCCCCCCCCCCCCCCCCCCCCCCCCCCCAAAGTCAGGAAATAATTAATGTCTCAGACTTCAAAATCCCTTTGCTTTATTTGCAGCTGTAGAGTAAATAAAGTCTATATACTTGCAAATATCAATATTCAATACTGTCAATAGGCTTCCCTAAAAGCCACCTTGCAGATCATCCTACTCATTTATCAGGCAGACAGCACAGATGGCATGAATTAATGGATTGCAAGGTAGAGTGAGAAAAGACGTCATTAAATGTGAAAAATCAAATTCTTTCACACACAAATGTGAATTAATCTTATTTCCCACTTAATGAGGCGTGTCATATTTCACAAAATGATACTGAACAAGATGTTAATCTACTTCATGAAATCTGTTACATGTTTCTTTTTTTTTATATCAAGGAGTGTTCATTCCATCCTAATGAAGTTATTGAAAGACTAGCCAGTAGTTATAATCAACTAGTATTGATAATTTCTCTTCCTTCAGTGGGACAGCCCAGAAAAATTTAGTTATCAGTTGGTCATTTTGTAGATTTCCTCACTCAGATCAGAGGTTTGCTTATGTAGATCAGACCTTGTTGTAGTTAGGTATGCACTTAAATGATATAAATTATTGTTCTGCTCTATAACACTTGTCTTATATTCTTATATTTAAACAAAAAAAACCCTGCCGTTAAAAAAAAAAAAAAAAAAAGCAGTAGGGGTAAAAAAGTTTCTAAACTTTATTTTGGCACAAAAATAATCTATTTCAACATTTTAAACGTATTTGACTTCCAGTTCTATGGCTCAGTGACCATTTAAATTGCAGTTATGCCTCTCTGCATTCTTTTAGTTGAAAGTCCAGATTCTGTTAACCTGAAATGACTTTATAAAGTCGTTTCCCACAGGACTGCCAACACCTCCGCCTCTATGGACTTCAACTAGCTTTCTTAGCTGTTAATCCTAAACCTAAATGTATGAGTTCTCCACCACTTTCAGACATCCAAATAATTTAAACCAGAAAATGTCAGCATTATTATCTAGGAAAAAGCTTGAGTCAAATGTAAATATCAAGGTTGTTGGGATGTTTTCCAAGACTGACACCAGTATTTACAACTACTTTCGCTAATAAAGGCTGTGACGATGAAATGTAAGTCACCTTCTCTAATGGCCATATATAATAACAACTTGCTGTGGTATTTTACATATGCTCCATATTTTAACCAGACAGTGTTGACCTGACAGAAGGAAAGTCATTAGATGGAACAGAGATAATGGTCAACTATTTCAAGACTTAAAAAAAAAAGGGGCTGATCACCAGTGCTCAGAATCTAGAGCTCAAAAAGTTCAGAAATTAACCATTTTCACAGAACCAACATGCCAGTGTCTTTTCGAAACATCACACTTAACATCAAGAAGATATTAGGTTGCTCTATAAACTTTAGAGCTGGGGACTACAATGTGGAGCTTCACTGCAGCGCTCACAGCTGAGCTGAATCCATTTAGGCTGTTTAAGTGGTCGATGGAGTGTCTAAAAATGGGTGTCAGTCCTCTTCCACTATGAGATCATTCTGTCTCAGGCACATTTGGTCAGTATCCATTTAGCATGCTCTGACCTTCAGCCATTAGTTTTGCTCCCTCTCTTTGTATGTTAAATGGTGTTTGAGCTTGATCGTGCACAACTAACTATCAGAGGTACTGACTGCACCTAACAAGTCGTTGGAAGGCTTTTTTGAAGTCCTCGTTAAAAATAGTGTAGATAAGGGGGTTGATGAGTGAGTTAAGGTAGCCCAGCCATGTAAGAAAGTCAGCCATTTCCACTGAAGTACTGCAAGAACTGCAGGTGTTCACAATCACCTCCTTGAGAAAAAATGGCAGCCAACAGATGACAAAGGCCCCAATGATCAACCCCAATGTGGATGCTGCCTTGCGCTCCCTTGCGCCTGAGATCCGGGGTCCTTGGTAGAACTGGCTCTTTCGAGACTCACTTTGTGACTCATGTCTGCGCGACTTGCTCTGCAAAGCCTGCCGTGAAATGCGTACCCGTTCACGCGGAGTTTCCTCAGTGGAAGGGTCAGATACGGACTTTTCTGGAGGGCTTATGGGCTCTGGACTGCGAGGCCCACAATCTACATCTCCATCTCCAGCTGGGTAAGACGAAGGAATCATACTCCCATTGGTCATGCATGAGTGACGGCTAGCCCTGCTAGCCTCCCTGCGCATATAGAGAGTTTGAGCAGCTTGGTAGATTTTATAGTAAAGAATGAGGATGAGTAGCAGGGGAATGTAAAAAGCTCCAAGTGTGGAATAAAGGGTGAAGGCCATGTGATGGTGGATGATAATGCATTGGTCTTCATGTTCTGCATCCGTGCTGTAATGCCGCCACAGTAGAGGAGGAAGGGAGATGAGGATGGACAAGAACCAAACTACTGCCACCATTGCACCAGCCATGGCCCCAGTGCGCTTGCGAGAGTACTCCACAGCATCAGTAATGGCCCTGTAACGGTCAATGGCGATTGCAGCGAGGTGAAGGATGGAACATGTGCAGCAAGTTATATCCACACTTAAATAGATGGTGCACACCACCTCACCCATGACCCATCTCTCCTTCTGGATGTAAATGATGCTGAAGGGCATGACCAGAACAGCCACGAGCAGGTCGGTCACTGCTAATGAGCAGATGAGGTAGTTGGCTGGGTGGTGCAACTTCCTTGTGACGGCGATAGCTGTGATCACAAGGCAGTTGAAGAAGGTAGTCAGGATGGTCACCACAGAAAGGGTCACAGTAAGAAGGATTTTACTGGGTGGCAGGTTAGCTGAATCAAATAAGTCATAACTGCTGCTGTTTGTGGCAAACACTCCTTCAGTCCAGTTGGGAAAATCCATACTGCAAACAAAACAGAAAGAAAGCTGTTCATAAGATATAAAAGGGCAAGAATTTTTGAAATCTGGTCATAATATGGTAACAATTTAGATATTCCTACCTGTCTAAACTCAAATGTGTTGTTGGATCAGTTGGTTCAGAGCGGAGCGGACTGTCTGCTCACATCTGTGCTGCCTGGTAGATCTGCCATCACTCAGCACCTGTGAGAAGGAATGACGGAGAGGAGAAACTGTGAGGGAAAGAAGTAGGAAAAGGGAAATGAAGGCTATAGAAATTATAAACATTATTAAGCACCTTTATTTACAGGATTAGCAATTTATTTTGGTGTCTTAAATGTTTTTGTTTTAGCACCTGTCTCTTTAAGGCCCACATCTGAAAAACTCTGTGTGCCTTGATTGGTCAGCTGATTGGCATTCAGCTAATTGCAGAGTAAGTAACATTCATTCCACGCTTGAGGAATGCAAAACCTGGCAGTCGGTTGGCTTTATATTGATATGTTCCTGTGTTGCAAAGAATAACTCTCATCAGTGTGAACTTTGGAATCTGTAAGGAGTAACCACATGTACAAAAATAAATAAATAAATAAATAAAATAAAAAACTTTAGTAGACGAACCCAAGAAGTATATATTTTTCATATTCTCTATAAGAGAATAAAGATTCAGCTGAGCTACCATTGATGCAATAGGTAGTTTGAAAGAACTAATGATTTTACAGTGCAGTGAAAAGCTATTTGACCCTTACAGATATCTTCAGTTTTTGCTTTTTTTTTGGTCACACGAACATGATTCAGATCGTCATCAATTAAAAAAAAATGATATCAGAAAAAGATAACCTGAATAAGTACAAAAAGCAGTTTTTAAAACATAATTTTTATTTTTTTAAAAACCTGGCTTGATGTGAAAAAGCAATGGTGCAATGGTCTTGGATGTCGAGGAATTTTGGCCCACTCTTTACAGAATTGTTGTGATCCAGCCCCATTGGAGGGTTTTTCAGGCATGAACAGCCTGTTTAAGGTCAAGCCAGAGCATCTCAATTGGATTTAACTTTGACTGGAACACTCCAAAACATTTACTCTCTTTTTTTTTCGAGCCTTTCAGAGGTAGACTTGCTGATGTGTTTCCAATCATTGTCCTGGTGTAGAACCCAAGTGCACTTAAAACTGTGAGAGATCACAAACTGATAGCAGGACATTTTACTTCAATTAATCCATCAAGTCATCTTACAGCAGGTCATCCAGGTCCTGAAGCAGTAAAACAGCTCCAGACCATCACACTACCACCACCATGTTTGACTGTTGCTATGACTTTCTCTTTCTGAAACACTTTTAATTTTATACTAGATGTAACAGGATGCACACCTTCCAGAAAGTTCCACTTTTGTCTTGTCAGTCCACAGAATATTTTTCCAAAAAGTCTTGGGGGTCACCAAGATGCCTTTTGGCAAATGTAAGACAGGCCTTTGTGTTCTTTTTGGTCAGCAGTGGTTTTGGCCTTTGAACTCTCCCATGGAGGCTATTTTTGTCCAGTCTCTTTATCATTGTTGAATCATGAACACTGACCTAAACTGAGGCAAGTGAAGCCTGAGGCACTTTAGATGTTCTAGATTCTTTTCCGACCTTCTAGATGAGTCATCGATGCACTCTTGGAGTAATGTTGGTAGGCTGGCCACTCCTGTTTTCTCCATTTGTTGATAATAGCTCTCACTGTGGTTTGCAGAAATGGCTTTGTAACCCTTTCCAAACTGTTAACACTCACTTTGTTTGCCATCTGTTCCTGAAGTGTTTTCGATCAGGGCATGATATGTTGATTTTTTTTTTTAGATCTTTTAGCCTACTTTATGTGGTCAGACAGGTTCTATGTAAATTATTTCTTGACTGGTAGGTCTGGCAGTAATCAGGCCTGGGTGTGGCTAGAGAAACTGAACTCAGGTTGGTTTGGAAAGCCTGTTTCCCCTTAATAAATGAAATAATAATTTAAAATCAGCTTTTTTGTGTTTATGTAGTTATTTTTGTCTGATATTAAACTTCATTTGATCATCTGAAACATTTAAGTGCGAGAAAACAGCAAACACAGAAGAAATCTGTAAAGGGCAAATACTTCTCATTCACATTCAGACAAAAAAAAGAAAAGGAAAGGAAATTAAAAATGGAATTAAATGGAACTGCCGACATACTTTAATTCTATAAAGCCTAATTAAAATTCGACATCAGTTGACCCCATACATTAATGCTACCATCAGTCTAAAACAGTCGTGCATTCAATTAGTCACTATAATTAAATCAAATTGCACAGATATGACTGTTACTGCAGCTCTCCTTCACAGTACATTGTTCAGTAACCTGAAGAAACGAGAAGAAACTGTTGCTATAGAAACTCTACAAGTACAATAATTTATTTTTTTAATGTGGTGATCTAGCAGAGGCAGCCAAACTCCGAGCCAAGGTCTCGATTGAGAATATTCAATTCCAAGGAGGCAGGTTCAGGTCTAGGTGGGTGGGTGAGCGGGGCGGCAAGGCTACATAACTAAAAAAAGTCAACCCAATTTCAGTTCTCTTAAACCCAATAGATGGTAAAGTGTGCTAATATGATTTATCTGAACAATTACAGATTTTTTCCCCTCTTTTTCTCCAAGTGTTGATAGTTAATGCTTTCTCATGTAATACTGAAACCATGTTGAGGAGTCCCAGATAGTAAGTGTGACAACTAGGTTAATTCAACATTACAATAATATCCAGGAGATGAAGATGATTGCAGGGCATGTGATGAGACTTGATCCACCATCAAAATAAAAAAAAAAAAAAATCCTGGACTAAGAGCTGAGTTTTGATTCTCACATCAAAACTGCCACTAAAAACGTATATTCACTGGAGAAATATCTCCAGAGTAGGACTGTTTCTCTCTCCAGCAAACACAGACACAGGTCCATGCTTTTATCACATGCAGACTGGATCATCGTAATGCTATCTTTTCTGGTCTCCCTACCAAAATTATTTCACAACCACAGTTACTTCAAAGCTCAGCAGCACGTTTGCTGACTAAAAGCAGAAAGAGACTGCAGATTACATCAGTTTTAAAGTCTCTGCACTGGCTACCGTTTTGCTTCAAAATTTATTTTAAGATTGCTTTGCTAGTTTATAAACTCTTATCAGTTCTTGTCCTCCCCATTTGTCAGAGTTGATTACATTTTATCAACCTTCTTGGACTCTCAGATCTTCTGGTAGCAAATTTTTGCTTATTTCCAGAGTGAGAATACAGTGATCTCTTGCCAATTCGCGCTTTAAGTTCTGTGGTTTTAGTTATATGCAGATTTTTCAGAAATATATAATATAATAAAAAATTGCGGAAATTCTGCTAAAATTCACCCCACAGCAGACGAGAGGTCGCAGCTGCCCGCGAAACGTCAAACAATGACTTACAGCCTCCTGTAAGTCCCCATTAACTGCGAAAAATAAGGGATCACTGTAAAAGCCTACATCCAAAAAAACAGACATCCACATTTGTGGAATGATTTCCCAGAAGACCTGATTCATTTCATATATTCTTAAATTATTCATTTATGTTTGATTTGTTTATTACTTTAATTTATTTATTTATTAACACCTTACCTTTAGCACATACCCGTTTACTTATTTATCTGCTTATTTATGTGTTTTGTGCATTTTAACCATCAATCTTCAGAGTTTCCTCTGAGATCACAGGTGGTGTTTCCTCCATTTCTGCTCTGCTATCATTGAAATAATTGGTACAGGTCAAGGTGTGTTGGTGAGTCTGTGCATAACATGTGTTTGCATGTGTGTGATATTTTGTGCTTATTTGGATGTGTTTGATGGCAAAAGCTGAAAGTCGTTTTTAAAAACATAAATGTAATTATGTCATTTAATTGTGTAAAGCACTTTGCATTGCATAAGCTGTCTTAAAATTGCTACACAAATAAAGTTTGATTGGTTGATTGACTTTAATGAGGGTGTGGGTACTGGCGTAGTGATCTGTGCTGAGTGTAATGATCTTACTGTATGAGAAAAATCTAATTTCTATTCTTAATCAGCCGTACTGAAACAAAAAACATTTGGAATATTATTCCTTACAAACAAATCCCTTTCATTTACTCTGCAAACACCGAATGGAACATTAACTTCCCATTTTGCAGCTGACAAAACCAGATGCTAAGTTGAAAACAGTAGTTTGTGAGTTTTAAGAAATCATAAAATTGCTTTTAAAAGTTAATTGTCACAAAACATTTATAATAATAAAGCTGAAGCAGGCTCATTGCTGAGAAAACAAACAATGACTAAAAAGTAGATTTAAATGCAGACATAATGCCATAACAAAGTGTGAAGTGAACCAGTGAATTTGAAGACTATAAAAGTGCCTCATTCCACTGTACCATGCAATTCTGCATTCTTTATCCTCGGATGAGCTGGAAGACAACCACCCAGTACGCGGATTACTTTGTGCAGAGAGATAAACGATAATTACGGCTGCACTGATGTATTGTCAGTCGTGCATTTGACAGCAGTTTTTCAGACAACCAGTGTATATCAGACAAACAGTGTGGGCATCGTGTTCTCAACAGTGCGCATCTGGGTGTGAATATGTATAAATGCAGTGGTTGACATGAACAACAGTGGCATGCCGTCATTATGTGCACCAAAGAAGTTATTTGCTTTTGTGCTGAAATCTTCGATAGCACAGCTTTTCTGCTCAAGGCCATCTGAAGATAAGCCCACACTGAGCCAGCATGAATCTAGTCTGTTTATGATCTGCTTTATTCTTAAAAAAAAAAGAGAATCACAGCTTCATTCACTGATTTATATCCACAATTGTCTATTAAATTTCCAGTTTGTTTCTTTGTGTTGCTACATAATTTTTTGCTGTTCATTATTTATCTGCTCTTTCTGCAGTAGTTGTGATAAGATAAATGAGCTACTCGCACTGCCATGTTCTCTAATATTTGCAGATTTACTCGAGCTGCTGTAATGGTGCATAATTATCCCTATGCTGTCTTCAAGCAATAGATTCGGGACTCAAAAATTACAAGAGGGATGACAAAGCAAAACCATGCAAAGCAAAAAACAGTGCTAAAATACTTCCTCAACTTTCAGAGAGCGGCACCTTTAACTTATTCTGATCACAACCAATGCTTCTCACTCACAGCTCTAAATTCACACGCAAAAGTAAAAACACCTGCAAAGATGAACATATATATATATATATATATATATATATATATATATATACACACATACATACATACATACATACATACATATATATATATATAATGTCAATCCATACAGTCATCAGCTTTACCCTAATTTCTAGGAAAGCAATAAAAGAGGCAAAAGTCAGGCCTCAAACATTCAGTCCCTTTAGCCCCTTATCTCCACTTCTCTTATGAGAACGGGGATGCTGTATCTGTCATGTGGAGCCCAATCATACACAGTTTGGCCCAGGAAAGACAGAACGCTGCCAAAACACTGATGTGAAGGAGGGAAGATGTGAAGAAGCTGATTGTGTGACTGACAGCTCAGCAGCAGAGAAGATTAAATTACTTATGAGGACACAGCAAATCTCATTTACATTTTAGACCAGGTTTCCCATTATTTTATTCACCTATTTAATTTCAGGTTGAAGGTATGACATATGATGAAGTGAGGCAGAAAGATTCTTAAGAAGAAAGTCTATTTAGGATGTTTTAAAACCATTATCAATCTGAAATCCAAATAGATTTTTTTTAATGTAGAATAAACTCTAGATAAATACACATACACAGTTGTATTCTCACTATACGATGTAAAAATTCCTCATTGTCCCTGTTCTCACACACTGAGAACTAAAGCTAAAAACATGGGAAAAAAAAAGGCCACCAGATTTTGTCCTTTTCAGTGTAACTTCATGCGTGCCACAGCCAGAGTATCTCTGCACAGGCAGATGCACACCATGTCACTGATAGTTCTCTGTACCTGCTTTATGCAGATAGAAGTATTAGCTGGCAAGATGCCCTCCAGAGACTGAATTTCATGGAACTGGTTCAAGCACTCAGAGACAAACAGGACAGATGCACTTGATCTTATTCTTTACTGGAGCTAATGTAATATTGGTATTTGGGCGTTCAGTGTTAAAGGTCGCCTCTTGACATGTTTTGATCCGTGTATAAATAGATTATTCTGCATAATTTGCATCTATTACTGTATTAAAATAGGGGTGAAAGGGCATTTACTCTTTATCACTGGAGAGTCAGGAAAGTAGAGATGTTCAGATACTGATTTCATTTCATTTCATTTAGTATTGATCATTAATGGTTATCTTTTATTAACAACATTTTTAAAATTAATGCCTTTTTGTAAGACAAAAAGGTATTCATATTTTGAGATTTGAACATATTGAAGGTCCAAATGTTCATTGTAAAACAAACTACCTGCACTTTTAATTTACATGAAATATGTTCAGTTTCAGGAGAGCTGTTTCAAAGATCTACTGGCTGGCTCCAGATATTCAATTATGCGGGAAAATCTGACAAAATCTGTCCAGCTGCCGACAGAGGGTGGTCATCCAGACAATAATCTCTGCAGTTTTGTGTATTCTTACTGAGCCTTTCTGGCTTTCTTTGGGGAATTTCTCTTGATTCCCCAAAGCAATGGGCTGTGTTTTTTTTTTTTTTTTTGCTGCATACTGGATATGTCCCTCTTTCCTGTCGACTTGATAGACTCATGATTTTTTTTTTTTTTTTTAAGCTAAAGACTCCTTCTATGCTTTGTGAGGTTGCTGGTGTTACATTTAGCAACATTCATTCCATACCTGGAAACCACAACTTAGCATAATAATCTTCCAGTCTAAAATAATGCCATATTGCCATATGCTAATGCTACATATCGAGCTCCTGTCCACCAATTCACTTCCCACTGCTTCTTCACCCTCAGGCTCAAAGCAGGAAGTGACAAGGCATGTCATGGTTTGCATGTCATGGCCGACCCAGGCCATGACAAGGCAGGACCCCATTATTTCCAGTGCTTCCTTTTAGAGCAACAAAGAATGATAATAATTTGGATTCTGTTTCTAAAATGTGCATAGTATTGGATGGTGCATAGAAGTAGATAGTCGTAAATTGTCATAGATCCCAAATTCTCTTTGGCCAAAAGATTGGATCCAGCTACAAACATGCAACTTTTTATTTTTGTCTAATATTTGCTTTTGTTAGAGCAGCATCAGAGCCTGTGACTTAAAAAAACTGAACAAGCGAATAAAGACTGGCTATGTTCCAAGAACTGTTGGAACATAGACTGAAACATCCTCCATCCATCATTATGATTATATTTATCATGATCCACAAGTAACTTTGTCAAACCCCACTGACAAAGATACAACACCCATACAATGAATCAAACATGCATTTTTCTGGGTTTGTTTTTCTGTTTACTTTGATAGAATCAATAAGCTATAACTTAAGTCGTCTCTTTTGATTTTGAGCGCACTCTCATGGCTGAAGACGCACTGCTTGACAAGGATGACAACCTTGACCAGTGAGCCACTGACTTAAACTGAACCAACTGGTAAATAAGCTGACTCTATTCTGGAGTCTCTGGAGCTGATTCTGCAAAGGAGGATAATTCATACAATGAGGAACATCATTGACAATTCTGAGCATCCTTTTCACAAGGCAGTGATTCAGCAACAGTGTCTTCAGTTAGAGGCTTCTTCAGATCCTCTGCAACTCAGACCACCGCAGAAGATTTGTTCTGAACACAGCTAGAATCATCGATAAAGAATCACTGAAGAGACATAAATATTAACAACTGCAACAATGAATTTTCATTTGGGAACTTGAAATCCATTTATGAGCACGCAGCATTGAATGGGTTTTACTGCACGCAATTGGGATTGTAACACAACCCAATGTAAGTTTTGTGATAGCGCTTCTGTTGAATTATAAAGCAGCTACTGTAGTTCCAGTCTGCCACCAGATCTTACTGTTTCTCCTCACAATGAGGCCCAGAAGCTTCAAGCCTTTTTTGATTCACAAGGCTTCATTTGCCCATAACTACTGAAATCACAAACGGACATTGGGAGAAAATAAATATTTTGGTTACCTTCCCCGCTGTGGACTAAATGTTCAATTTTTCCGCTTCGATTTTTATGATGTGCACAACATGCTTGGCCCTTCAACCTGTTGAATGAAAAACTGATTTTCTGAGTTAGTGTGTAGCCCTCCCAATATCTTCAGAGCAATGGTGCGCTTTTACTCCTTGCAAAGATAATTTTAAAAAAAAAAGGAAGAAAGAAAAGAAATCAAGGGTTTTATCATCATCATCCCTCTCCAATTTAAGATAGCAGCCCCGATTTTGGCATCCAGGAAGGATGCATTTCACAGAAATGCATCCAAATAGCTAGTTATGAGCAACAAGCCATATCTGGCTCATTGAGGGTTAAATGTATTGTAGTAGGCCTAATTACAAACCACATAGCAAGACTTTTCTGAATCTTATTTCAGCTGCTCCCTGTTTTGGGTCTCCACAGCTGAATGATGTGCATGAATGCATTGGCACAAGTTTTTATTATGCCGGATGGTCTCAACCCACCCCAGGACTCCCACACTTTAGGGGGCAGCAATACATTTAAGCCACTTGGGAAGCCTAAGGTTTCTCTGCAACTTTAGGGATTTTTTTCTTTTACTTTTTAACCCGCTGCCTCCTTCCTCTGTTCCACCTCGGAAGGTAGTAAAAGTGGCATGAGGGGTAATATGAGTGCTATGTGAAATGGCACTATGGAAAGACTTAATAGGATGGCTGCATACTCCATGCAGTGGATAAACTTAGTTCAGTTTGGGGATGGTTAGACAGCCCATCAGGCTGTGTGCAAGTGGTGTTCAGGCCTGCTGTCATAATATCTTGGCTGGCGGAATTGCAAACTTTGTCACTCGACTTGGGGCTCCAGTCACTCAGTGAACCCTGCTGCTGTGCTTAACAATGTGGAGCGGACACCAACGGTCACCACCTGCTCAGTCGGACCCAATGTATCTGTCCTGTAGCAACAGAGAAACTGAGGCCAGCACTGCTCTGTGTGTCCAGCTGGAACAGCCAGCTAGAATCTTTTTTTGTTTTGTTTTTTAAGCATTTACTTGCACCGACTGAATAACAGTCACAAAAAGACAGACTTGTTGCTGACTGTGGACCGCTTAGCCTTGGCCAGACTGCCATGCTTTGTGAAATCACACACTTCATGGGATCATTGTGAATGTACAGCCGGAGAGTGGAGGTGGAATAAAGATCTTTTCTGTGTCTTTATATCATAATCTCTGTGTGAAAGTGTTTGTGGCAGGATGGGCTTTCTGCCTCTGTTTTAGACACTTGTTTCATACCCACCATAAAAGTCCTGATCAAAAAAATCATTTAAATCTTTAACTTTTTATGTTACAACATAACTCCAATGCAACATATATCTCAGACTTAATGTAATTTTTCATAAACATGTTAAACATGTCACACATTTGCAAAGATGAATTTAATTTACTCAGACCTTAAATAAAACTTAACATGAAACATAAGCAACTAAAGTAAACAATAACGAGTGGCAAATAGGTCAACAATACCAAATGGGCTTGTGTTAAAAAAAATCATATCTATATCTATCTGGCACCTTTAGTGTTATCCAAGGCTGTGATGAAGAATGGATTGACGGTACTGTATCTTTAGCACTTTTTTAAACACGGTAATATGTGTAAAATGGCTAGTGTGCCATATGTGACATTTCAGACTGTGATTAACAAGCACATACATAGGCATAATGAGAGAAGCGGTAGAGCAACGAAAGCATTTGAATAAAAAAATCCCCATGAGAACAAAAAGTATATTATTTTGTATTGTATTGCATTAATTATATTCAAAATCTAAGTGCTGCAGACATACCAGGCCTCACTGACAGCCCCATTCAATCAAATCAGGACTTAAATGGACAATTTTCTGAAGCGTAAATTTGACTAAATGCCTTCACCTAGACCACACCATTCCACGATGTCAAAAGAAATTCCAGGAGAAGCAGCAAATTATGTAAATGCTTCTGGTAGTGTGAGATGAAAAACTTTCAGACCCTTTCAAGATTTATGTATTGTTTTATGGTCCAGCTAGCACCTGGAACTTAACCCCATTGGGACTTTATTCAAGTAGAAGATTATTACAGCCCTTAAAAGGTAGATAAGGCAAATTAGATTAGGCAAAGTCGCTCCTCAGTGAAAGGTTGGGGCTGCCTTTCAAAGCAATCAAACCAGGAAGTGCACTTCAGCTGTATTAACTCAAAATATGGGTTGTGTGTGTTTATGTTTCTCTCCGAGAATTTAATCATGGTGAAATAGAGATATATATTTTAATGCTCTTCCGGCTTTTAAGGGTTTTCCTGTCTCTCCTCATTCATTCTGGAGCTCGCTCAACCGCTGCAGTGCAGCCGTGTTTTCTCTGCTGATTGAAGGGATGAGTGTGTGCTTGAATGTTGTGTTTACAAACAATGCCAGCTTTTTCTTATTTTATTAGCCATTTTTATTTTATGGCCATGGTGGAGATAAAACATGAGACAACTGAAGCAGAATGGCAGAAATAAAATGCAGGAAATACTCAACAAATCAGAATTATTCAGCACCAGAGGTTCTGGGTAATCTCAAAAGTATTACCTTCCAGAAGGATGAATTTTAGTGGTAAAATATATCTCCAAGAATTCTGAAACCAAACCAAACCAAAACACTTTGATGTTTTTCCAAGGTGACTTATATTCATCATTGGAAATAATTAGGAACGGTATCCACACACACACACACAGTCTCATAATAAATGGAGCATGTAAAAAAACAAGTGATGAGATTGAGAGTATCATCTTTGAACCTGCAAGACATGATTCTGTCAGATTTGGGGAGGGAAACAAAATTCATTCTACATCTAAAGTGCTTCACAGGATCATTCAATATCATAGCAGAAGTTTAGAGGCTGTAACAGACCTCCTTGATCAAGCCCAAAAAGATTGAAATATATTGAGCTATCCTTGCTGACAACCTTTACAAAAGTGCTAAGGTCCCAAGGCAAGGATAAAAATCTCAATTTTTGGGGAAAAATGTCCATGATTACCTCAGAAAAAGAAAAACAAACATGATATGGTTTCAGAGAATTTGTGAAAGTGGTGTCCTGGTGTCTGAAGTTTCTATAATGAACCAAAATGTTCTGACAGTGAGCTTAAAACCTAGTGTGGTTTGAACATTATTATTGCAGGTGCTTTACAATAATCTTTTCTCAACTAATCTATTCTATGTGCTTCTTTGTTATAGGCGAGAACAGAATTTTGAAATCAATCCAGCACTTTTAGAATGTGAGGCTCTTACCACTCAGTTAAGTCCAGGTGGTACCTTTTTTCCCCGAGCATGGTGCTGTATCAGTAAAGTAAGCTTGTCTCAAGAGTGGAATCAACATGTAAGATTGTTAAACATATTTCTCCAGATTAGTATGGAACCCTTGTAGATTAACAGTTTAATAGTCCTGTATTTGAGCTCCTTAATCAACCTAAATCAGCACTTTCACTCACATTCACTTTTTCATTCATCAACCTTTCATCTGATACACTTCAAATCCTTTATGAAACTCTGCGGATGTATTATTGGGGAGGTGAGAAAGTGATGCTGAGACAGGATTCATTTAAATCGAACAGTCCTCATATTTTGCCAAAAAGTCGATTTCGGTTTCACTACAACAGTATTCTAAGTGGGCTTTGTCTGGTTGTTTCTGGAGCCAAAGTTGCCCGTAATTCTGGGCAGCATCAAAGAGAAATGTCATTTCATAGATCAAAGGAGGCATTCTAGTATAAACAGCTAAATGTCACACATGGGTCGAAGACTGGTAGCCTGTCAGGGACTCTGAGGCTCACATCTAGCTGGTATCGGCTCCATGGATTAGGTAACAGCCAGGTAAAGAGAAATGATGACTGAATACACTTTTATTTACTACATCTAAACACACTGAACACCACAGGTTTCATAAACATGATACTCAGGTTTGAGACCACTTAGTTTTCATAGGAATAGGCACCAAGGCAACTTTTTCAGACTTATGTTATGCAATTTGCTGTTGTGGTTAAGAAAATGATTATGCTTTAGTTTCTAATACACTGCTTTATAATGCTAATCTCTCTCATCTTTTTTTTTTAAACAACTGTCTTCATATACATTGATGGTTAGTGCCGAATTCTGGCAAAACCTGGATATATACACAATTGAATCTTGCAGTAGATGTTAGTTTTCTTTTGTGTGTGTTTGACTGAGTGTGTCCTTCACCAGCCCTCTTTGGTAGTCGAAGATAATTTGCTTTTTTAACTCTCCAAACCCAGATTCTGTCAGAGAGAACTAATTACCTGACAGTTGAGCACAAAAGGACAGGACAGATAACGACACTAAACAAAAAGACATAGGAGAGACAGTGATGATGTGGTGTGTGTAGTATGTGTGTGCTTGCTGGTGCATGTACTGCTGAGGGCAACGTTTCCTCAGCATCAACCGTGACCACAGCCACAGTTACAGGCTGGATCATAGATGGTGCTGGTGTGTTGGGCCAGTGTCATGCAGCAGACCTTCACCAGTGAAATGGATTTCCTTCAAGGCCCAACAGTAATCCAAGGCTCTACATCCAGCCTGGCCAGCCCCTCCACCACCAACATGTCCGGTCAAGGCAAAGAGTCCCCCACACCCCAGAGACAGGGAGCTCACCCAGAAAGCTGGCTGGACCAAGCCCCCAGCCAAGGTCCGCCCGCTGGAGGCTTCTAGGTCCCTCCAACGCCAGCCAAGAGCCTCAGAACGGGGAAAGTTCCGCCTCAGCATGGGGGGCGTTTTTAGCCGCCTCCCTGCTTAAAAAAGCCAGCAGGGAGATTGGCTGGTCTCCTGCTGGGTCCATAATGGCTGATCCATTCTGTCAGGTGTGAGGCAGAATGGAGGACCCAGGCGCGGGAGTTTCAAAAGAAATAAAGTATTTATTTAACAAAAACAAAACCAAAAGTCCAAGAAAACCAAAATCTACAAAAGTAATCCAAAAGGGGAAAAAAGACTAAATCCAAAACAAACAAAAAAATCCACAAAAATAATCCACAAAAGTACTTACAGGACATCAGACAATGCAAAAACAAAAAACAAACTGGCATAGAAACCCATGGAAATAAAGACAACAGACCAGCACAGACAGGAGAGATGACAAGACTTAAATACACAGGTCAACAAACCAGAGGCAGGTGCAGACAATCAAGATAACAAGAGGGAAGGAAGCAAAACTGAAAACAATGGAGACAAGACAGACCTTCAAAGTAAAACAGGAAACAGCTAACACAAAAGACACGGATTGACGGCAACTTAACACAGAACAAAGAAAACCCAAAATGGCCGTCATGGCCGCCCCAGACCATGACAGTACGTTATTTTTCTATTTTCCATCTTGTATACATTTTTAAAGTATACAAGTAGCTGAACTGGCATACATTTAAGTACCTCCTTCACACTTGTTCAAATCCAGCATGAGGGAAAATTAAAAATTCAACACTGATCACAACAGCATGATATATGGAAACAGAACAGAGACTGGGCAATGGGAAAAAAAAAAGAAAAAAAAACCCACCATACACTAAAATGAAATAAACAGTAAGTATTTTCTTGGCATCCTTTGTTCCACTGGTGCATTAGGAGACTGTTACATGTGAATTTATTATGTTGATACAATAAAAAAACTAGCTTATAGAATAAAAACCTACAGAATGTGTAGGTCAAATTCTGATTGGTTGAGAGCTTGACCTTTTTCCCACAAAAATAGGGAAAAAAAAAGTTTTAGTCAGAGTAGGGGTGAACAATAACTATCGGGCCGATAACAGGAAATTATGATGTCATCCCGATAAATACAATATCACGACGAATAGCCCAGATAACATATATATTTTTGTCAACACAGCAGTGCCTCTCTCCCACTAAGCCATGAATGACCAGCAGTGAATGTTATGTTCAAGTGACATCAGCAAAATCAGAAAAATGATTACTCAATAAGGAAAATCAAGAATACCCCCTCATGTCATAATTTTGGTAGTTGCTGACTTGCATTGATATTCGCAGTATTTTCCCCACATGTTACACATAAAAAAAGAAAAAAAAATAGAAAAGGCTGAAAGAATGACTGTTACGCCCTGGCCCGTGAGGGAAAAGGGACGAAACATAAAACCAGATGTAACTGGTAATGAAAAGGCATTTAATAAAAGGTAACGGGGTCCAAACAAACCAAAATAACAATAAATACAACACAAAACAACCTCAGACAAAGGTAAAGAGTTGAGTCATTGATAACACACCAAAAAAACAAATAGAAGTAGCCTAATTAAACTAAAATAGCTGCACAAAGGCTTCGTAAAGAAAAGAAAAACCCAATAATCCTCCAACCAAATAATGCAAAACAAAACAGGACTTAGCACACACCCAAACTAACAAAAGCGAGCTAAATGGGATACTAATTACTTCTATTGTTCAAAAATGGAGCAGCACAAATGCGAGGCGAGCTGAGAGGACACCAAGAATCCACACATTCTTTCAAAATTATTCCATTTTTAATAGGGCTGGGCAACGATTAAAATTTTTAATCGCGATTAATCGCAGTGGCAGTAGCAATAAATCTTATTGCCACTGTCCAGGGCATTAATGTCATCCTGTTTTTATAAAAATTTTTAAAAAAAAGTCTACAAACAAAATCGCAACAAATTGATTGTGGCTCAGCACACTCAGAACAATAAAACAGGTAGTTGGTAACAGCAGAAACTTTTAACGGGGAGTTCAACTTGGCAGTTGTTACAAATAACCTTGTTTCTGTCAAATCTTCCATCTGGGAGAACTTTAAAATTAAAATGTCCATGTTAAAGTTCAGTAACTTTACCAATCCGTGTATCATTCATTCTTTCCATTTTCAATTGTCAATCCAAAATTAAAAAAAAATTAAAAAGTGACATTTTACTATGTTTTTAATTTTTTAATCTGACACAAAAAAATGAAAAAAAAAATGCCTTTTTTTAAAATATATATTTCAATCTTAGACTTGGATCAAAAATACAAAATGAAAATACAGGCCACAGAACTGAATTTGTTTTATAATTGAGGACTGGACTTTCTGTTGTCATTACAAATCTGTGCCACTAGATGGAGCCGCACTGAAGTAACCAGTAAGAGAACAGCACAACAGTGAACACATGGAGCAGTTCTGATGTAACATGGAGGAATGACGCGAAAGTTTTGTTGCAGTCCAGAGTTTTTGTTTTCAAACAGAATTGTTAATATTGCTACCTGAGTTGCTACCCGCACTGTAAAGTACACAGATTTTTATCATTCTCCATGTCTGTTTTTAGTTTACCTGCCGGATTCACAGCAGCCAGTAAGACTTTTCAAAACAAAAGCATGTGAACAACATGCGTTAACGCACGATAAAATAAATGTTGGAGTTAATAAATGAATGCGTTAACGCGATAATAACGCATTAACTTGCCCAGCCCTAACTTTTAAGCTACCTGACAACATGGTTGTTTAAAATGTGTTCGAGAAATTTTTGTGGTTTGGATTTAGGATGCTGTCCAAGACATTTCTTTTTGTCCAACTTATCGCACTAGTGATACTGAGATCAATTGTGGACAAGCTCTTGTTTCTCTTCTTGCTTGTTGTTCATGGTTCGGTGCTCTCTCAATGGTGGTGTGGCGGACAAAGATGTGAGCATATAAGGAGCCTTTATGTTTGTTTGTGTTTTTTTTTTTTTACCCCCAGGCTGCAGCAATCCTCATATGGATAGGTTATTTTCTAAAGTGGAAAGGAGGCTCTTCCGACAGATGAAAAAAAACATTGAGGCATTGATGGATTGCTGCAGTTTGGTACTGAGATGAGCAGTACCAAGTAACATGATTTGAAATAATGCAATTTGAATTACAGTTCTTTTTCAGTGAAAATTTGAACCGAGTAAGAGTAAAGATTTTTTTTCCCATGTTGTCTGGCCATTATAAACTGTCTGTAACTTATCAGGGAACATATTGGCATTAACAAAGCTTGGAGCTGATGTTAAATTGAAGTTAACAGCAAGATTACAGTAGCATATTACTTTTACTTGTAATGAAAATGAAATAAATATTCCTCTTAAATTATTGTTGTGGCCCGTCCACAGAACCTACAATCCTGCTGCAGCGATCCCAGCCTTAACTCCTGGCCTGCAACCCTTTGCTGCATGTCTTCCCCACTCTCTCTACATGGTCAAAGACAACTAGATAAAAAAAAAAGATTTGTTTCGTTTTGCAATAAGGTAAAAATGACCCTTAAAGCAGAGCAAAATAACTTTCTCATAAAATATCACTTTCAATTGTCTTACAATGGAACATCTGATTATTTTTTGGAATTATTATTTAGCTCTCAGACCCATCTGGGCCTGCTGGCAGCAGAAACTAACAGGGCAACTTCTGAAGAGAGCTGCACAGCACTTTACCCTACTAGGCCACATAACAAATTGAGGCTAACTCACAGATCTAGTTCAGTTTTGGATGACAAACATCATGGCAGAGGTGACTAAGAAACCAAAGAAAAGTAATGACAAAGGAGGGGGGGAAGAAGAGAAAACGAGATGGTGATCGAGCAAGAGACCGAACCAAAGTAAACCTTGAGCAGTCATTCAGTAGCAAGGAGTTAAAAGGGAAGATAGGATGAAGCTAGATGTGGATCTCTTGTTGCTGTTGGACAAGCAATTTAGCTTCAACTCATCTTCCATTCCAAAGTTGGTGACTTTGGTATTAGTTATTCATCAGACGTTTACCTACAATAAACAGTGTTCTCTTATGTATCTAACAAACGCCAACATCAGATATTCATTTAACCAGCGACAACAATAAATTGGCTGAGGGAACCATGGTTTGCAACTTTCAATCTCAAAATTGAAAGTTGCTTTATTATTTATTTGTTGCTTCTTGACAATTTAGCTAACTCACATGATTCTGGTTAAATTTTACATTTCTAACAACCAACATTTGATAACAGGCTCATGACATGTTAAGTGTGGGTGCTCATTATACACCACCTTCTTAGATCTAATGCCGTCTAATGTCTCATCTGTTTTAGTCATTAACTTCACCCAGATCAAACTCTTATTAATTTTCTAAATGCCTTGTTGTTTCTAGCTCCTAGTTTAAAGATGACATTTGAATTATTCACAAAATTATGATTGGATTTAATGAGCAATGAGGAGCTGCGAACACCAAAATATCAGCCTGACAGAACATATTGAAGGTTTGCTATGGCACGTCCTCAATGATGGACAGAAAGATCAGATACGATCTTTTATTTTTTACACAATGTCACATATTGTATATGGATCAGCTGAAACAAAAGACAAAAATTAATGCTTTTTCAGCATCAGCTCATGTTTTTATCTTTTATAAAACAAAATGTATCAACAGTTTTGTCTGCAGTGGTTTATGTAGGATTCCTAAATCCCTTGTGTTTCACTCTAAAATGAAGCTGGCATAAAACCAATGCTGGAGGAAATCAATAGATGTTTTAATTGGAAGCTGTTTCAACTTAAACTGAAGAAAGCCACTGGGAAAATCCAATTGGACATTTGTATTCAAACCTGTTGTCTTCCTAATTGAACAGCACTGAAAGCCATTTTAGAGTGCATTGCTTACAGTATACACAATTCATGAGTGGACTACAATGCATCCCTAACTCCCATCTGGAATCCTATTTTTTTCAAAACAACAATAATCACATTAATTTTGATCTTTTGCCTCCCAATCAGAAAGTAAGGATTAAAGCTTTGTACCTGAGGATAAAAGCATCGCTTACTAAAGAAAAAAATAAAAACAAAATCAACACAAATATAATCAAGGCCACAGAAATCCAATAAATGTTTTTCAGCTGCCTTTAAAACAGTTGAGAGGGGTGAATGAGTGCAGATTGTTCTGTTCCAAAGAAAGAGCTGGAGTTTTTACAGTTAGTTATTACAGATGTCACATTTGTGGGCTTTGATTATAATGGGCATTTGCTGTGACATCGCTTGAGGTTTTGAGATTTGTTTTTAGTTTTTTGTGCAGATCCTACTTTGATGGGTATACTGTATATGATGATGTAGATCTCCATACATCTAATTTCTTGTGACAAATACATTTTCTGCCAGAGAATGTGAAAACATAAACTACCACCACCCGTATTAATGGTAGGTAAAAATTAGGGTTGGGCAACGATTAAAATTTTTAATCACGATTAATCGCATGATTTCCCTAATTAATCACTATTAATCGCATTGTATACGGAAAATCAAATAATGAATTCAAAAGTAGTGTAAAATGCACTTTTATTTAAATGTTCTGCTGCCACATGAACTAAAGTGCCATAAAATTTGTGGTTCAAACACTTTTAACATCAGCACTTGTCAGAAGCACATATTTAGTGTAAATCTCATCTTAAGAAAATGTCAAATATAATAAAGCTTATTGCCACTGCCAGGGCGTTAATGTCATCCTGTTTTTTTTTATGAAAAATATAAAAAAGTCTACCAACAAAATCCTGAGCCAAAATCCTAACATTAAAACAGGTCATTTCTGAGATAACAGCAGAAACTTTTAACAAGGAGTTCAACTTGTCAGTGGTAACAAATAACCTTGTTTCTGTCAAATCCTCCGTCTGGGAGAACTTTAAAATGAAAATGTCCATTTAAAGTTCTGTAACTTTATCAATCTGTGTTCTTTCATTCGTTCTTTTCATTTTCAGTTGTCAATCAAAAACTAAAAAAAAATCAAAAAGTGACATTTTATTTTGTTTTATATTTTTAAATCTAATACAAAAAAAATGCTTGTTTTTTTTTTTTTTAAATATATTTCAATTTTAGAATTTTTAGACTGCCACTAGATGGAGCTGCACTGAAGTAACCAGCTAGAGGAGCCATTCCTAAACTTCAGAATATCAAGGCCCAATTTGAAATGTGAAAAATCTCTGCAGCTCATGCAAACCTTTAAACATACAACACACAACATACAAGACTAAAAGCTACATACCAGTATTAATGTAAGGTGTCAACAAATAAAGTGACCTTATCATATTAAGATGACAGTAGAATAACACTCAATTGGTTTGTTTTATTTTTTCCAAATATTTTTAAAATCATGTAATGAATATTTTACAGTAAGTAAAAAGATATTTAAAAAAAAATCGAGGATTTGAAACATTTGTTTATTTTAATGACCTCTCATCGCCCACCTGCAGTACCACGACGGCCCACCAGGGGGTCGTGGCCCACACTTTGAGTATCACTGAGCTCGAGAACAGCACGACAGTGAATGCATGGAGCTACGGTGGCCTGTACGGTCAAACAAAACAGAAAACTGCGACACGCTATTGCAAAACTCAGAACACAACACATTAACCCACAACGGAAATGCGACGGACAATATTTTCTGAGGGACCGTTTTGATTCGAGCTGACAGACAGCTGTTTCTTTGGGAGAGCACATAACACATTACAACATCAATAACAATCATTGAGCAGCAGCATTTTACTTACCTCTCATTAAACTCTCCCAAAGAAACAGCAGTCTGTCAGCTCGAATCAAAACGGCTTTTCTGTTGTGTTGTGTTGCAAGTTGTGAATTAACCCACAACGGAAATGCGACAGACAATATAGGCTTCAAAAGGCACTATTTTAGAAAACCTATATGTGACTGCACAGAAGGTTTGTCCAGTTCATTTTATACAGTCCGTTGAATGAATAGGTGATTTGGGATGATGTGTAAAAGGGTTTGAGTGGGTGTTACATCTGTACTGGCTTGGGAGGTAGTAACAAGTGTAACAGGGACAAGAATAGCTTCATTCATGGTGGCAACTTGTTGCAGCAGCTACGTCAATATTTGCTAGCATGCTGCATATTTTTGAGTTTCTGAACAAAGTCAACTTCATTGATAACATTGTTTTTTAAACTATTTTCAGCATAGTTTGGATGCTTTATTGCTTAAGGTTTTTTTTTGTCATTCTTACCCCCCGACCCCCCTCACCCACCCACACACACACACACACACAAACCTGAAATATCAAGAATCTAAATTATACCCAGACTGAGACCCCAAATCCTCCACGGAGTCCCCCTTGACTTGAAGAGGAGACTCCACAAATGCAGAGCAGGAGCAAAGCAAAGAGAGAGAAAAAGATTTAAATCAGCTCTTCCTTCCTTCATAATGGGGATTGTGAACTCTCACTAATATGGTGGATGAGCTTGAAGCACTGATGAGTACAAATCTGGAGTTTTGGCAGTGCAATTGAATGTGTTTCACCGAGACGTGGCTGCAGGAACATATATTCATGACTCCAGCGTCTCTCTGCCCAGATTTCAGACAATAATGATGAAGAGGAAAAAGCAAAGGCAGTGGAATTGCAGTGCTTGTTAACAACAGATGATGTAATCCAGGACATGCTGCTGTGAAACATCTGTTAGCTGTAAGTTTTCAACCTTAGTATATTCCCGAAAGAGCTCACCAGTGTTTTTATAGTGGCAGTTTACGTCCTCCCATCACCTGGAGCTGACGCTGCACGTGATATCATCAGCTCTGCTATTGCTAAGCAGACAAACAACAACACAGTGCATTCCCACTGGTAATTTCAAATCAAAATTAAGTCTGTCAACTGCCACCAGAGAATAAAACATGGGATCTGTTTATACAAACATTAGAGATGCATACAGCTCCTCTGCACAACCAGCTCTGAGCAAGGCAGATCACAATCTGATCTCTCGCCTCAACCTATAAACCTATCATCCAGAGGCAACCTGTGACCTAAAGGACTGTGATAAGGTAGTCACAGGAAGCTGAAGAAACTGTGGGTGTGTTTTGAGGCTACAGACTGGGATGCTCTCTGTGAGCCACATGGAGATGACATCAATGCCATGACTGAGTGTTTGACTGACTATATTAACTTCTGTGTGGACAACACCATCCCCACCAGAACAGTGAGGTGCTTCCCAATAATAAACCCTGGCTCACCAGTGAACTGAAAGAGCTCCTCAACAAGAAACAAAAAGACCCTTCAGGGAGGGAGACAGCAAGCTCTGTGGTCAGGGATGAAGAAAATCACAAGGTTCAAGCAGAAGGAGGATCAAATATAGATGGAAGTCTGGACAGAGCAAATGAACTGAACACATTCTTCAACAGGTTCAGGTCTGAGACAAGCTCAGCATCCTCCTCTCCTGCCCCTAGCCAAACAGGCCTCCCACCCTCCTTTGGCCCATAAATTCCCTGTCACATCTCAGCTGTCTTATCTTCACCTCAGTCATGAATCTTCTGCTCTGTCTCTAACCACATCAGGAAATCTTGATCTGGTTGGAGACAACTGCCTCCTCCTCCTGCCTGTCTCTAGCAGTCAGGCGAAGAGGCACCTGGAGATACTGAACAGGAACAAGGCTGCAGGTCCAGATGGTGTCAGCAACAGAGTCCTGAAAGCCTGTGCGGACCAGACATGTGGGATTCTACAGCGCCTCTTCAACATCAGCCTGAGCCAGGAGAAGGTTCTGGTGCTGTGAAAGACATCCTGCCTTGTTCCAAGACCAAAAAGATATCATCCATCTTCTTCTAATGCAGTCCTTCTCAGTTATTTTCTGCTGCGCCCCCCCTAGAAGAAGAAATTTCCCCACGCCACCCCACCTACCACCGCTACTATAAATAGTATCATTTGTCTATAAAATTGTTATAAGTACACCTCTGTACAACACTTTATCCTTATTAATTAAGAGAAACAAAAAAAAAAGACAGAAATATAGATCAACTTATAACAAAGAATGACTTTATTAACATTGTTTTTTAGTCTTTAAAGATTTAAAGTGCATCAATCCCACTGTAGTCACAGTGAAGCCAAGTGCTACATCAGCATCGTCATATTTCCTCGTATTAACTTTCTGGTGACTTTCGTTTGTCTCATTATCTCCGTCTTTCTCTGCCTTTCTTTTCATCCCCATTAAATGTTT
Organism: Hirundichthys speculiger; assembly: GCA_018398805.1. Classification (NCBI taxonomy): domain Eukaryota; kingdom Metazoa; phylum Chordata; class Actinopteri; order Beloniformes; family Exocoetidae; genus Hirundichthys; species Hirundichthys speculiger. Next base: position 190,271 of record JAGFBZ010000685.1, on the reverse strand, counting down.
TTTCCGTAGTGTCTCTTGGGGGTTTGTTCACTTCATATCTCCTGCTCTGTGCTGTGTGTATGCAAGTTCGTGCAAAAAACCCCAACACAATATAGCTAATACTCCCTGAGTACACTGTGACAATGAGAGCGCCACTGCCACCTACTGTAGTATATGTGCAATTAACACTTTATTCCAGTACGACAAAAAAAAAAAAAAAAAAAAAAAAAGCCTTGTTTCCCGGGGTCACACATGCCCCCCCAAGGCATTGCACTGCGCCCCCCTCAAGGGGTCGCGCCCCACTATTTGAGAAGGACTGTTCTAATGGCTACAGACCTGTAGCCCTCATGTCCAACATCATGAGAGTCCTGGAGAGACTTATACTGGCCCACCTGAATATGCAGACAAGCACCTTCCTGCACCCACTGCAGTTTACTTATCATCATGGGGTGGAGATGAAGACCCCATCATGCACCTGCTTCAACAAACCCACAGTCATCTGGACAAAGCAGGCAGCACTGTGAGGATCATGTTCTTCGATTTCTCCAGTGCATTTAACACCATCCAGCCTGCATCACTACGCAAGAAACTCCAGAGGACACAGGTGGATGCCTCCACAAGCACCTGGATGACTGACTACCTGACTAACAGGCCACAGTTTGGAGACTGAATGGTTGTGTGTCTGACCAGGTGGCCAGCAGCACTGGAGCACCACATAATTTCTCTTCACTCTGCACCCCTCAGACTTCCAGTACCAGTCGGAGTCCTGTCTTCTGCAGAAATACTCAGATTACTCTGCAGCTGCGGGATGCATCAGTGGGGGACAAGAGACTGTCCCTTTCAGGATTCTTGATGACTCATAAAAGTGAGTAGGGTCCTTGCTAAAGTCCCTGGAAGATGAACAGTCACGCAACAAATGGGTGGATGGACATATGATACTCATTACTGTGCCCTTAAAAAGAATTAAAATTTGAGCTCTTAATGGTCCATAAGGCTCTGTGGCCAACAGATAAGTGAGTTATGTGGTTTTTTCCCCTCCTTATACTCATTGTAATGGACATTACAGCCTCTAGGTGCTGCTATAGGGGCTTATGACTTTTTCTCTTGTTCCATTAGGAGTTAATTATATAAAATGCCACGAGGAGAGAACGCCTCTCCAGGTACAAGACAAGTACCACTCGACAGTATTATATATGGCCAGATGACAGATGGTCTCATCAAATCTGCCCCTTTGGTACCAAAAGGCCACTGAGAGTTAGTCGTTTGCCTTCCCAGAGTCCATTACTGTGTACTATGAATTAATCTCTGTTACTGCTACAAGCAAAAGGAGGAGGTGCTCCCTTCTGTTGCACCAGTGCGCACACACACACACACACACACACACACACACAAACAGGTCATTTGGTACTGTAGCCATGTTTGGTCTCTGCCATCTTTATTTTGAAGAGCTTTCAAAAGTCTTGAGCTGCCCATGACAAAGCAAAGAGAGCAGTGTAGCTTGGGGTACCTTTTGGCAGCTAAACTTAATTTGAATTCTCATCTGCCATGGGTTGCTGACAATTAATTAAACACTGATTCCTGAAGGCTGTTGGTTTTTCAAGGCAGTGGCAAACCATTTGCACACACAGTCTCTTTCACAACTGGCAGTGCTAAAAGACGGAGATGAAAAAAAAAAGTCATATTTTCATTGTCTTCCATCAGTGGCTTAGATGTATCTAGACAGATTCTGACAGGAGCCCCTGCCTCTATGGCTTGTTAGTGAAAAGCTGTGTGTTTAAGACGAGTGTCTCAGGGACACTGGGAAGACATCAAGAAGAAAATCTTAAAATTCATTTCTCAAAAACATGAAAATGTACCAATATCTCTGTAACCGACTTTAAAGTTCCACTGCAAACAGCAGGTCCTGATGAAACTGTTATATATCAAGACAGCCCCGACAAAAAAAAAAAAAAAAAGATACACACTGAACTTCTTTTAAATTTTAGTTGTAAGTAAATGCAGCACTCCAGAACCAAACAAACAAGCTGATGTGAAATCATTGTAAAAAATAAGAGCTCCATCTCCTACACTTTCAGGTTGACTCATCTGTTCATGTTCTGCTTGCCAGTTTTCTCTCCAAGGCTGTGACTCTATAGTCAAAGTTGATGAAATAAGATTTGATCAGATTTAACTTTAATGTCATTACACATGTAAAAGGGCCTCAAAATGCAGTTTAGCATCTAAGTGCAAAAAGCAGCAAGTGCAGGACATACAATATCTACAAGAATATGCGCAGATAAAGGCAGAACCATAGATTTTTCACTGCATACATAATACATATTGTAGATGCTGGATATCCTGGACTTGCTGCTTATTGCACTTTTGAGGTATTTACATATTTACAGATAACAGTGCAATACAATAAGGACAACAACAAGAACAACAATACATATAATTATTGTGCATACAGAAGTCAAACTCTAAAAAAAAAAACCAACTTTGAATGTTCTCTTTCTTTAAATCATCTCCCTGTTTGGTTAAGCGATGCACAAATATTGTCATGTTCAGCTTTAGTTGTAAGGATGCTTTTATCTTTCCTCGCATGATGCACTCAGGGTGAATTAATGGCATGAAGAGTGATTGTGAATGCTTGACACGTGCCTCTGTTGTTACTGGTTGTACCCTCACTATTTCATGTATTCCATTTTCTGTTTTTAAATGGCATTCTTCATGTTCTTTGTCTCCAGTGCTTCTCTCTGCCTTTCTCGTTTTTTTTAATTATTTCCATACATACACATATACATATAATCATTCACTTGTGATTGTGCCTGCTAAGACTCCATGAAGTCATAAATGACCTCTTCAGAGAAATAAAGTGCTTGCAGTGTGAAGTATGTTCACAAGCAAGATGCAAAGAAATTCAATGAGAATACGAATTAGAATGAGACAAATTGGATACATTTACTATTACACAACTCTGACTGTTGTAAATAATATTGATCCTGCTCTGTCCCTACATTTATTTTGAGAATAAATGATGTACTACTGTCTCCAATCACCTCTCCACTTTCAATAACAAATCCTTGTGCAGCTGCAGCGTCATTTAAGTTTAAAAGAATGATGTCTAATAGTTCCATTTCCACTTAATGTGGTATAAACATTTTCCAAGGAGAACGAGTGAATGCCCGCTGCTCTCAGATTGGTACTTTGTACAAGTTGATATCAGTCTAGATGAGCAAAACTGAATGAGCTCCACTGATTACTTCCTGCGGCCATGCCCAGCCACGCCATGTCCTTGGCTTGACTCTGCCATCACTGGTGTCCATTAATTTTTATTTCCAAGATAGCCCCCCCCCTGTAATTAAGTATGGAGAGGAAATGTGTCTCCATGGCCAAAGAGAACCCAGCTATCTTTGATATTTCAAATAACTGAACATGGGTCCTTAATCTCCTGAATGGGTCCAAGCCCAAGAGGCTATTCATGGACCGTGAGTACAGTATCCTGTGAAATGCATATTTACATCCAATGTCAAAGTTAGTTACAGTGCAGGTGTATCCTACTTGGTGTGTATGTTCCGTGGAATAAGATGAGAGCTGTAATTATAATATGCGCAATTCTGCTGCCTGTACTTACAGTCTCTCTCCACAAACTAAACTTTCCATCAAAAATTCTGTCTGTGATAATTCCCATACTGTAGCCGTGTGTGTGCACCTGCCAGAAGTAAAGGAAAAAAAAAAAACAAATAAAAATGTAATTTAGATTGATCCTTCATTTAAACAAATGTTTATATATGTGTGCACGTGTGTTTTAACTGTAGTATCCAAATGCACATCGTCAGTTATGCACACACTCCTTGCAGATAGCTGGACGATCTCCCAACCCTGTGATCCCCTCAATCTTTGTCACACCAAACCATTCTGTCAGTAAATGAATCCTGCACAAATGCTGCAACACACACACACACACTTGCTTCACATGCAAAACCCTCCCTTTTTCTATCACTAACATTCTCCTCCGTGTCACCCTTGATGCAATGTTGTGGAGCTGATTCTTCCATGGGTTGGTCCAGGAAAGCCAGTGAATCTGGTGTTGGTTAAAGAAGCATTTCACTGCAGCAAGGACTGATTCCTAGTTGAATTCCAGCAGGTATTTAGAAGGTCTGTGACTTACTTTTAGAAAAATCTGCCTCTGCATGACACTCACAGCAGGCGTGTTTTTGGATTTGTGCATACAGCCACTAGAGCTTTCCCTTGATTATTATTCCTCCTTGATTAGATCTGAACAATAGTGAATCAATACTCTAACAGCAGCAGGTATATGCATCTCCTTTTCTCTCTCTTGCATAATTAAAATCCTGCTCTAACTATTTTGTTCTGAAGTCAATATTTGATCCTAGAGGGAAAGACTGAATGAAAAATAGGACAATGAGGAACACATATTGGTAGAATGTGTTTCAGATACAGGTGCAATGAAAGCTTAGGTCTTTGTGATCAGTCAGTCCCTACTTTATCAAATAACATGCATGACAATAGTTATGTCAGGCTAAAAACCAATGGACAAAATGAACTCCAGTGGAATGAAGCATTTAAAGCAAAGAAAAATAAAAACGTTGTAGCAATATCTAAAAAAGCCAGTTACATCACATGTAAGCCATATATGCATCCATCATAGAAATCAGCCAGCCAGTCTAAAAGTGACTACTTCTCAAATCCGTTGCATTGATTTGAAAAAAAAAAAGAAGAAGAAGAAACAAAAAAAAAAAAAACCAAACTGCACAGGAGCTTGTGTCAGTAAATCACAAGTATAACTTGAAGGAAAACAAACTTACTCGGCATCCGCGAAAAGCTTAAACGCGCCGGCAGTGCAACATTACATCCCCCATCAATGTCAGTCCGCAGCTCACCGGCGTTCATCCGCTCAGTGCGACGACGGAGGCGCGCGGGAGGGCGGGAGCGAGCTTCCCGGCCGTGGACGGAGAGAGGAGAGGAGGAGAGGAGAGAGGAGAGGAGCGCGAGTAGGGAGGAGGTGTGAGGGCAACATAAGTAAAAGGAACTATTAAACGTCACATAGTGTCTGAAAGGGTACATATTCACTACTGCACTAATTTTTACACTGCTGACCTTATTTTGATCTCTGTTATTCATATAGCCAAACCTAAACGAGTCGAGGAAATGTGTTAGGAGGTGCACAAACTAATATATTTCCTGTCAAAATTCTAAAGAAAACCACAGCCTCACAGCTCTGTTTCTCTCACTCCCAAGTTTTTTGCCGGGTTGTTTTTGCCATTCAGAACTGAAGATGTAGCTGTTTGAATCAAATTAAACCAAACTTTAATTATAGAGCGGTTTTTTATGCCCTCAGGCAACACAAAGTTCTTTATATGAAAAAATAAAATAAAAACAATGAACATTAAAACCAAAACACATCACACACCCCAAGATACTAGCAATTAAGCTATCCTCCCATCACCCCCCCCCCCTGCACCACAAACATAACAAAACTCCTTTTCTGTCTCTAAAAAAAAGAATAAAAAGGTATAAAATGGTTATATTTAACAAAAATAAATAAATGTATAAATAAAAAAATAAATATCTAAATATCTGGCTTGGCACTGCTGTGAAGAAATGATAATTTGGGGATCTAATCACCCCAGGAGCCAGCTTACTCACATCCAGAGAGGCCATCACCACAGCAACCACCCAGGGTCCAGACCACAGTTGTTAGATGGCACTGCAGGACCCCTAGCTGCCCAGACAAGGGTGATCACCATGGCAACAGCCCCCCAGACAGAGCAAGCAAAGCCCTCAGCGTGTAAGATCCCCTTTGAGGAGTAACTATGAAATTAACAAAAATGAAAATAACTAAATAAAATTGAATAAAAATTCAGAACAAATGTCAAATGACCTTAAGGCAAATAACAATAGTAAAAATGTACATAAAGGACCTAATATAATAAACCAATCAATAAATGAATAAAATAGATTTATACCTAATGATAAAAAAGAAAAAACAGTTATTTAACCCCAACTGGTGCAATGTGTTGCTTCTCATTTCCTAAACAACCATGTCAAAAGACCCATCCCATGGCCGTGGAAAAGATGTTGGTCTGTTTGAGAAGGGTCAAATCATTGGCATGCATCAAGCAGAGAAAACATCTAAGGAGATTGCAGAAACTATTAAAATTGGGTTAAGAACTGTCCAACGCATTATTAAAAGCTGGAATGATAGTGGGGACCCATCGTCTTCAAGAAGGAATGTGGCCGGAAAAAAATCCTCAATGATCGTGATCGGCGATCACTTGGACGTTTGGTGAGATCAAATCGAAGAACAACAACAGTCGACCTTAGGGCTATGTTTAATAGTTGAAGTAAGAGCATTTTCACACGCACAATGCAAAGGGAACTCAAGGGATTGGGACTGAACAGCTATGTAGCCTTAAGAAACCCACTAATCAGTGAGGCTAACTGGAAAAAAAAGGCTTTGACCCTGTTCCAGAGTGATGAGCGCATCAGGGTAAGAAGAGAGGCAGATGAAGTGATGCTCCCATCATGCTTAGTGCCTACTGTACCAGCCTGTGGGGGCAGTGTTATGATCTGGGGTTGCTGCAGTTGGTCAGGTCCAGGTTCAGTAACAGTATGAGCTCAAAGAATGAGGTCAGCTGAATACCTGAATATACTGAATGACCAGGTTATTTCATCAATGGACTTTTTCTTCCCTGATGGCTCGGCCATATTCTAAGATGACAATGCCAGGATTCATGGGGCTCAAATTATGAAAGACTGGTTCAGGGAGCATGAGACATCATTTTCACACATGGATTGGCCACCACAGAGTCCAGACCTTAGCCCCATTGAGAATCTTTGGGATGTGCTTGAGAAGACTTTGTGCAGCAGTCAGACTCTACCATCATCAATGCAAGATCTTGGTGAAAAATTAATGCAACACTGGATGAAAAAATATTGTGACACTGCAGAAGCTTTTTGAAACTATGACACACCGAATGTGTGCCGTAATCAAAGCTAAACACGGCCCAACAAAATATTGGAGTGTATAACCTTTTTTTTTTTTTTTAGGTGATGACTTCTTTTTTGGCTGGGCAGTGTACATTCGTCTCACATAGGCTTCCAATATACCGAAACCACATGGGACCCATGCCAGCTGCCCATTTCAATGCCCACTCTGAACCCAAGTATTCCATTTTTAATCCAGATGGGGTGCAAATAGACATGTTGGCTGGGTATTTGAGAAAACATACCAGGGAAAACTGCTATGTGGAGGGAAGATAAAGTGTTTCTGGTCTACATTGGATCTTCACTTTACTAACTGTCTGCAGCCTGTCTCTTCACGATTATGCAATTGGCTCTAAGTCAAGTTCAGCTATTAATAGAAAACCTAACTCCTTCTTGATTGGAAAAAGTCATACATCAGTAAAAACATTCAAGTCAAAAGCAGGAATTCCAAAAAAATGTAGCAATTGAGAGAAATATACTGTACATTATAGTGTTGTATCCATGGACTATTGTTTTGTCAACAACAAGAACAAGATGACTCTCTGAAGCCTTACTGGACTAAGGGGATCAGGGCAGCAACTGAAAGACTTAAACATCAAATGTAAAGGAACAGAAGGGCTGCACTTCAAGTACTGCTTATATATGTGTACTAAAGGGGAAGACAGCCTTCCTTAAAGGGAAAACAAAAACAATTCAAAGCCCATTTTAGTGTTGCCAAAAACTAGACTCCCAAAATCATGTAAAATCTGTCTAGCCGGATGTTATATTGCACTTTCACTCTAATTTTAAAAAGGGATGTTTGGCACGAACACAACACAGAACGTTATCAAAAGGAAACAATGCCTCAAGCTTTGAGGCTGCTTACAGCTCGAACCATGGAGCTCCAAATATCACTCAATTTTGTTGTCTTAGAAGCTTGACATTTATAGGCTTGAGAGATTCTTCAAAGAGCTCATACATGTAAATAAACTCGTTTGCTTGGATTCACCAACAGATCAAGATTTTAAAGTGGCCTTGCTAGAGGATAGACCAGAATCTAGTTAAAAATAGACATAGATCACGTTATGGCCTGACAGTGACTAATAGATCTTTTGTCAAATCAAGGTACACAAGCTAAATGACACCAAGTCAAAAGGCACTTAAAATTTCTACTTTTTGGGTGTCCATACTTGTCTTCAAAGTTCCAGATTGACAAATAACTTGTGAAAGCTTCTAACATGTTATTCTTGTTCTCATTTTGTAAAAACCAAATATTACAATATTCTTAATATATATGTATTTTAATAGGCAAGGCCATTGTATTGACAAACTCCTGGCAGTCCTCTTTAAATATAAAAATAAAGACCTGAAATATTACAGACTTGTCTGAACTTGTCATGAAGGCTTTCCTAATATGTATTGAACATGAAATGGATAGATATGAAATGGCCAACAGAAGAAACTGAAAAAATTTTTATTAACAGGATATGCACTTTGGTCACCTAAGTAGTAGGGTTGGGAATCGAGCACCGGTTCCTGTAGAGAACCGGTTCTGTGTGTTTCAATTCCATGGAATTGTTTGGCAGTTTATTTAGTGATTCTCTTATCGATTCCAACCAGCACGAATCTCACGTAATTTACGCAAGTTACGCAGTCAATTCCAGAAAGCACTTACGTGATTAAGTTACGTCGGTTTAGCACGCGCATGGCAGTTGGAAACAACAACGGCGCCCACCACGTTCAAGCGTTCCAAAGTTTGGCCTCACTTCGCAAAGAAAGATGGCAACAAGGCAACTTGCAGTCATTGCAAAGTGGAGATAACAGCGTCGGGAGGGAACACGACTAACATGCAGAAACATTTGCGCACACAACATGCAATAATGATAAACGAGTGTTGTGTTTTTTACGCGCTTCAAACTGATGGATCTCAACCCACCAGCAGCGGCAGTAGCCAAGCTAAGATCACCTCTGCGGTTACTACGGAAGCCAAGTCTGGTAAGAAGCTATCTCACTGCCGATGTGCTTCTTTGTAAAACACACTATAACATTAACAATATGCTATTAAACAAATGCCTTCTGCATTACACTTAGAAGATGACTGTGACGAGAAAGAGAGTCTGGCTGGTTCAGAGGCTGGCAGACATGCTTATTTTTTTGCAAAAGATTAGTTAATTCTTCAAAGTATTTGCAGATTTGCACTATGCACTGTTCCGTTGTATTTGATAGTATTTATCTCTTTCTTTATTATTATTCTTGAGTGCTTAGTAAGCTCAGATATCCTTTTAAAAAGGAGATTTTTTAAATTTCTATTAGGAAAAATCTGTTAGCAAAATGTTAACACATTCTTGTGTATTTGCACAGTTACATATTACAACAGTTAACACGTTATCCAGGCTTTGGGCCTCTTTTGACCTCGCTGTTGAGTTTGTAAGCTCGTGACTTCTAAGTAAAAAAAAAAAATGATGCTAATAACTGTTCTCCTTTTTGCCCTAATTAGAATCTGTGAGAGACCGAGCAGGCTGGCAAAAAGGAACAACAGGAATATTTTATCAAAAATCAAGGATTTTATTTATCCAACTTAACCAAAATGTAGACAAATTTAAAATAAGTGAGCTCATAAAAGAGGTCAACTAAATCAAACTAAACTTAGGCTTTTTAACAAATGAACACACCGACAACATACACTTAACTGATCTGACTCAACACACAGGAGGGCTACATATATAATGGCTGATCAAACCATTGACAAACACACACAGGGGGTTGACAAACAATACAATCACACTACAGTACTTACAAAACCTAAACAAACCATTATTCAATTATACAAAATAAATCTTTAACCAAAATAACTAACATACAAAAATCTAAACCAAAATTATTAACTCAAAAGTTAACATCTCCCCTTTCATGGAGTATTAAACGTGGTACAATCTAAGTGGCTGCATCTGGTCTTGATTGGCATCTGTCCTTGGGCCCCAGAGACTCCAGCCACAGCAACACCACAGAACTGGCAACTTAAAGAAACATGAATTAAACAAACAAACCAAATTGACTGAACAAAAGTTAACTAAATGCGTGCACTACAAATAGAACTCAAGTACAATCAACAAACAAAACCTATGAATAATTATTCAAATAATACCTGTAACAAAATATATCAAAATGTAACCGACATGTCCTGTGATGTGTGGCAGCCAATGCAGCCATCACAGAATCGATAAGAGAATCGATAAAGAATCGAATCATTAAACAGTATCGATAATGGAATCAGAAAAATCTTGTCAATTCCCATCCCATTTCTTTTCTCTTTTTTTTCTTTATAGTATCCTTTTGACTTTGTCTAGGTTCAATAAAGCAATTAACACTGTATCTCATTCACAAAGACTTTCATACAGGCCTTCTTACTCAAGGCTATAGGTCCTTTAATATCTATATCGTATTAATCTCATAGATCTAGTGATCAGAAATTTTCCCTGCTAAATCCATATTGGATTTTCCTAACACTTTTCCATGAATTTCAGCCTGATATGGTGCTTTCTTGTGGCAGTAACATTCTCGTGTTACTTGTGTTGTTTGTAAACTAGATTCTGTTCTGCATGGAAATTGATTAGAGTAAAGATAATGTTTGACTGAAGCTGAATACAGACGGGTTAACATCAACAGCTACAAAAATGACCAATATGTACTTGCTGAACATCCTTTTCAGAATTCAACATGGTGAAATGTGTAACATAGAAAGTGTATAATGTGACCATAACTTAGAGTTCTTTCAGACTACATGATTTTAGGCCTGATCTGCTAGTTGCAGTGCTCACCGATGGATGAGTGTCAAATTGGTTGGCGGTCAGCTGTCAGCAGCAGGTTTGTTGTTAATGGTGAACAACACAAAGATTTCTCCAAGATACTTGCCAATACATCATTATCTAATGCTGATGGCCGATGGCTACTGAACATACCTGATTTCTTGAGCCTTTGGGCGACTCCCCAGTCAAGCTATTGCCAATGATAGAACAAGACATTGGGTGAGGTCATCATGAGGAGGGGAATCCCAGAGGGGAAACCTCCAAAGTGAGGGGAGACCAGGCCATAAAAGCAGGCAACTACTTTTCATTTAACTGATTTTTTCTTATTAACCCTCAACTCTCTATCGCAAAGACAATCCCTGTTGTCTGCGTGTGCTATATCATTTCTTTACCCATGTTCTTTGTCTTTTCTTTTATTTGACTTTTGTTCTGAACAAATAATAGCACAAACACCCTGCACCACTGATTTCCTCCTCTAAGCATTTTCAGATGGTCAACTGCATCCTGTTCATCTTTAAGCTTAGACTTAAAACCTTCCTTTTTTTTCTCTTCTATCTTTATATTCAATGTGAAAAGTGAACATGCACTTCACCAGTCCTTTCTGACAGTATTTTTTTAACTTATTCAACCAAAAAAAGGGTGAATTTGTACAAGAGCATTGAAAGTACACAAAGATGTGCCTAAGAGATTCTTCAAAGAGCTCAAAACAAGTTTAAAGGAACCAGAAGAACCTGTAAAAGAAAAGAGCCAGCAGATGTATTACGATGATGGTCATTGTTAAGTAGCTGATTTTAAAAAGAGCTAGCTTGTGAGTTGGAGGTGTTGAATTTTCTTCACTCACCTCCCTCTGGCACTACAGATCTTCACTGTTCATCTAGCCGGGTGTTATGCAAATGCTCACCAACTGTGTGTCTGGCATGAAGTCATTGACTGAAGTCAAAATACTCTTGACTGATGTTGATGGGTTTTGTAGCATGCTGTGGAAAACAAAATGCAGACTGTTACTTCTGAAGTGTAGACTGACGGGGACAGAGTTTGCGTAGTTTTGAAAAAAGGAAAAAACAGGTTATTAAGTTGGACTTCTGCAATACTTGCTCTTTTCTATGATATCAAAGAGACATAATGGCAGTGTCTGACAAAAACAAGTCTGCAAAGTCAAAGCTTATACTGGTATCTGTTGCAAAAGGAGGAAAACTTCATAAAATGATACTGAGCAATATTGACAGAGTGAAAGATCATAATCCTTTTTTGGTGTTGCTTGCACAAATATTAGGTTTTTGCAAAGATAAAAACAGTGGGGTGAGTGTGTCTGTGAGGACTGTGGGTGAACGACATCTTAAAAAAAAAAAAAAAGACTCTGGGTCCAAGAGGAAAGTCTTGCAGCTGACATTGAAGAATGATAAGGAAAGTTTCTCAAATCAAAGGCAGAGAGCTAAACCACAGCATGACGGTGAAGTAATTGGCTGCAGTTGCTCTCAGACTCCTGTGGTCGCCAGTGCTCCCCAAATAAGCCCAAAGACTATCATGTAGGAAATTTCAGGTTGTTTTCTAATTTTTTTATTGAAGTAATACTAATATTAAGTAAAATAGCATTCTTCCAATATTACACCATCATCCAAAAAAATAAAAAATAGAAGTCTCTAATCCTCTGAATTCTTTGACGGGTCGCTCTCCAAACTGATCAGTCCCAGCATGGTGTACGATTTCACCAACTGAAAAGGAATGTCCTGGATGTCCAGCAGACATCAGAACAGGATGAAAGAGAGTCTATACACATAATATATAAGATGGGTGGGAGAGGTTCTGATTGGGGGTTCAACAGTCTTGTTTTAACGCCTGCAGAGTTTAGTCTTTTGGCGCCGTCAGACTGCAGGAACCTTTTTGAAGTTCTACTGGACTGCTGGAGGAAGTTCTACTTCGTGTCAGCACAGCAGGAACTGCTGCTGTAGCTCTTTAAGGTCTTTTTTCTTAAAGCTCCTCTGTCAGACCAGGGAGCTTTCTCAGCGTGAAGGGAAAGTCTGTGGTGGTACCGTACAGTGATTAGTCAAAGCAACTCTTGTAGAAAGTTGTGGAAGAGAAATCTATGGAGTTGTCTGGTGGTTGTTGAAACTTTTGATGCAAGTATGTGATGGCATCTTTAACTCTAACATTTGGGTGTTTTAGAAACCGGAGGGGGGACAATGAAGGCTTCATCAGTGGAGGACAGAATTGAAGCACTAATGATGTGTAATGTCTCGATATCTGGTGCTGCCGAGTCAGACTTTCTTCAATTGTATGGATGCTCAACAGAAAGACCTTACTCAGGTGTGAAGTGAGGTTCAAGATGTGCCACAGTTTGTACACAACTATTGAGCCCAGACAGCACTAAGACTGGCAGCTTTTGTCAAATATCTAACTTCACACATTCCTCACTTGTTGAATGGATACGATCTGAAGGATTTACATAATGTGCTCTATCCTGGTGTCAATAATTATAATTTTCATGATGAAAATGCCTGAACTTTGGAGGAACAGAAGACTTACCAGTGTCTGGAGGCTTTCGATCAGTTTGTCTGTGGCTGGGTGAGGGTTGCCAGCTTCATTTGATCAGCAAGACACGTCTTGGCTGCAGGCAAGGTTTCCTGAAATTAATTCCCCACGTAATGTTTCCTCAATACACTTAATCAAAACCTATATATCTAATTGAATTTAGAGTGACTGTCATCCATAATATTGGGAAAAATGAGCTATGTCCATCTATGGTAGTCATGGTAAGATTACTAATCTCCATCTTCAGGTTTCCTTTCAGGATCCTTTTACTTTCAAATGTTTGCCACCTCACTTAATTTGAAAATGACTGATCAGTTCTGAATGCACACTTAAGGAAATAAATATTGTTTTAAGTAGATTAAGCTTGCCTGACATGCCTATGGTAGTTTGATTTCAAAAATGTGGAATCAAGAACTGAAATTACAGACACAGAGATTAGTAGTTTTACCTTTGACAAAATTATGAGAACACACCTTAGAACAGGGGTGTCAAACTTCAGTCCTGGAGGGACGCGTGTGTCATGCATGTGTTAGATGTTTCCCTGCTTCAGCACACCTGATTCTAATGAATGGATCGTTAACAGACTCATGCAGACCTTAATGACCAGCTGATGGTGATCCATTCATTTGAATGAGGTGTGTTGAAACACTTAAACATCTGAGCCGTGCAGGACTGGAGCTTGACACCTGTGTTTTAGAATAATCTGTAGGAACAAGCCTTTGCGGTTTAGTTGCACGACCCATGAATCTCACTGCTGAGTTCGTCGGTCCTTGACACTTCATGTACTCCAATTTTAGGGGTCTGATCTGCTCCTGCAACCATGAACAACACATCTTTTTTGGCATTTTAGTAACTTTCATGGTGATTTCAGCCTCAAGGGGCTCGATTTAGTGCAGAATATAAGTGACACTCTAACTACACACTGCTGCTTAGAGTGTTACAGTGTAAATTGCTCGCTAGATGCACATCATGATGAAAAGCTTGCTGTGAAGTCAAGTGAATACCCTCTATTGTGGGATTGCTTGTCTGTACTAGACCGTTTTTCCCCCTTTCTACCATCTGACTTTCATGTCTTCACTGTCAAAAGTGTGGTTTAATGATGTAAATGACATGGGACCTGTTTGGGCGAACAGGAGATGCTCCTCTCAGGAACTGAACTATTCCCTTCACAGGAACTTTTAGTAGATATATGACTGTTATAACTGCTTACAATTTTTTTTTTTCAAATTCTGCCATTGTTCAAATTTAAACAGGGAATTTGCTAAATACATAATTAAGCCATGTGTGTCTGTTATTGTTTTGCATTTTGCATTCTGCAGTTTTAATATTGTCTTCCTTTTTGGCAAGAATACACTTGGTGGTAAAAAGAAAAGTCAGCCTTTGAGTCATCAGTCAACGCTGAATTCAGTATTTTTTTTTATGATTCTAGTTTTTCTATATCATACATGCCTTTCTTTAGTAAACAGCTGAAGATAATTTCCCTTAAAAAGATAAGGTTTATATATATATATATATATATATATATATATATATATATATATATATATATATATATATATATATATATATATATATATATATATATAGGTATGTATGTATCAGCTGAGATGCCACAGAAGATTTGTAAGTTTTTGGAAAGACAAAGCAACTGCTGCATTTCCCATAATCTGCTTGTAAAACAGCTCACATAAAGAGCTCAGAGTAAGAAGAAAACGGATCGCTGAGCACTTTTTTTTAATATTCATTGTTAGTTTTCTGGGCACACAAAATGTTTGATTTTCTTTTTTCCATTTTTTTCAAAAAGTTGAAAAATGAAGAGAAAAATCGTGCATTAAGAAAAGAAAGGAATTATCTCAGTTTCTACGACTATTTAGCACTATGGAGAGCATTTTGGGTGAACTCGGTAAAAGAACAACATATTTCCTTTCATAAAAATAGCGGTTACTTTAAGTCCTTCCATGATAGTATGATTGATGAGTGTTTACACTTTAGCCAGGCTGTCACTCTATTATCTTTCTGACACATGAATATTCTGAGCTGTAAGAAAGGCTGAGGAATCTGAGAGGAGATACTGTGTGGCTATTTGTTACTTGTGTCAGAACTTGCTACGATGGTGGATAGTCATTGGTGTTAGATGAGTAAGTTGTGATGACACCCCTGCAGAAATGCGAGGGATGTGTGCCACAACATAGCTGTGGTGGTGATTTGGGCTCATTTGAATCATCAGAGGGTGTCTGCATGTGTGAGCATATCCAACCTACTGTATCTGTTGACTAAAACAAGCATGGAAGCCTCAGTTCTCTTGGCTCGCGCAGTTTTTTTTTTTTCCTCCTTTCTTTTAGACTCTTAAACTCCCACTGCACATCTTGGCTGACTTCCACTGCTATTTCTCCTTAAAAATGATAAATAAAGGAGCATTTGAATTCATATTTTTTTTTCTGTTTTGCTGAACTGTAGTCCATTATTTCCTAAACAAATCAGCTATTTCACCGCCTACACAATTGCATATCAAGAGCAACACATATAAACTGAACCAAATGTTCTGTCCATAGCGTGGGAACTGTAGTGAAGGTAAGACAGTGTGAAATGACCTCAGGTCAAACTTGTATAACATGTAAGTGTTAGTCATTAAAGCAGGCCAGATGGCTGGAATGGCTCCTATAACACCATCACATCATATTAATTACCTAAAGAGCTCCGTTTGCAGTGAACAGACATTATTGTTGAAGGAAGAGGCAAAATCATAAATGGTATGTACGCATTGTTTAAATGTGGATGCTAAAACATGAGGGGGTTGATGTCCGGGTCCATTTGCCATGTGTCACCTACTTAGAATTACTTGTAGATCAGCTTTAAATAGCAGATAAGCAGAGAAAAATATAATCTAGCAAAGGGACAGCAGCAGTTTCAGACCTGTGACAGTTTCGCTGGTTTCTTGAAGAAACCATGGCCTTTCCATCTGTGACGGTCTCGTGTTGTTTAAAGAGGGGCTTGACTGCTGTGTGCTAAGAACAGCCCAGTGAGAATTTTCAGAATTTCCACCAGTGTGGCCATGGCGTAGTGGATAGATCTGATGGCCTGGTTGAGGCCCTGCCAAAGTGCACCTGAGCAAGACACTGAATCCCACCTTGCCCTCATTGCACAAGTCCTTCATAGTGCTGGTCCCAAGCTCCGATAAATGTGGCGGGAAACCAACAAAAAAACCTCTGCTAATCAACATATGGAACACAGTGAGCGTTCTGCAGTGACCAATACAAAAGGGGAACAAAAGCAGAAAGACAAAATAAAAAACAAAAATAAACAACAAAAGTGTCCATTTGTGAAGATATTGGGCACTTGCATGCTGTCATTCTGTAATATTTATTGAAATTTTACCCCATAGGCTTTTAAATATTGGACCAAGCAAGGATTAAAAAAATAAAATAAAATAAAAAAATGCAAATGCATGCCCTTGCATGGCTTTGCATACAGAAAGCCATACTTCTGGAGATGAAAGCGCAATTTCATCCATTAAGCACGAGTCAAGCCAAAACAACATGAAAAATGTGACCATTTACTTGGTGGAACTTCTCCCTTAACCATTTTAATTTGCTCATAACCCGAATGACCTGAATGAATGCAACTCAAGTGTAGCTGCACTCATTCAGCTGTTTCATCAGTCTTTCTAAAATCAGACCGTGACATAGCCCCTGATTTTATTTCCTGTTCGAACACTCAGAAGTTCTTTAAATTTCTATATACCCCCGATTTGACATTATGTAATTTAGAGTAAGTGAACAAAAACACTTGCAGTTAAATGTTTCTGGTCTCCCCCTTTTTCAACCCCGGGAGGTGGAAAAAGGGGGTGATCTGAATTTTCTCCTTTCTGGAACGTGGCAGTTACATTTTCACGAGGTAAAAAAGGTAGAAATACCCTGCAAAGAAAAGCCACTTTGAAAAAAAAGTTTTATGACAGGAACGGAAATTCTCTCATTCTTCATGAAATGTCAAGAGATGGTCTTTGTGTCCAACCATCTTTTGTAGGCTGTTTTGTTTAGAATAAATTATATGGTAAAATATAATTTCATCATGCCTGAGAGCATTTGCTTGTGTATGTATAAAACTGCTTGAACAAAAAAGATCGGTTATATAAGTAACTCAGATAACTGGATACGACTTTTCAATAAGAAAATAACTGAATAAAACCAGACAAAAAAAGACTTGCAGGCCTGGATAATTGAACTAACCTTGTTCATTGTCAGGGTTAAATGGAAGTCTTGGTGAGAAAACAGAAAGGGACACCACTCACCTTGGATGGTTTCTTTGTGCTGGCCCTTATAGATACTGATAAAATAACTTACAGTTAGAATTCAGGAAATGTGAGCTACAGAAATATTTTGACTTTGACTACAACCAGGAAATACGACCATATTAGTCCAGTCCTGAGGTCTCTGGACTGGCTTCCTGTCACTCAGAGAATAGACTTTAAAACAGTTCTACTTGTGTACAAGTCTCTTCATGGTCTAGCCCCAGAGTACATCTCTGACATGTTAGAGCCATACGAACCAACCCGGACTCTGAGAACCTCAGGGAGTGGTCTCCTGCTGGTGCCCAGAGTCAGGACTAAACAAGGTGAAGCTGCATTTCAGTTTTATGATCCTAAAATCTGGAACAGTCTTCCAGAAGATGTGAGACAGGCCTCAAATCTGACAATGTTCAGATCCAGGCTGAAAACAGTTCTGTTTAGATGTGCATATGACAACTGAAAGGATTTTATCTGCACTTTTCATTTTGAATTTAATTTATTTTTCTTTTAAATTAATTTCTATTTTAATTTATTAATGATTATTAAAGGGCCACAGAACTGAATTTGTTTTATAATCGAGGACTGGACTTTCTGTTGTCATTACACAACTGGTCCACTAGATGGAGCCGCACTGAAGTAACCAGTAAGAGAATAGCAGGACAGTGAACACATGGAGCAGATCTGATGTAACATGGAGGAATGAAACAAAAGTTTTGTTGCAGTCCAGAATTTTTTTCAGTCAGAATTGTTAATATTGCTACCTGAGTTGCTACCTGAACTGTAAAGTACACGGATTTTTACCGCTCTCAATGTCCGTTTTAGCTTTTCCATGTTTACCTGCTAATTATTTTCCGGTTCCGCAGCATCCAGTAACAGACCTTTCAAAAGAAAAGCATGTGAGCAACATGCGTTAACTAGAGATGGGAATCGAGAACCGGTTCCTGTAGAGAACCGGTTTCGTGTGTTTCAATTCCATGGCATCGTTTGGCAGTTTATCTAGTGATTCTCTTATCAATTCCAACCAGCACGAATCTCACGTAATTTACGCAAGTTAATTCCAGATTAACTTGATTAACTCAATTCCAGAAAGCACTTACGTGATTAAGTTACGTCGGTTTAGCATGTGCCCTGCAGTTGTAAACAACAATGGCGTTTCCACCGGTTTCAAACGCTCCAAAGTTTGGCTTCACTTCACAAAGAAAGATGGGAACAAGGCAACTTGCAGTCATTGTAAAGTGGAGATAACAGCGTTGGGAGGGAACACGACTAACATCCAGAAACATTTGCGCACAAAACATGTAATAACGAGTGTCGTGTTTTTGACGCGCTTCGGACTGATGCATCTCAACCCAGATCCAGCTGCTGCTGGCAGTAGCCAAGCTGTGATCACCTCTGCGGATACTACGGAAGGCAACTGTGGTAAGTAGCTATGCCACTGACTATGAGCTTCTCTGTAAAACACGCTATAACATTAACGCTATGCTATTAAACAAATGTCTTCTGCATTACATTTAGAAGATGACTGTGATGAAAGAGAGAGTCTGGCTGGCTCAGAGGCTGGCAGCACTCGATACTGCTCACTACCTACCTCTAGAAAGATCACGTATCCTTCCTGGAAAACCAGACATGCTTATTTTTCTGCAAAATAATTAATTCTTCATAGTATCTGCAGATTTGCACTATGCACTGTTCTGTTGTATTTGATAGTATTTATCTTTCTTTATTATTATTTTTGAGTGCTTAGTGAGCTCATATATCCTTTTAAAAAGGAGATTTTTTCATTTTGATTAGGAAAAATCTGTTAGTAAAATGTTACACATTCTTGTGTATTTGCACAGTTACATATTACAACAGTTAAAGGTGGGGTAGGTATTCTTTTTTTTTGCAGCACTTTTACAATATTGCCTTAAAACCTTTTCACATTCCCATTGCACCCACTGAAACAGAATGTTTGCAAAAAAAACGAAATTTTTTGGTCTAGTCTAGAGGGTACAATCAGAGAATAACTCTGACCAATCAATTTACTGATCATCTTTACTTTTATTGGCTGCCTAATACGTCCATCAAATATCAATGCACTCCCACCCACCCCTCCCTCCCTGCGGTCCATGTAGTCATGAATCATGTGAAGGCGTGGTTTCGAGGGTTGAGCTGAAGAGGAGGAGGCAGAGCCTTTAGGAGGAGGGAGGGAGTGTATATTTTCAAAATCTCACTTGAGTTGGATTGCTGGAACCTACCCCACCTTTAACACGTTATCTAGGCTTTGGGCCTCTTTTGACCTCGCTGTTGAGTTTGTAAGGTCGTGACTTCTAAGTAAAAAAAATGATGCTAATAAAACTGTTTGTTTTCCTTTTCCCCCAAATTAGAATCAATAAAAGAATCGATAAAGAATCGAATCGTTAAACATTATCGATAATGGAAAAAAAAAATCTTATCAATTCCCATCCCTTCTGTTAACGCGTGATAAAATAAATGTCAGCGTTAATAAATTAATGCGTTAACGCAATAACGTGCCCAGCCCTAATATATATATATATATATATATATAGATATATATATATATATATATATATAGATATATATATATATATATATATATATATATATATATATATATATATATATATATTAGGGGTGTGATGGTACAGATGGCTCACGGTACGGTCCGTGCAGCAGTTTTAGTTCTGTTATAGTTTTGCCTGTCAATTCTCTTACGGTTCAACAGCAGCTAGTAACAGACTTTTTTAAAACAAAAGCATATGAGGAACATGCGTTAACACGCGATAAAATAAATGTTGGCGTTAATAAATTAATGAGTTAACGCGATAACGCAATAACTTGCCCTACCCTACTATAAATATATATATATATATATATATATATATATATATATATATATATATATATATATATATATATATACTTTTTTTTTTTTTATTAATTTTTTTAATGCAGCAATTGTGAAAATTATTTGAACTTCTTTTCAGCTTCATTTTATTTTGGACCGTCTGTGCAGATGTCCATCCTGTCATTGTCACCTTGTCATAAGTTTGTGTAAGTTGACTAAGGATGTCATGCAAAAGGAGGAGAGTTCATGGCCTCTGCATCCGTAGAACTATATTTGTACTTATGTATCTTTTTTACATATCTATGACAAAACAGGCAGCTGTCATTGACTTGGAGTGATGACTAAATGGCTAAAGGAAATACCTGTCCAAACAGTCCTTTGTTTTGCACTTTTTGTACACATACAAAGTTAAAATGACATCAGTTTGTCTCTCTGATGTCTTTGTATCTCTTTAGTGGAATGAATTTTTTTGAGTCTTGTCAAGGTCTAAAACCTGTCATTTATTTTGTCATACATCCATTGCCCTCTGTGCCAACATTAATTGCCATTTTTCACTGCAAACACGCAATGTTCTAATTCAAACCTGCTTGAATTCTCATGATGTTGGTCTCTAACAAAAGATAACACCCCTTACCATCTAATAACGGGCGCAAGGTTGTTTTAACTCATGGATTCAGGACTTTAAGATCACATGTTTTCCAGGAACATCAGAGCATTTTTTCCACCCAGACAATGCAAAGTCACATCTTCCATCCATCTCCTGTCCCCAATAGAAAATCTGTAATATTTGCAAATCAGCATTCAACCTTGGTTTCTTGTTTTTGTTTTCAATCAGAAGTGATTGTGTTTAGGACCAGAGACTGGAGCTTGTCAGCGTTGACCGGAGGAGCAGGTAGCACATGGAACTGGGAGCTGTTGTCCACATCTTACTTCATGCTTCTCTTGGATGTGGAAAGTAAGGGCCTAATTAACAAGTTAAATGAGGAACAAACCATAATTATAGTGAAGAAAAAAACCTAATTAAAACAATCTAACAATCTCCAGCAAAACTGTTTGATGACAGGGTGGTGCATATTTTACGACATGACAAAATGACATGAATCAAAACAATTAGCGTGCAACTGGAGTTCACCAGCAAATGAACTTCCTGATAATCTTTGAGGACTATTATCTACATAATTATTGGAGCACAAATATCACCCACACACTGATACTTACGCAGATAGTGTAAGCCAACCCCTGCTGCTCTGTTAGAACATTGAGCTGGATATTATAACTCAGTGGTAGAAATAATGAGGTGATTAACAGAATGAGATAGATAGATAGGTAATACCTTACCATACTTTAATGGAATTAAGGTATGGTGTTGCACTACACACAGATATTTATGTATAGGTTTATATCTCTTTAGATGTACATATGGTAATATCTTTATTACAGAATGTCACAGGGTCCTTCCTTGTGTGTTCTTTGTGACAAATTAATGGCACAGTCGCAGGTCGGTGACGGTTAACCAGTTTATTGTGCTCACCTCCAGTTGGGCAAAGTGACCAAAAACAATACTCTCCAGTGATTTGGGACAAAAAAATAAACAATTTACAAATTATTTACAGAAGTATACACTTCCTGTTTGGATGATATATGAAAGGTGATTGGATTGTTGCCTCTGTTTGAATGCTGGAACACTGCTGGTGAGTAACAGACTCAATGCTACTAAGTGTGCACCCTTAGTAGGAAAGACCTGTGAAATTATGAGCGCACGTTCTGTGACGAGCACCGGATATCTTTATATGTTCCTCATGTACCGCCGTAAAAAATAAAAGAAACATTTACCACACCACGCCGTTGTGCCTTAGTGGTGTAATACACAAATGGAGCGATATTGGAAACCTCTCCAAACCCGACAAATCTGTCTTTGAAACATGAATGTCATTCCCGACACTGATATGAACATGAGGACTTTCGCATTTGTTGTTGTCCTGTTGTTTACTTGCTTCAAAAAAAATGTATTAAAGATTTTATGCTAGATGAGGTTTTGCAAATTGCTGGAAGAAATGCTCCTTTATTTGGGAACACGATTGCACGTGTGGCAGCACTGTTGCCTCGCAGCAAGAAGGTTCCTGGTTCGAAACCGCGGCAGGAGCCTTTCTGTGTGGAGTTTGCATGTTCTTGCGTGGGTTTCCTCCAGGTACTCCGGCTTCCTCCCACAGTCCAAAGACATGCATGTCAGGTTAGTTGGTGGTTCTACATTGCCCATAGGAGTGATTGTGAGTGTGCATGGTTGTTTGTCTATTCGTGGACTGTTGACCTGTCCTGGGTGTACTCCTGCCTTTCGCCTGAAGTGAGCTGGGATAGACTCCTGTGACCCTGCATAAGATTAAGCAGACATAGATAATGGAATGATTGCATTTGCGTTGCATAACACCAACAAAAGGAGGGAGTATATGAAAAAGAGATTATTCATTAATGTAAATTTATTTGGAATGCAAAATGAAAGATGTTATCAGAACATATTGATTGCCAAGCTATTTTTACTTGATAAGAAGAAACCTGAGAAGACCTGAAATGTGAAATCAATGTCCAAACAATAAAATATTTGCTGCTGTTTTGGTTTTTATTGTACTCTCGAGTGTTTCTTTGGCTTGTGTTAACTGACATCATAAATCCTGCCTCTGAAACATCAACGTCCACATTTTCACCTGCTGATGAATATAATATTACCAAATGGCTACAAAGCTCTGACATGTGAGCTGATTCATTTTCGCTCATTGTAATTTTCTGACATAATACCTTCTTATATCCCAGGACTGGACACCAGCAGGGGCATTGCTAGACACAATGCTCTCCTGGGGCACTCAAATTAAAATACTTCAAACCTGTGGATGCATGAAATGCGAAATGTACTTGCTGTCATAAAATGTCCTTCTCAATCCTACTGTTACTGCTGCTGTTCAAACTAAAACAACTGATGAATGTAGAAATGTAGGCTGATGATATCAACCTTCTTGCAAAAACCATATAGATGTACATAATAACAAGTGATAAATATTCTAGACAGAAAAGTAAAGTATTTAATGACTGTTCAGAGGTTTAACTCCATTCTGCTTCCTGCTGATCTCTCCTTCTGTATCCTCCTTTCTTTCTCTTTGCATGTTATCATCCAAAAGACAAACATAAGCCCTTTACATACAACAATTTCTGATAACACTCCTCATTTTGCATGTGAACTTTTGCTGGGACCTCAATTTTATCTTGGGAGATAGTAAGAGAGGCATAAACAAAGGTGAGCTGGCACGCAGCTCTTAGCCAACGGGACTCAGATGACTCTAGAAAGCTGGCATGTTGTATGTATAACCACACACTGATGTGTCACTTAGCCTCCTCTGCTGAATTACTAAAGTGGAACAGCAATGGCTTAAAGTGGATGTTTTTTTTTTTTTTTTGACACAACTGCTTATGGGCTTATTAAAAGTATATACAGGTTGTTGTGGAAAAAAATAAGATCCGATCTTGATGAGAAAATCAAAATAGAATTTATTGAAGAGAAAAGAAACAAAAATACAAAAATCTTATGTGCGCATATATGGAGAGCTGTCAGTCCAGCATTCCACAGAATACTGAATGAGGACTTTGTCTTTACAAAGAGGGTGTGTTTTTTTTTTTATACCAAGACAAAGAGATACAGGTTTGCATACAGAGTGGATCACAGCAGGTGGTGGGGAAGACAAAGGGATATTTGTCTTAAATGAGACTGATAATTGAGTTAAGAAACATTATACAGTTCCTTGATCAAGAGGTTAGTTACTTGATGATAATTGAATTTAGGAATGTTTATCCACAGCTAACCCCCTGCTGGTGTTTCCTTGATCAATGAATCTTGCCTTTTGTCAGACATTTGGTCTTGTTGATTATGATGTGTACTGGTCTTGTTAAGAAAGACAAATCCCTTTTAAACATATTATTAAGACAAATAAAATGAACAAAACCAAATAAAAATTTCCTCCACAAGGTATTGCTCCCTAAAACTGTTCAACTAAGTTAATTTTGGCTTGGAGATAGCTTCACAAATCTTATGATATATGCATGTTTAGTTTACTGTGACCAATGTTAACTGGTCAGGTATAAATGAAGCCATTTATTCATTTTCTGCATTAAATATAGAGCAAAGTTCAACTCTCAACTTGAGATAAGAGTAAGATAATAAGGTTATAGTCTAAATTACAATTTGTTTTAATCACCTTGACTTGTTATGATGCCACAGTCTGAGATGCTCTCTGACAAACATCATCTGAACCATTTCCCTCTTTCTGCTAAACCACTAATGTCTATTTCAACCTGTATGCTGTGTACTGGTTAGGCAATTACTATTGATTAGGAGAAAAAAAAACCTGTTGGTGTTGTTATTATTTTAAAGTAACCCACATTGACATTTTACTGGAGTGCATTTGATCAATACTGTGAAATGTGCCCAAGAAAAAAAGGATCAATCAGCACTGATGGTCGATAGCCTGTAATGACAGCTGGCTGTTACATAAGTATGAAAGGTTCACCGTATTGTTTTTCTCCCATTATTCTGAGGCTTTAACTCACTTATGCATGAGGTCAGGTCTTCTTTCTTTCTTATGTCTCTTGAGACATATCATGTGCTAAAGGGCACATTTTATATCTATATTGCCAAAAGTATTCGCTCACCTGCCTTGGCTCACATATGAGCTTTAGTGACATCCCGTTCCTAATCAATATGAAGTTGGTCTACCCTTTGCAGCTAGAACAGCTTCAACTCTTCTGGAAAAGCTGTCCACAAGGTTTAGGAGTGTGTTTATGGGGATTTTTGACCCTTCTTCCAGAAGCCCATTTGTGAGGTCAAACACTGATGTTGGCTGAGAAGGCCTGGCTCTCAGTTTCTGCTCTAATTCATCCCAAAGGTGTTTTACCGGGTTGAGGTCAGGACTCTGTGCAGGCCAGTCAAGTTCATCCACACCAGACTCTGCCATCCATGTCTTTATGGACCTTGCTTTGTGCACTGGTGCACAGTCATTTTGGAAGAGGAAGGGGGCCAGCTCCAAACTGTTCCCACAAAGTTGGGAGCATGGAATTGTCCAAAAATGTCGGCTGAAGCATTCAGAGTTTCCTTTCACTGGAACTAAGGGGCCAAGCCCAGCTCCTGAAAAAACAGCCCCACACCATAATCCCTCCTCCACCAAACTTTACACTTGGCACAATGCAGTCAGACATTAACCGTTCTCCTGGCAACCACCAAACCCAGACTCTTCCATCAGATGCAGAAGTGTGATCCATCACTCCAGAGAACGTTCCTCCACTGCTCTAGAGTCCAGTGGCGGCGTGCTTTATCCACTGCATCCAACGTGGTGATGTATGGCTTGGATGCAGCTACTCGACCATGGAAACCCATTCATGAAACTCTCTGCACTGTTGTTGAGCTAATCTGAAGGCCACATGAAGTTTGGAGGTCTGTAGTGATTGACTCTGCAGAAAGTTGGCGACCTCTTCACACTATGCGCTTCAGTATCTGCTGACCCCACTCTGTCAGTTTACGTGTCCTACCACTTTATGGCTGAGTTGCTGTCAGTCTCAAACACTTCCATTTCCTTATAATACAGCTGACAGTTCAAATTGGTGTTCCATCCATCCATCAATCCATCCAAACATCCATCCATCCAACCATCCATCCATCCAACCATCCATCCATCCTTCCTTCCTTCCTTCCTTCCTTCCCTCCTTCTTGCCATCCATCCATCCTTCCTTCCTTCCTTCCTTCCTTCTTTCCATCCATCCATTCATCAATCCATCCATCCATCCATCCATCCATCCAATAAATAGAAATAAATCATGGAAATGAAATCCTTTGCATTCAACGATATTCTTTGAGCAGGTGCAGCTAAAATAGTAGCAGCAGATGATTTGGGATGGTCTGAAGCAAACAGCATCACCTTTGAAAGACGCGCATGGCTTTCAGTGGCAGTGAGTGATGTGTGTGGATTGATTTATTAATAATGTGACAGAATGGGCAGAAGTAGAAAGATTAATTCTGAAGTGTACTGAAATATGTTTCAGAGCCAAACCCAAAAAGCTGATGGTGTTTCACAGTACATATGGACAATGTAGTTCTTTATGAAAATAAATAACTTTTATATTATGCAATACCTCAGTTAATTTTCAGATCATAAACCCCCTTAAGCAATATTTTGTTTTGAAAAAAAAAATCCTGTTGTGTTGCTAAAGTGTTTGGAAAGAAAAGAAAGTCTTTATCTGTGGTTACATTAATTTGCCTCCTTTGGGTTTCACAGAGGAGATCCAACAAATCATTATCTACGCTGTACATCTAAAAAAAAAAAAAAAAAACAACCCAATTCTGATGTCAGTAATGCCTTATGAAAACTGATTAACTGCACCATTTCTTTCTTCCTCCTTGTCTTTCTTCTTTATTTGCAAACAACAAAAATGCTATTAATGCACCCTGTAATGGATTTATATCTGCTCTTATTGTCTGATCCAAACTCCATAAAATAATAAAAAAAAAAATAGAGCAGTTATAAACCCATTACAGTGTGAATGAATGCATAAAGCGTATAAATATTGTTTGGAACCCTCCAGACAAAGCCAGCATCTTCTTGGCAGTGGAAGGTAACAGAGCCTATTCTTAGCATTTCATCCCGGAGATATGAGGATATTTCATCATGGACAGATATAAGCAATATCTGGATTCATTGCAAAAATCATCTCAAATACAGCTAACTATCACAGTGTTTTCTAAAAATCAGTTGGCATTTTTTTAGCATCTACTTGTGACTGTGTGAGGTTTTAGTGGAAAAACTGTGTCACTGCCTGTTCAAGCTTCAAAATCCATGTGAGCATCTGCCCTCATTAGTCTGCCTTTCGCTTTCATATTAGAGCCCTTTAAAGATCCAAAAAAACAGTTTGGGAGCTTTTGCATCCTGGCATTTGAGGATATAAGGATGTCACAGGGAAGTATATCATGCACTAGCACAAAAGTCCTGGCTGTTGTAGTCTAAAACCGTGACTTGTGTATCAGAGGTCTAAAAACAATGATCATTCAGACTCTACAAAGGTTTGTGCCAGCCAATACATTACTGCTGATTGTGGTGGATTTGGCCTCCATTCAGTATTCCCTGGGTCCATCTGAACAATACACAGGCACGAACAGAGAATGCTGTCTAAGGTTCGGTTCACAGATAAAATAATAGAGGGTGCTGGCACACTTTAAAAGGACCACACCAGTTTAAAGTGTGCTGGCACACTTTAAAAGGACCACACCAGTTTAAACACATACATGCACAAGCTTACATGTCCACAAGCACCAATAGGTGCCTAATTCAATTGAGAGAAGATGAATCAGTGTTTGAATAGCAGAGACTCTCACATCTCAGAGACAGAGGCAGCGCCAAAAACTGACAGGCTGGAACAGATAAAGGCAGTCCAGTCTGGTGAACAGTAATGGCAATGCACAGTGCTATTAAAATCACAAAAACACACACATAGGCCAGCTCAGTAAAGGGAGAAATGAGAACATCTTTGGCTGATATTTTTTACCGGGCAGAGGAACACATATCACTGACTTGGGATAATAGTCTCTGAGTGGGGTAGATATGTCATTTTCACCTCTGGAGAAATAATTACAACTTAAGCATAAGTTAAAAAGCAACTACAGTACCATCTGGGATCCCTACTTTCTAAATTTCATCACTGACTTAAATAGTTCTCCATCGACTGGCTGCATGTCCTTGATGTCTTTATTCATCTGCTTTTGGAACATACTCTCTCACCAGAGAATACATCGATTACTGGACTTAATTTAAAATAAAAAGGTGGATTTTCTTATTTGCTTTAATTAAATACACAGGCAAAACTCAATTGTTTTGTCTGCTCTCTTTTGTATTTTTCCTCCCAAACTTTAATTTAGACTCTTAAAAAAGAGGACAGCAATATTATGGCATGACATTCCCTGATAAAGGACACGTGCTAATTTGATTCCTGAGGTGAAAAATTATTTGCAATAAAAATGTATGTTTTCATTCTGAGCACACTTGTGGGAAGCATTAATTATTTAAGGATTAAATGCCCTCTAATGAATTGCCCCCTGCTGCACTTTTCAGACAAATTAAGGAATATCTGTCACGTGATCTGTCTGTCTTTTTGCACTTTCTTTACCGACCTTGACAATTATGCGTCTGACACAAAACCTGGCCGGCGTACAGCCGAAGTCCTCAACAGGGCTTGGCTCGCATGCTGTCCGGCAGCTGGGTTTGTTGATGTAGATAATTTGCAGATAGTAGCAAATGGCCTCATTGCTGCGCGGTTTTGATCCCCTTATCCCCCTCTGCTTATCTTCCTGTCTGCACAGATCTGCAAACAGTGACTGTGCCGTAGAAAGACAGCACCAAAATCCTTTCCCCGGCACTCTTTCATTTATGGAGAGGATTGTCAAACGACAACAGCGCAGATAATACCTGATGAGGAGGTCATTCATTTGCTTTGTTCCTTTGGAGCTTTCCATGCTTTGGCAAATCAATGAAAAAAGCCTTTTCAGCTGAGGTGGAAACAGTTACAGTATGATACCATAAAGTATGCATGGCACAGTTTTATTACCCATGTTCAGCAGGATTCCAGTCCACGCCTGACTTAGAAACCTGGAGGAACCCTGAGCTTCCTATTTGATGGTTCTATGATGGGTTATAACAAAGGGATGGTCAGGGGAATTGTATTAATTCCCCTGATCAGGCCAAATCAGAACCAATAGCTGAACTTTATCACAAGCACCACCAAATTACAGAGGAACCATTGCTGGGTTCATGAAGTAATTGCTTTTTGTGAAGCACAAGAACAGCCTAAGGCTGAGGAAGAGCAAAACTCATGTTCTGAAAGCAAAAAGCTTTTTGAAATTGTTAATAAGCATCCCATTTGAATGCATTAATCCGATACCAGTGCAGTCAGTTTTTGTTTCTGTTGAAAGAACACTAATATTTACTTGAGAGTAAGTAAGAGTAAGCAATCGATTAACAAGGTATGTTTATTAAGTATTGTATTGATAAGTTAGTTGTTATCAGACAGACCAATCACAAATTCTGTATTCAGCCGAAATGTATAAATGATTGCATAATTGAATTTCCAAGTTTTATGAATTTACAAATTGTCAAGTGACCCAGGGAGAACGTTGGAATCAACTCAGCTTCTAATCAATAAACAGACTGTTAAATTGTACATTACCTACTTTTTTATTTTTATTATATTTTATCTTATTCTATTTTTTATCTTATTCTGTGCATGCACAGTATTTTTATTTTTATCTTATTTTTACTCTGTGTTGAATGTTGCAGCGTTACACCGAGACAAATTCCTAGTTTGTGTAATACGGTGTACTACATGGACAATGGCAATAAACCCCCATTCTGATTCTGATTCTGATTCTGACACAAGATGATCTGGCTGATTTATAATGCAGAGAAGTGGGAATCAATGTTAACTCTGTATGGAATGGAGTAACAGGAAAATGGTGATTAATGTGATTTGGAATTATAATCGGTGAAATGTGTGATTCTTGTCAATGATCAGAAACAAGATGTATTAATGATGTTGGAATAGATCTATGTTCACTCTATGTCATAATTAACATTTCTCGTAGAGCCAAGACAGTACTGTGAGCGGCTGAGCGGAGCTGCCGAGTGTCACTGTGTGCCGCAATGGAATGAAAACAACGGCTATGTTTATCAAACAGGAGCAGAGATGGATGAAAACTGAATAAGTTATTATATCAGTTTTTATAAGGTAAAAGTCCCAATGAAAATAATAATTAGCCCTGAGGATACTCCTAAAATAGAGGGGAAATAGATTGAACAAAGTATAAATCAGGGTTTGATAATTAGGCTACTTTTCGATTAAGAGAGAGGTGACTGGTTATCCCAAACAATTCTGCAGGCTCAGGACTACTGGAGACACAACAGAAAGCAAGAGAGAGTCCGTCATTGTAAACATTAAAGTTACTTCGCCATACACAATAGTGGGGCCAGGTGTCTGGGTCAAATGGCGATGAGGGTAGCAGCTCAGAGTGGCCTTGGCGAAGTGGCAGAGTGGAAGACTGCAGACTGCGGTGAAATCATGCAGAAATATGGTGAATGAGAGCAAATTCTGTGATTAAATACAAACCAATCCATCATTTCATCAATTAGTGAGATTGTGGGGCCAATCATAGTGTATAGATCATTAAGCTGATAAGCTTTAGCTTAACGAGCTATATGGCCAAATAAACAGGTTAACCTTGATATCTGGGAGGAGCTGCGTGGTTGAATTGTGTATGTCATGATGATTAGGTGAACGCCCCTGCTGATCTGTAAACCTATGAAATCATTGTGGGACATGGACTGTGAATTATGCATGATGTAAAGGAGGGATTATGTAAAATTATGCACGCCTCTGTATATGTAGATAACCAATCAGAAGTGTCATGTGAGTTTGGAGGAAATTATGTACGCCTATGCAAATGTGAGATAACCAATCAAGAGTTGGAAAAGACCAAACAGGGACATTTTGGGGCTGATGCAGGCTGGATGAGGAAAAAAGAGAGAGAGACCTGAGAGAATGGCATAAAAAAAGAAGACAGAGAGAATTTGGAGTTCTTCCGTGTGGCGTCTTCAGAAGAAGGACTAGCTGGACCGAGAGAGCTAACCAACCATTGGAGGGAAATATCTGAAGGATTTATTCTTCAAGAACAAAGAAGACGCAAGAACGGATTGACCATTTTCCAACACTTGAAGAATATAATTGGAGTTTTTGGATTTACCCTAGCTCACTGCTAGCAAGGAGGAGGGGCAAATCAGAGTACTTGCAGGCCTGATCTTGCGCTCTCTCTCTCTCTCTCTGCAAGCGGCCTTGAACAGCGCAAAGTGGCCATTTGCGTACATCCAGCCTGTCCTTGAACCAACCAGATGAATCAATTTGTAAGCCACAGCTTTAATTTGCCTTTTTAAGTAGAATTAGAGTTTGTATAATCAATCAATGCTGCTGCTTAACCTTGCTAATCTGCTTTAATAAATATAAAAACTATCATAAGACGTCTTGGTGGACATTACATCTGTATCCACAATTGCAAGGACATTGGTTATGCCTCTGCACTAGTAACATAGATTCTTATCGGTTATTCTAGTCATAATATTGTCACATATCCATGGGGCTTGCTGTTCAAGCCACTAAATTTAACCTAGCCAGTAACAAGAGCCCAGATCTTAAGAGGGGAGCTGCAAATTAACAGACATGGCCGATAGCTGGACTATTCCTCTTAGGTCAGTTATTGGGGGTAGCAGGATAGACGGCTGGAATTTGTATGCAGTGAGAGCTAGGTGAATCTCCTCGACACCAGTTTAAATAAGTTGAGGAAATCTTAGCGAGGTGAACCCCCCTAGACCACAACTTCTTACCCGAAGAGATGGAGAGCTGGTCCCGGTGACAGACTCTGCTAGTCAGAGACTGAACCACAACTGGGGGATCTAACAAAATAAATAACTGAAAATAAAGCAGAAATATCTAAAAAGAAATAATCACTTTGTGGATAATCATTCTAGCCTGTCTTCAGACAAACCCAGTTGTAAATTTTTTTTTTCATTTTAAGTTGTGAATTTTAACATAGAAAGCTATGGGTGCTGAGTCAGTTTTGGTTTATTCATTAAACTCCAGTCCTTTGAAATGTCATGTTGAAAGACTGGAAATAATGTCACAATGACTTTAATGATGTTGCTTAGCAACAGAGATGACTTGGGCTCTACCCTAACCCAAACCAAAAAAGAAAAAAGGAGAAAAACAAAACAGAAACAGGAGAACAACAAACCCACCCTTGTTCAAGCTCCAGCTGCTTTACCTCTGTCTGTGGATACCTGTGGATTCCTCATATTCACATCTGAGAGGCACATCTATGGACCATCTATGTTTCATAAAGAGACAAAAAGAAGCCAGACTGAGACACTTCTGCACTACCTGTGCCAATGAATTTCAGAATGTTTTAGCTTCAAGGTTGTACAGCTGCTGAGTGGGTGGCTAAGGCTCATTTTACTGTTTATTATGAAGTGAGTGCAGCTCTGAAAAATGCTGTACTTTTGTAACTCACATTTCCTCTGGAAAATTTTAATTGGAGCGTTTAAGATGAATTTACGTCTTGTGCATGGGGGTCTGTGGAGCAAACTCAGTTAAGCCAGAGATGAACACATTTCACTTGTCATCAGGACAAATCAGGTTCACTTAACTTGTTGATTCAAAAAGTAAAGAAGGATTTTCTCTCCAGGTTGGGAGTGAGGTTCTGCCTCAAGTGAAGGAGTTTAAGTACCTTGGGGTCCTGCCCAAGAGTGACGGAAGTACACATGCATATAACACATGCAGTGCAAGCAGGCAATGTGGATAAAGTTTCCTCGTAAACAACACAGACAGAAACTCCCAACCAGCAGTTCACTATCTGGGCTTCTTCAGAGTAAGGTGTCTGGGGGATCCTTTACCCTGCACAATTTCTGCAGTCATATAAGATTATAACACCTCACACTGCATGATTTGAATTTGCTTAATCTTGAGCATGATGTTAAGAAAAGTATGGGCAGACTGTATATTGATGAGCCCTCTTGAATTGCAGGCTACGACGGAGATGCAGACGGATGTAGAATGTAGAATTACATCATCAGTATGTGGTAACAGTAAACAAACAACACATGAAAATAAACCGCTATGTTGTAGCATTTACATCTGCCAAAAAAAAAGAAAAAAAAAGAAGCAGTGGAAAAGAAGATTGTGTTTCCAGTCATGATTAGGGAGAAGTAGCCAACTTTGGCTTCTCATTTTTCTTTGGAATGGTTCTCAGAAATTAATACATCTTTTCAAGTTGCATTTTGATAGGCTAGTGAGTAGACAAAGTCGCAGGATTTCTTTCCTTTTCTTTCAAATAAATAAAAAATTTAAAAAAAAATCACAGGATTTCTGACACGGTCAGAAAATGATCTTGGTCGGAAGACTGGCGTGATGGCTCTTGTGATTGTAGGATGTAGGACAGCTGATTTTGACCAAAGACTAAAGACATCCCAACAATTCTTTTACAACTTTGATCTTTCATCTGCAACATCCCAAAATCGTCCAGTCTATAGGAGCCCTGATATTCCACCTTCAGTCATGAAACAAGAGTGACTGGCAAAGTCACACAGTGGCAAATAAACAACCCGTGGTGACTGATGGGGTGAACTACGCATCCATCAGAAGTCACAGACGGTGTCCGTTACAGGCTACAAATTGCTTGCATCAGAGAGATACTATTCGTTTCCTATAGAAAGCCTTATAGAAAAAAGCCTTAAAAAAAAAAAAAGAAAAAAAAATTGCTCGCTGTAGACCTACTCCTGCCATAAGGTTGACTATATGTTCATTATGTATGAATGTTTCCACCACCTGCTTTGTCTGCACAAGATGCAAATGTGTTGTGAAAATGAAAGACACCTCCAAATGAAATATTTCTTACAACCTTCTTTTAATCAACTCAAGTCAACTGAGCTCAATTACTGAATCAAAACCTGACCTGACCGAAACCTGACACACCTTCTCCACTGCCACTTACCTTTGCAGTCCTGCCTTTAACTCAAACGTGTCCTTTTCCGGTTATAACAAAAGCTTGTTTCCTTTTTTTTCTTTTTTTTTTCATGTCAAACCTGTTGTCTGTTGAAGGTGGAAGCAATGTGTCACTTGTTAATGGGTTTTCAAATAAAACATAAAAATCACTTGCACATTCCCTGTTGAATATTTGTCACCAATTTTTAAATGTAAAATATTCTGCTATCTTAACTGGCCTTTTGGTCATACTTACAATAACTGCTGTTTGTACAAAAACCAACGTAAAGCAAAGTGCTGACCAACATGCACTGTAAGAGCCATTATGCTCTTACGGCATTATGCTCTATGCCACTACATGCACAAACCTGCCAAAAAAAAAAAGCATAGGAAAAAAGACAGGAACTATGTCTCTCTATCCGACTGTGGGAATTTTTTAATAGTAAATCTTGATGGTGAGGCAGACAAAAGGAAATCTGGAGAGTCTGCATGAATTCACAAGTGTGCTCCTAAGACAATTTGCTCTAAGCAAGGCATTGCAATATGACTAAAATAACAAAATCTGATGAAACCCATAGCATTAATGCAGTTAGTCCTCACAGGAGACCACAGTTAAGCTTTAACAAAGTAATGTGCCCTGGTCATACACATACCTTGCACACAGAAATGAAAAATTAACACATGATGACACATCATACAATGAAAAAACAAAATAAGCGCATCCCTAAACCAGAATTGTACATTTCCTACCTGTAAGCATAAAGAACTACATACTGTATATACTTGACATTACATTACAGAATCTCCAGGGCAAGCCTCCCAATAAATAATTTATAAACTAATGAAATGCCAGACTTGTGCTGCCAATCATTCCAAAGGTCTACTGGTTACTGTATCGTAGAAGTGAAACACTTAATATTTTCATAATTTAGAAGGTGAGCACACTGTCATCGACTCACTCTTTATTCAGTCTCTTCAATGATTAAAACTACAGCTCTAGGATTGTAATGTATCCTGCGGTGTTTGGATGTGTCAGGATTTATGGGGGTCTTGCATGCTCCCTGCACATCTTTAGTGGACTGGGACTTTGCCAAAACCCCATTGCCAGATTAACATCCTCTAAGAAAGAAAAAGAAATAAGAAAAGAAAAGAACTACAGCCTACCTATGGAACAACAGATAGGTCATTGTGAGAAGATGCTGACAATGTAAAAACAGGCAGTCTTGAATGGAAATAGTTTGAAAAAAGACAACTTTCCAACATGAATGTAGTCATCAGTCTTTTTCAGTGTTGAAGGTGAGGAACTCTGAAGCGGCACGTGATAAAAATCATGATCATACTTCCACAGTAAGATGTCTGAGAGTTCCCAGAGCTCTGATTATCTGCGCCTGCCTCCACTGAAACTGCATATTCCTTCATTCACACAAGTGCAGGCAGTTTATTTCTAACTGACTGAGTCCCTGCTCTCGTCACTCCCAAAGAACCTCTATTAATTTTCAAAGCACGTATTACCCACAAAAGGGAGCAATGCAACCTTGCAATTACAGGAAAAACATTTGAAAACCAAGGGATGAGCTCTCTGTGAGAAGGTGAACTTCTTTATATGCATTCACACCTGCAACAACTGGAGTTGGTTCAAAACATTTTCACAAACACAAAAATGTCAGGAAGGCCTTTAGGGTTCTTTTTTCCCCCCTCTTTTTTTTCTTTTTCAAAACTGGCACAAATAGACAGCTGAACTCACGGGTGAGATGATTTGAATTTGGTAGTTGCAGGTAAAAATCAAGAGGCATCACAGAAACTTGGTTTTGTCGTGATTTGTTAGTTCATTTGCTTGTCAGAGGTGTGGACTCTAGTCAGACTCGAGTCATGAATATGATGACTTTAGACTCGACTTGACAAAATGTAAAGAGACTTGCAACTCGACTTGGACTCTTGACTTCACTTGGACTTCAGTCTTTTGACTTGAGAAGACTTGCTACTTTTCCCAAAACCCAAAGATTAAAAAGTGTGTTGACATAAACTTATCTCTCTTTGATGTAAATGCTTTCATTTTTGGTGTGTGAGTGTGTGTGTCCAATCACATTAGATCCACGTTGTTTTCAGCTGACTGACGGCATCCAACCAATCAAATTGCAGGATAAACAATGAAGAGAAACGGCCAAACAGCGCGCCAATTGGCACAAAATGATACCAAAGATAGTTTTATTTGGGTATAAAAACTACAAGGTGGTCAACAAAAAAAAAAAAGAATTGCAGGATGCAAAACATGCAGGTCGAAGATTACAGACGCAACAACTTCCAGTTTCGTTTAACATCTGAAGTTGCACAAAGAACGGTCAGTTCTGAGTGAAAGCTAAGTCACTTTGCTAGCTGCATAGTTAAATCAGACTGTAATATCACTGATAACGTTACATCGTAAACACGGTAATCTGCGTCCACTCCCTTACTCATACTTTTGTTATAGAGGGTTAGTTCAGGTTGAATGAGGTAATTATCACACACAGTAGACGGCTGTCGGCAGGGAATCATAAACAAAACTAATCAAATCAAGGTCAGTTTAAATGTATTTCATATTCAGAATATGAATACAATTTTATTTTGCTGTCAGACCAATTTTTCCGATAGGAAAAACAAAGTATATCCCACTCTCCAGCACACCAGATTCTACTGACAAAAACAGCAATTTTACTTCGCAGGACGCAGGAGTTGCTGCTGTACTGCTGCCTCGTCAGTGTTGTTTATATAGTTTCAGTAAATCATAACTAAGCTCAACTCACACCAAAGACATAAAATAACACAGTTAAATTTACTGATTGAGGTACCAGTGGACCAGCGATTTCTGTGTGATGTGAGCTTAAATTGTTGTTTTTGTCAATGGAATCTAGTGTGGTGGAGAGAGTGAATTTACAAGCGATATAACTCCAGTTTCCTGACAGAAGGAACTGTTTAACGGTTAGGTAAAGCAATGAAATATTCTTAATATAGCGTACACTGAAACTGGCATTTTATTAGGTTTGCCTCTTTTTAGACCCTATTTCATGAATCCCAAACTATCCCTTTAATAGTTTTTGGCACTTTCTGACAGTACTTGACAGAAAGTACAGCTCAGTGTGTTGCAGAACGTTGACATCGAAAACGGAGAACCCCGCTGAGGAGAGATGTTCAAAAATAAAAACTCAGTTGAGCAACATTGACCATGTTTCAGTTACTGTGGACATTTGGTCTGTCCGAAAGATGAGGGGATTCCTTGGTGTCACTGTGCACTGGATAGAGAAAGACGCAAAGAGGATACAGCTAAAGACTAATCTCTTGGCCTGCAACCGCTTCATAGGCTCACACACAGCTAAACGAATCTGTGACCAATTTGAGGCAATATGTGATAAATACAACATCAAAAATAAATTGGACTACATTATTAGTGACAATGCTGCTACCGTGCAAAAGGCATTCTCTGTGTGCTTCTCCAGTCAACAAGAGGATGATGATGATGATGATGATGATGATGATGATGATGACAGAGATCATCTTGATGACCCTGAGCTCTGGTGTGATTTAACCCTGGAAGATCAGCAAATGGTAGATGCTGCTATGACAAAGAAACAGCGCTTGCAGTGTTTTGCACACACTCTTCAGCTGGTGGTGGGAGACAGTTTGAGAGAAAGAGTGGTATTTCCTACTATTTCCAAGTTATCAAAACTAAGCTCTCTACTGCACACAAGCACAACATTCAAAGATGTGTTTGATAGTGAATTTGGGGACCAGATAGGCATCCCTGCTGCAGTCAACACAAGCTGGAACTCAATACTGAGACAAGTAAGGGCAGTTCTCCGGTGTGATCATCTAAAGCTCTGTGCTGTTCTAGAAAAGGCTAGAAAAGGAGTTATTATTCACACCATGAGAGTGGAATCTGTTGTAGGAGTTGGTGGACATCTTGAAGCTGTTTGGAGACGAAACTGATTTGACACAGGGGGAGAAGGTCGTCACAATGAGTGGAATTGTTCCATCGGTCCTGTCCCTCAATCACCACCTTGAGAAGCTAAAGCCCCAAGTCTGTTTTCTGAGTGGCCTGGTCAAAAGTCTCCAGGCATCCCTGAACAAAAGATTTCTTTGGATCTTCATAAATGTGAAAATGGCCAGGACAGACGATAAGATCACTGTGCCCTTTTCAGACCCACTTGAGACTTAAGGGCTGTGTATACTCTCGCGGCAATGTGTCGCCGTCAGCTTGTAGCAGAGATGCCGCCGTCACTTTTGATTTATACTAGCGCGGTCTCCGCTATGTTATTCCACACCACAACGCAAGAGCGACAATCACGAACAAGCTAAACTTACTAAACTTATCTCTTGCGTTTTTCCACTTCCTCACTGTCTCTGCCGTATCCAGACCCACATTCATCGCAATTTCCCTCCATGAATTACTAGAATATGTGCTGTCTTTGTAGTGTGGAGAACGAGAATCATACAGATGTGGGTACTTCCTCATTTTTTTCGATGACGCGCTCTTTTCTACGTCGATGTAGAATTGACCAATCAGAGGCCTCCTTTCTCTCCTCTCTGCGACACTCTCTGCGGCACTGTCTGCGTCGACCTACAATTTTGGGTAGGTGCACCGGAGTGTCTGCGTAGGGTGGGGGGGCATCTCTGCGTTGTCTGTGTAAGTGACGCAGGCAACCTGACATTCGAGTATAAATCAGGCTTTACTTGTGACTTGCAAAACAATGACTTAGTCCCACCTCTGCTGCTTGTAATGACAAAGGTGGACATAAGCTTCCAACAAAATGAAAACCTTAGGAGGAAAAATCAGTTCAGGTACATGAATAAACACTTATGGTACAAAATCTTTCTTCGTAAATATCTTATTTCTCAGCCTGGATACCGGCGGCTTATAGTCTGGTGCAGCTTATATGTGACAAAATATATATTTCGTTTATATTCTATTGGGTGCGCCTTATATTCAGGTGCGGCTTATAGTCCAGAAAATACGGTAATAAAGAAGGGTGGCTCTGTTCTGGGGACTACTCTGGAGCTGATTGCCCACAGAAGAATACTTCACAAAAACATCGCCAAACTCCGTCCCACGCTCACCCTGTCTTATGCGGAAAAGCCGGTCCGTGGCCTTGTCTCTTCTCTGCTGGACCACTGCAACGCACTTCTCATCGGGATTCCTGGCACAAGTATTCAAAAGCTCCAGCAGATACAAAACAGTGCTGCCAGGATCCTGGTGAGAATAAGCATATGAGCACGTCACACCCATCCTCAAATCCCTGCATGGGCTCCCCTCGTTCTCCAGAGCTCAATACAAAGTCACTGTTCTGTGCATTCATGGCAACGCCCCAGTCTGCCTCAAAGAACTTATCACACAGCAAAAGTCCTCCGCTCTGGAAACAGCAACCTCCTCCGAATCCCTAGAAGTAAGCTTTAGACTATTGGAGATTGAGCTTTCTTCTTACATAGAACCCTATATAACAAACTAGATATTTTCCTCATGGAAAATCCACACAATCTGTGCAGCAAAGTGCTTCATCATTCAGACTAATGCTGCTGGTTGAAGAACAGTGGTTTTAAAGAGACAGATGGGGTTTCTTGCAAAAAAAGAAAAAACTGAGTGCCTCTTGATAAGGATTTTAATAAAACCTGTTTATTTATGGATGTGTGTGCGCACATGCAGTGGGAAGATGTTGGGGTGAAGCTTTTCTTTCAGAATCAGCCCCACAATAACAAAAGCAGTTTCATGTCCACACTTCCCCATCCTCTGTGGGTCCAAATGTCAAGTAAGAGGTGCAGACAGGAAATGGTATTTTGTTTGTCAAGAAAAGGCTGTGGGGAAATAACAAGCACGTACAAATTTCCATTTTTGGAATAGTCTAACAGACTGCTTAAATGGCAAGTGCAGACAAACTGCTTGAACTCACAAAAGCACAACTTAAAAATTATGCAAACATATCCTGAGAAATCTTTGATGTTCCATCATAGGGTGGATAATGCGTGTGTGGCCGTTTGTGTTCGTGCTGGCTTGTTTGGATTTTTTTTATTTTTATTTTTTTCTTTCTGAGGAAGGTTATAGCAGATTTGCTTCTACACAGAAAACACTCTAATTGGCCAAACACACTTTTTGTTGAGAATGAGTTACAGCGCCTGTTGTTAGTTGCGACACTCTGCTGGGCTCATTAGAAAGCAGCGATGCAGAATATTCCAGGAAAACAGAATAATATACAACAGCTGTGTCGCAGAAGATTGGACTTAACAGAGAAAAAAAAAAAAAAAAAACTTCAATCAGCTCTTGCTGGACTGTAATAGATATTGTTTTAAATAAATTGTTTGTCAAATTTAACAATGTCATTGTGTGAATCTCATCATTCAGTGTTACCCTAAAAAATGACACATAATAGACACGAGATCAATTTTAAGAAATGACATTTAAAGATAACTTTTCATATTAATTTGTGAAAGTAAGGAGCGCAGTCAAAATACGTGACGCCTTGGGCATGACACTGGTCTCAGCAGTGTAGTTGAGACAAAACTCAGAGTTAGAATAGAGTGAATATAAGAATTTCATGAGGTGCCAGGAAATGAAATGATGGTGAAAGATTACATTGTGTTTCCTGGCACATAAGCTTCAGCTTTTATAAGTTGCATGTATCAGTGATGCCAAGACTCACTCATTTGCATTGTTGCACAAAATGCTGAAGATGTTACTGCCTTGATTATAAATGGTTAAAGAATGATTTATTTAGTGTTGGTGAATGTTGTAATACTAAAACAAAAAAACAGTCCAAAGTCCAAGCAGCTAAGTGAACACATTGTAAAAAGGCGAGAAAACTAGGTTTACTCTGCAGCTTGTAACGGCGGGAGGATGACCACTCATCAACAAAAACACCCAGAGCTCAACAACATATTCCACAGCAGCATGTAACGAAGGGGTCGACACACAAAAGTAAACCCTAAACACTTACATTCAAAACAAATTGATAGATTTAGTGATAAATATGTAAAATAAAACAAGCTTTATCGTTTAGTACCTGAAAAACCTCAGTGACACAGATGTGACTTGATGGTAAGTTTGAGC
This sequence comes from Hirundichthys speculiger, assembly GCA_018398805.1. Classification (NCBI taxonomy): domain Eukaryota; kingdom Metazoa; phylum Chordata; class Actinopteri; order Beloniformes; family Exocoetidae; genus Hirundichthys; species Hirundichthys speculiger. Next base: position 149,184 of record JAGFBZ010000685.1, on the reverse strand, counting down.
CATTTAGGCACTCTTCCTCTTTAAAAACCTTGATAGAAACTCTATTATACACGACAGGAAGATCAGTAGAATAAATGGCCAGATGTCACATTTTCAATCTGTAAATCCAAAGAGATATGTACTCTAGAAGTGATATTTTATCAGAGTTTTATTTGTTATTTTTGGATGATTGTTTATCTCCATGTGCCTCCAGGGTGTACCACCTGGAGCCGTTTGCCTGAGGACTCCTGAGATACACTCCAACAAACCCTGTGACCCTGAATAGAAGGAAGGGAGAATAGAAAATGAATGGATGTTGATTTTGAAGTTTTAACCGTTTTAGGTATACATCAGTGGTTCCCAATCTGGGGTCCAAAATATTACAAGGGTTGCTCAAGGTTTCCACTGCACAGTGGTTAATGAAACATTGATTTTCAAACACACTTATTCTGTAAACATTTACTGGATTATCAGAGGTCTGTATGAGACTGAAACACATCAAACCATGCTGTTACAGAAAAAAAAGAAAATCGATCGGTTGATGTGTGAACGTGTGTCCTTGTATTTTATGGAATTTAATAAGATATAGGATTTTGTACAAACAGCTGACTGACATGTGTTAAAACAGCATACCTCACAGACGCGTTGTCCCTTGACAATGATACCTGCAAGAAAAAAGAGTGCAATGACCTTTCCAGAATCAGAGCAAAGGTGTCCAAGAGGGAATTACAGCAATGTCCACTGTAGGTGAAACAGTCTGGGGACACTGAGCATGGTACTTTACGTACTGTTTTAGTCAGACGTTATTCGCTAGGCATTTTTTTTGTCTATTTATTGCCTATTTAATGTCTATTTAATGTCCTGTCTATTTATGTATATTTTTGTATCTGCTGCAACAAGCCAATTTCCCCTCGGGGATTATTAAAGTATTTTCAATTCAATTCAATGAAGGTTTTGAGAGGAAGTTAACCAGCTCTATATGTACTGATGTTGAAACATTCTTATCAAAGGTTTAATAGGTCTCGCACCTCGATATTTCCAGTCTTGAAGACATAGACTGTCTCAACTGTGAAAGCTCACTCCTTTAAGCTGATTCAGTGTCGAAGAGATATTTTCCTGCAGAACAGATTTAAAAAAAAAAAAGCTTTAAATCACAAAAGGAGATGCTGTCGCACTGAGACTGGCAAAACATACAGCACTGCACAGTCTCAGGTTATTCTTTCACACAGCACTCAGAACCTGCTGGAGGACAACCTCAGGCACTTGTGTAACAATAAAAACAAAAGTCATGCTGATAATTAGCCTCCAATTGATCCAGAACGCAGCGGCGAGGGTGCTGACAGGAATCTCTCCTGTGTTAGCCTCCCTCCATTGGCTTCCCGTGAAATTTCGAATTGAGTTTAAAACTCTGCTTCTCGCATATAAGGCCCTTAATAGCCAACTCCACGCTATTTACAAGACATAATAGCACGTTATGCTCCTAATAGAGCTCTCCGCTCTCAGAGCGCAGGATTACTCGTCGTTCCTAGAATATCTAAAAGTAGATTTGGAGGACGGGCCTTCTGCTACCAGGCACCTTTTTTATGGAACCAGCTACCAGTTTGGGTTAAGGAGGCTGACACCATCTCCATCTTTAAAACTAAATTGAAAACATTTTTGTTCAGTAAAGCCTACAGTTAGTCTAAACTATAGTGTGTAGGGGCTAATAGTTATAACTATAGTTCTAGTAGTAAGACTTGAGTAGCTCGTCTTAATCACAGCTTCGTCATAGCTATGCTGCTATAGGCCTACGCTACAGGGGGACACCAACATGATCTGCTGAGTGGTGTCTCCACTGCTTTTCTCCTTTTCCTTCCCTTTCCTCCTCCCTTCCTCCTCCTCCAGCTCATTCATAATCAGGGCTTGACATTAACACCCGCCAACCCGCCAAATGCGGGTGAATTTCAGCCGTGGCCGGTAACACAGCCACTCTGACTAGCCACTCTGGCGGGTTGAATTCTATATACATTTTTTAATTGTAGTTTTCTCAAAGGGCATCTGAAGTAATGAACGAATTGCAATGTGCGACTACGAAACTACAACTCCCATGAGCACTGCCTGCGCATAGTGTTTGCTCATTGGTCCATTCGTGACCGACGTCACTTTAGACAGCCGGTCCCTGTGGAAAACTCTGTTGTAGTGATGGGAATTCCGGCTCTTTTTGGCTCTCAAGTGGCTCCTCAGAATTTTTGTTTTTTATTGGATAAATAAAGTATTTTTCATTTCATTTTATTTCATTACATATCATCATATCATCTAACTAACCACTGTTGGATGATTAGTTTGAATATGCCTGTGCAGGTTGCTTTGTGGAGCCTGCTCCATATGAAATTTGTATTTTTCAAAGTGTACACTCTGCCTTTCCGGAGTCTAACACTTCAAAATGTGTCCAAATTTTATCTCCTTTTCCTGTTGTCACTCATCTTTGGTGAAATGGTCAAATCCTCTTGCGCTCCTCTCGCAAAACATCAAAACATCTCCTGGCCAGAGGTTAATCGGCAGCTTGGCCAAGTCTGCCCGGACATACTGCATGTGGTTGACCTCATCCTCTGCATCCCTGCTTCAACAGCTGATTGTGAGCGGGGATTTAGTGCCATGAAGCTGGTCAAAAGTGACTGGCGTGCCAGTCTTAAGAGTCAGACTGTTCAGCTGTCCTCTGCTTCCATCACAGACTTTGATCCAGCCCCTGCCATCAAGTTGTGGCATGGTGGAAGCCTCCGGTCTCAAAGGCCCATTTTCATGGAGAAGCAGAGAAGGGATGACACTGATGATGAAAGCTGTGATGACATTTAATGTATCTCGTTCACATTCACAGTTCACACAAACATAAAATGTTATTTTTAAAAAGTTACTTTTCTAAGTTTTCTGAATTCTCATGCAGATATGTTTCTGCTCTGTCAGTAATTACTGCTGTAAATGAATATTGAAAGACAGTGTTTCTTGTTAGGTTTTTTCCAGCTTAGTTTTGATCTTTGAAATTAATCTTCTACTCTCCCCTGCACCCTTTTTAATATGCAATAAGAAACCACACTTTTTATTACTTTGTACACTGCATATTTTCATATAAAAGGAGCTTTACACAGAACCTTATCAGACATGAATACTTAATAATGAATGTAGTGTTCAACATTTTATGTAGTCTTGATATGAGTATGTATAATAATAATAAATTTTATTTGTCTTGCACTTTATATTTAAAATCTCAAAGTGCTAACAACAAAAAAATGAAAAAAATATATATATTAAAAATAAATATATAATGTATAAGGGTCATTTAGATTTTAAAAAGGTTGTAAATGTAGTTCAAGTAAACTTTAGCACGCCATAGTCAGCTTTAATCATATTAAACATAATTTCCCAACAACAAAATTGTGGCTAGTGAAAATGCTGAGTGGCTAGTAACTTTGGAAAACCACTAGCCACAGTGGCTGGTGAGCAAAAAAGTTAATGTCAAGCCCTGTTCATAATTACTTGGGAGCACCTTGTTACTGAAACTGTGCTCCATATTCTTTGCTTTCATGTGGTTTGTTGTGCTGTTTTGCCCCCTTTTTTTTCTGTCTATTTGCAGGCCAGAGTTTCCTGGGTTTCATGCTGACTTGCAGTTCCATCCTCTGTCCATCCCGGGGTTCTCCTCCACTGATCGGCGACCTGGTCCTCTGGCCATCTCATCCCAGTGCTGCTACCTCCATCTGTTTATGTTTATGTTTATATGGTCATTATATTTAGTCATTTGTGTGCTCTCCTCTCTCTGTCCTCCATCTTCTCTCTGTCCTACATCCTCTCTCTGTCCTGTCTCCCCTCTTTTCTTTCTCTACCCAACTGGTCTTCAGCAGGAAGGTCCCCCCATATGAGCCAGGTCCTGCTCAAGGTTTCTTCCTCTTAAAGTGAAGTTTTTCCTTGCCACTGTTTGGCTTAAAGGTTTTTTTATCCCTCTGTGGGAGTTTTTTTTACTTGCCATTATCATTGATTGGATTTAATATTATAATTTTAGTTAATGATATTTGCTCGGGGGTCATGCTCTGGATCTCTGTAAAGCGCCTAGAGACAATTGACATTTTAACAGACGCTATACAAATAAAATTGAATTGAATTGAATTGAATTAAATAATTCTATTTCCTTTATAAATTATATGAATTATAAGTTTGTAAATTGTAGCAGTGAAGAAAATAACTTTGTGCTGTCTGGTCATCTGAGGCCTGTTTACTCAGGTAACATCTGAAAACTTACACAAGAGCAGCTGGTGCATCAGATTCTTTAAGAAATGTCATCAGGTCCAGAGCACCAACTTCAGAGGACTGACAGAAAAAAGCAACTTTCAACCTGAACATGCATAATTTTACAGGTGAGTTACTTTCAGTTGTCATGGATGTCTCTGTTCTAGTCTCTAAAGGTCTATTTAAGGTTAATCATTGATCTTACTTAGAATACTTTGTCTTTTAGAGACCAGAATGACAATCATTTTTCCACAACAAAATTTGCCATGAAGATCAGGGGAGTAAAACTCATTATTTCTCCTTTTAAGGTAAAACATTTTAACATGGAGTTAAAGGAAACAGACACAACGGCCATTTAAGGAACTGCAAAAGCCCCCTCCCCCCCTTTGGCTTTATTTGATATGGTTGTTTTTGCAACACAAAAGTTTTGCTACTTGCCAACTATTGAAGTGATTCATTATAAAGCAAGGGAGGGATGTAACAATCCACTCTGGAGCCCATTTGTATGTGTAGACAACCATGCTTTGCACAATTAAGTTTCCCACCTGGAGGTCTGGTAGACATCATTGGAGAAAAACAATGAAATCTTCCAGTAAATGGAGCCCTTAAGACTATATTTGCCAGCTTTCTGTGCATTGTGACCTGTTTTTTTTCTCCTTAACCTCAAATTCTCATTGCCCAAGCAACCAGAGAATTTGCAAGCTGTCCTGGGAATTCAAAATATGATCAAAGTGGATAAAAAAATAGATCGCACAGACATATTGTTAGCCTGGTCTCTTACATTATCATCATCGTTAAGAAAACAAATTGTATTAAGAAACATAGTAAGCAATTATGTATTACATTAATGCTTCTTTCTCCTCAAATACTGTTCAAAATCTACATTACAACTAGGGTTGCACGATAACTGTTTTTTAAAACTGATACCGATAACCGATAACTTTCAACTCCTAAAGGCTGATACCGATAACCGATAACACACACATATACCTGAGATCATTACATCATAACCCTTTGAACAAAATCAAAAATAGTTTGGACTCTTTAAATGAAGATATTTATTTTTTCCATTGAAAAACTACTGGCAAGCCTCTCAAACGTTTTCTATCAAACAAACCTATTTGATATCTCACATCAACTTAAATAGGTGCATTACTGACTAATATAAAAAAAAAGGCTCCTTGAACTGATGGAAATACATGCATCAAAATTACAAACTGAAAAGCATTTAACATTTAAAGGATTTTGACTTGTGGTTCCATTTAAATGAATACCTTTAATTAAAGTACATGAGGTTCAGTAGTTTTTTTTTTTTTTTTTTATCTCATGGAAGCTTTAGATGAGTGATATGGGGGAGAGGGGAAGGGAGACTGCTGCTGGCTTGCGCACGTTAGCATTAGCTCATGTTAGCGCAATTTCAAAAACTCCATGGAAGCGATTGTTATGTTGTAGGTGGCTGATCAGGTTTGACGTATTAAAGCTTGTGCTTGTGCTTTCCTCCTCGTAGAATTCGCTTAGAGCATTCGTAACAAATAACCACCAAACTATCTTCTTTTGAAACTTTAACAAAGTTCCATGCCATCGCCGCCATGTTTGTTGTGATCAGCACTCTGTGCTGCAGGCTGCATTCAATGTGTAACATAAATTCCGACGTTCCCTCGTTTGCTAGTCGTTCTTTCAGCCTTTTCTATTTTTTTTCTTTTTTATGTGTAACATGAGGGGAAATACTGCGAATATCGATTCAAGTTAGCAACTACCAAAATTATGACTTAACAAGTTTTCTGGCATGAGGGGGTATTCTTGATTTTCCTGATTGAGAAATCGTTTTTCTGATTATGCCGATGTTACTTGAACATAACATTCACTGCCAGTCATTTAAGACTCAGAGGGAGCAAGGCACTGCCGTGTTGACAGAAATATATATGTTATCAGGGCTATTTGTCGTGACATTGGATTTATCGGAATGACGTCATAATTTCCTGGTATCGGCCCGATAGTTATCGTGCACCCCTAATTACAACAATAGGACCAAAATATCAAACAAGCAGCATTAATAAGTGCTTTTCAAGATGCATTTGTAACTCTTTTGTTCTTACAAAACCATGAGACACAATAGCAACAATAGCTCAACAAAAGAACTTGACAAAAGCAAGCAAGGATGTCAGAGATGAATTAGGATGAAAAGAGACAGGAAACTCACTCCTGGAGAGTTTTAGTGAATTCACGTTTAAGGAAGGCACTGTTCAAATGCAGCATCATAGACTAAAGTTTACTAAATGACTAAAAATACTGAGGATTTGTCAAAGGCTCATATGGCTGAAGACAGCATTTGACACATCACTTGCTACATTTTTCACAATATAGACTTTCCAATTTAATTTAAGAGGCTTCACAGTAATTCAGCATTTATCATTTTAATTAGAGTTATTTTACATAAAGTGCTTCAGCTTCCAAAGATTCATAAGTATTCGGTAAATTGACTGAAAAGATGTTAATGTGACAGTTTTGGTCCATTCCCTTATTAATTCACGACAAATGAAGCAGATAAAATATCTATAGTTGATATCGGGTACCGCTGCATTTGGCAGCTCTTGGCAGCTGCCAAGATGAAATTCAAGGAGATTTCAATCTAAATGGAAGAGTCTCAACAACACCAAAAGGCCTGGCAGACTCACAGAAGATAACTAAAGGGGATGATGGCAGAATCCTTTCCTTGCTGAAGCTAAACCCATCGACAACATCAACAGGACTCTACAGAAGGGAGGCATCTCTTGTGACCTCTTGTAACATGCAAGAACATGCAACAGAGAGCCAGACTAGACTTCATTAGAAAACTTCCAAAATAACCCTCCTGTGTCCTGGAATGAGATTCTTTGGACAGACAAAACCAAGATAAGCTTGAATCAGAATGGTGGCAGGAGAAAAATACGGTGTAGAAGCTAAACAGCTCATGAACCAAAGCATACTGTATATCACCTGTCAAGGCACGGTGGGGACAATGTCATGGTATGGACATGGATGGCTGCCACTGAAACGGGGTCACTGCTGTTTATAGATGATGTGACTGTGGACAGAAGTAGCATGATGAATACTGAGGTGTACAGGGCCATACTCTGTTCGGATTTTGCTAAATGCTACAAAAGTGTTAGCATGGTACTTCACAGGGCAGAGAGATAATGACCTTAAACATACTGAGAACGCGTTACATGTTCCCGGGGCTATGGGTATGATGACATCTACTTTCTACCACTGAGTGTATCTCGGATGCTCCGAGTGCAAGGAGAGGGCCAGAGGGATACGCGCACAGTACAAGAAACTCCACAACAGTGTTCTGTGATCTCCTCGTTTCCTCGATAGCAAACATCTGAATGAGATCATGCCACAGCTGTACAGACATCCTCTGCCCTTGAGAGAATAAAAACATATGCAAGTAATACAGTGATGCATAATCGAGAGGTAGAGCTGTTTGTGCACGTCCACATGTGGCCAAGTGGACGCACATTTATGCCATTTGGACGCGCTCTTTTACGCGCCGACATGCGGGTTGCGCTTTCTGCAAACTCGGTATCTTGCGATCGCGGGTTGCGGTTGGTCTGACCACCCGCTATCCTAAACACGCGATCACAAGATACAGAGTTTGAGGAAAGCACAAATGACACGCCCATTGCTGCGCCTACAATGTGAGTAAGGGAGTCGGCAACGTGAGTAGTGGCTTTAGGGAAGCAGAAGATTGCATTAGCGGTTAGCAGAGGTTCCTAAACCCGCAATTTGCGGTTAGTGGGTAGCAGGAGGTAGCAGGAGGTATACGATCATTGACTGCAAACGGTTTATCCAAATATCAAAAGTTATAGTTGTGTTTACAGTTATGTCACTTTGCTCAAAGATACTTTTCTTAAAATGGCTATAATTCCCAAATGGTAAATGCCTGTTTTTGTGAAACCTTTTAAATTGAAGCAAAACTTTGTTCACATCTTAAATTGTTTTTTTTTCAAATCCACTGTAGTGGTGTATATATAGCAAAGCCATGACAAATTTAGTTATTTTCCAAATGCTTCTGGACCCAACTGCATGGATTTTCGCCAGCAAATGTGATTGGGATATGAGGGCTCTCTTACAAATGGACCAGAGCAGATGGTGGAAGCTTTCAGTCATGTGACATAATGGCACAAGGGAGGTGAGAGAGACTCCAGGAGGAAGACACGCTGAGGCATTTTAAATGTGGTGTCATGGTGGGGAAGCCTATAAACCTACTGGTGGGTTTCTTTTCTTCTTTCTCAGTTTGTGCACTGCCACACTAATTATGCATTAGCGTGTTATGCATGCCTGCGTGCGCATCATCCAGCTGGGTGGGAATATAGTTATTGTACAAATGTTGCACTGCTGGATTTACACCATAAAACTAGGCCTGGGGAATGAACAATCCTAGAAAGGAGGCATTATATATTCTCTATTACAGCAATCAGCAATTCCTCTCTAGAACAGGATTCTTTCTCTTGCTGGCGTAGCATTGTTGCATCTCATATCAGATCAAGCTTACATAGACTGAAATCTATGACCAGAACTAAAAGCAAATTACTCTGTCAAACAAATTTCTTTTACTTAAACGTGCAGCATGATTGGAAGCAGACTGCACACTGACATATTATCAACATAGTAGTCATTTGTTCTTCAGGTTCCAGCCTGGTGAGTTTTTTACAACTCGTTGCACAATTGAGGAATATTTTTGACAAGCTGAGGAGGTAGATTCTTGGTCCTACTGACTGGGAGTTTGAGATTGAACAGCGTGAGAAACAGAAATTCAGTTTCTGATGACATAAATGAATCAATAATCAGCATAAATTCAATCATCAGAGGGATACATCCAGGAATACAGAAATATTCAGTGGGCTATACACAATGATGGTAATTCATCAGTAGGATATACTGTGAGCTCTGCAAATATACAAACAAGTCTGAGTCTGCAGCCATGATGTAATGGCTCTGCAAAACTTTCAAAATAATGGGTTTAGGTGATAATGGCTCCTAACATTCCTCCAATTAAAACAAGACGATTGTCAAGCAGTTTTAATGTTCCTTGTGCTCCAACCATATTGGTTTGATATGTTATTAGGCTTTTAAATCGACACTTAAGTATTAAACAAAGTTCAATTTAACCTGCTGTTGGCACCTGATGAAAAATGAAGGGATTATCAAAGCCAGTCCAATAAGAAAAACACGGACTTAAACTAAACAGAAAAGATGAGGTTGCTGGTTGACGGTGACTTGATTTGGAGAAAGAGGTAATATAGGCCCAAACAGATTACAATCTATAATTGCCTCTCAAGTCTAACAAATCTTCAGGATGTTTCAACAGGAGCATACGGCATGAAATACACAATAGATTCAGTCAGTCTGTTCAAACTATTCACGTGCAAAACTAAGTTAAAATAATATATGTTAAAAACTATCAGAAAGGAGGAGGCAGTGCTTTCCACATGATGAAAATGAATATATATTTTTAGATTGTTTTTGTTTTTAGCTCAAGGCATTTCTCAGCACCAGGATAAGAAAAAGCGCTGATTCATCATGATCCCTGTCAGTCCACCCACACATGTCCTTTTCTTACTTTTATTTCACTCAAGGAAATTACCATTTATTTTTTTCCACTGCAGTATCAATGTTGTCCTAGTGAGCTCACTCGGAAACTTTGGGATTCAATGTCTTTATTTACTAGAAATGTTTCATGTTATGGGTTTACTTCAGTTTGAAGGCAATGTCAAAGTACAATTGAAAGTACATGTTATTATTATGTTATTTTTCAACACCTCAAAGAAAAGCCAAGGATTCATATTATTTCACTTTTCTTTTACCTTGCTAAAATCCTGTTTACACATCAAAGGGATCATACTTGGTTGATCTTTTTTTTTTTAAGTTGGCACAGTTTCCTGAGGACTTGAAATGTCTGTGACATACCCTAGTCAAGATACCACAAAAATATAGGACAAAAGACCCTTTTGTAATTAAATCTCAACAACTGTCTTCAAAGCAACTGGTCTTAGGGGGCGGAGTCAGGTTGACTCCACCCCCTCTGCTCCCTCTTGAGATCAGCAATGGAACTTTGAAGTACAAGAAATGCAGTCTGATGTGAAGCTGGGTGAGTAAGAAAAAAAAAAGAAAGATTAATAATTCCACAGGTACAGAGTTGTGTGATGTGGCATCTTTATTTTTTTTTTTTTACTTCAGGCGGCACCCATATAAAAGCTTTCAAGCACAGAGATATATGCATGCAGACATACAAACTAAAAAGAAAAAGAAAGTGAGAGACTTTCTCACCAACTGGAACCTGAAGAACAAATGATTACTATGTTGATAATATGTCAGTGTGCATTCTGCTTCCTATCATGCTGCACGTTTAAGTAAAAGAAATTCATTTGACAGAGTAATTTGCTTTTAGTTCTGGTCATAGATTTCAGTCTATGTAAGCCTTGATCTGATATGAGATGCAACAATGCTCAGCCAGCAAGAGAAAGAATCCTATTCTAGAGAGGAATTGCTGATTGCTTGGTTTATCTCTTTCATAACTGCACGTGCTGAATCAAAAGCAGCAGAATGAATAAGAAGCTTTGTGGCTTCCTTAGAAAGATAATCATCTGGTAGTTGCACAAGGATCAACACTTAGATAGGCCTGCAGCCGTGCTCACATATGTTTTCTGCCTTTTCTTTTCATTAGTGTGCTGCTGAAAAGTTTCCCCACTTGTCGTGATGGGGTGATGCTTTACTCACCTGCACTTACTTTCGCTATGACAGGAGGAAAAATTGAAATGTACAACATTCAAAATTCACATTCAACATTCAATCATCCCTTTATTTACACTATTACTGATATTACCTGATGCCTTGATTTGAGGTCTAAATAACCTATTTGCTCTCAAGATTTTGGGACAACAGAAAGTGTTCATTTCCTCATGTAGCTTTAAAAGAGGCATGTGTTTTGAGGTTCACTGCTTCTCCCCCAGTATTTTCGTCATTTGTCATGGCTCTCTGTCTCACTTTCCCTTGGTATTACATCAGCGTCACTTTTATGCCTTCTTCTCCCACCCCTCGTTTACACTTCAAAGTCTCCCGCTGTTCTGACAAAAAGCTTTTTTTCATTTTAGAATAAATAAAGCAGTCTGAAGATTTTTTGCTCCTACCTTGAGCTGCAAGATTGTATCGGTTCTTGAATAAGGAAGCTTATCAAACAGACCTATGGGTGTACCCACACACAGAATCTAGACTGAAACCAAGAGTGATGTCCATTGAACTATATTCATTTATTTTTCTGAAGGTTTCTAATGGCTAAAAAAAAAAAGTAAAAAGGCGAAAATGTTCAGATAGAAACTGTGTTGCAGATGTGAATAAAGAGGTATCAATCATCCATCCATCTATTCATCATTTGTACCTGCTTCCTATTCAGGCACACAGGTGTGCATGTTGGAGTCTATCCCAGCTCTTAAGGGTCACCAGTCCAAGGCAGGGCCACAATTAGACTTAAAAATAAAAAGAAAAGAAAAATGTTCACACTCACTCCTGAGGTCAATTTAGAAACACAGTATTAAAAATAAACAAATACATGTTTTTCTTTTACTTCTCTCTTCAACATCAAGTTTCTAAAGTTGGAGGAATGAATAATTTCTAGTCAGAAAACTGAATTCCAATCTCAAAAACTTCTTCAAGAAGTATATTAAACCTAATCTCTTGATTCAAATACTAGAGGGATCCTGCTTAATATTTTTCAATCAAATGTATGCAGCTGAAGATCCCATTAAATCCTGTGTAATGCTTAATACAGCAATATTACCATTTCCTCATTTCCTCAAAGTAATACAGACATATTCAGTCCAAAAAGATAAATTGTACTTCCACACTGGTGCATGTTCTTCATAAATAATGGCATGAGGCAAAGTAATGTGACAGAAAAACTTCAGAAAAAAGATGAAACCACCTTTTAAATTGCCCCTGGAAACTTTTATTATCTACCATTCATGCATTCTTGAAGTTCATTATGTTACATCAATCAGGCTGCGACAGAATCAAATGAAGAAAAATGTTCATGTTGTTGCTTTATTGGGTAAGATGAGGAAAATCGTTTCGCACTTCCATCAACTCCACAGCAACCGGTCTTCTTTCAGTATGGCTCCCCATGTGGGCCACAGTCAGCTGACTCTGCCCTCTACTGGCAAGTGCAACAAATGTGCAAAAGACGAAACAAATCATGAGTAAAAAAAAAATGTTGCTACACAGCAGGCTTGAGAAGATGTACAGATGACAGCTCTCTTTTCTACATTGACAGCGCCTACCAGCTTGAGTTATGAAGGTTCTCATTAAAGTTATTTTACTACAATTGTTCAAAATGATTGCAGTCGTAAACCCCTTATTATGCTCACTTATCTTTCACAGTAATGTATTCACAAGCTTTTCACTGCACAGAGGTTGTCAAAATGAGATCGTTAGATGTACAAAACCATAACACGTTTACTGAATAACCAAGACTGCGTGAGACTGAAATGCATGAAATACTGCTTCTGCCAACAGAGGTATATTAGCCGCCCCATGAGCAAGTGCTTTTATATTTTATAGAACTGCAGGAAGTAAAATAAGCCCTGACGGACAACATCTATCAACCTGACTGATACTTTTGATCACAATAGCATACCTCGCATGCACATTCATTCTCGACAAAGAAACCAATAAGCAGATGCAGAATTCAGATCCGAACATCGTTCAGTGCAAACGTTTTTTTTTTATGTCCAAACTGGAGTGAAGAAAAAAATTGAGTGTCAAAATGGAAACTGTGTCCACAACATTTTTCAAGATTAAAATCTAGTTGTACTAAGCATGCATCAAAAGCACTGTCAGTGTTTACTGATGTTGACTTGTGCTTATTATAAGATTAGTAGAAAATGCACATCTGTATTCCCAACATCTTGGATGTGCGTAATCTTGGCTACAATGACTAGTTTGGCTCTTCCAACTATTAAATGTCAAGAAAATATTATTATATTTGGCTTATCAAAGGACAAAGTGTTGCATCCACACTGGGCATTTTTGTCTTTTCCTTATTCGATAGTACAAACCCGTTTCCAAGAAAAACTGGAATGTTGTTTAAAATGTTGTTAAAAACATAATTTAGTGATTTGCAAACCTCAGAAATCCATATTCTATTGACTAGAAAACAAAGAAAATGTTAAAAATTAGCAAATGTGTACCATTTGAAGAAAAAAGAAATGTGATTTTGAATTTGATGGCAGGGTGATGTTTGTTGTGGTTGGGATTCCAGAAAGAAGTTGTGAATGACTGGAGGAACTGAAGACTTTCCCAGCTGATCACCTGAAAAGGTTTCCAGTCAGTTCCTGGGCTGTGACAAATTGAGACAACAGGTTTTTAGGATTAAAGCACTGTCTGCTCTCTTTGTACATGCTTTTTCTAAAGTTCTAGGCCACTGGAGTGTTTTTGGAGGAAATCACATGTGTCTTCAGATCCCTTTCCCATACTGGCTGCTTAAGATCATTTGGGACCTGGAGTGCATCCCAGCTACTACTGGGCAAGAGGCAGGGTTCATTTTGTGGAAGTGCCAGTCTATCACAGAGGCACAACAGACAAACAATCATTCGAGCTCACAGTAAAACCTACAGTCATCGATCAAAACTTAAAATATATGGTCTGTGTAACAAGAATAAGCAGCTTACTTGAAAACCGGCTCTGTTACTTTCAAAGCAGCAGGCCCCCAATAGCTGGACAGATGACAAGCCTTACAGGCTTCTCCGGTGACTGAGCATCATCATTCAATTACCAAGTACAGCTCTGTCTCGGCAAGTTGGGTTATAATTTTCCACAATTCATTAAGTGTTCACAGTGGTTAAGCAAGAGCCTCGGTTGGAGCGGATTATTTAGGTCACCAAACACCGCTAATCAGAAACAGTTGGAACAACAGGCAAAATTTAATCCTGACATTCACTTTTGATTTTATGTGTTTGAAAACAATATGTATGCAAGATATTGCGTGTTTTCCACCCACAATTCAATTTCAACTGTTACTGCGTAATATACCCATGACAGGCTTGAAAAAAAAAAAAATCATGATGTTATTTCAAAAGGTGACTGAACTCAAAAGCGCTGCATAAAAAGCAGTATTAGTAGATGAAAAATACTAAAGAAAAAAAAACAGTATCCATGAATGACTGAGTCCTTGGTGGCAAATAAAGGCGATTGATCTATACTTTGTCAACAAATAACTGAGAAAAACACTTAGATCTTTAAAAAAAAAACATGTTGTTCTAAGAGAAATTGGAAAGGAATTGGATATGTCTTTTTTACAGTGCATCTTATCATGAAAGGATTCAAGGAAATGGGTGATATGTGGTTTGCCCTGGATGAAAAGGACCAGCCAGACTGTTATATATGAGTCCAAACCAGGCTCTGTGATGGTATCTGTGATGAAGGCAAAGGTCATTTACAACTTCTGTGCAGACAACGCAATCCTTCGACCCACAGCTTCCTGTCACAACTGAGCTGTCTCATCTTCCACCTCAGCCATGGATCTTGCTGCTGCTCCATCATTGTCTCCAACCACATCAGGAGATGCTGGGCCCCCTCTCCCTCCCCCCTGTCTGTTTCTAGCAGTCAGATAAAGAAGTAGCTGGAGACATTGAACAGGAACACAGGAATAAGGCTGCAGATCCAGATGGTGTCAGCAAGGAGTCCTGAAAGCCTGTGCGGACCAGACATGTGGGATTCTACAGAACCTCTTCAACCTAAGCCTGAGCCAGGAGAAGGTTCTGGTGCTGTGAAAGACATCCTGCCTTGTTCCAGTACCGAGGCACTAATGACTACAGACCTGTAGCCCTGACATCCAACATCAAGAGAGTCTTGGAGAGACTTTTATTGGTTCACCTGAATAAGCAAACAAACACCTTCCAGGACCCACCGCAGTTTACTTATCATCATGGAGTTGGAGTTGAAGTTGATGCACCTGCTTCAACAGTCATCTGGACAAAGCAGGCAGCACTCTGAGGATCATGTTCTTCGATTTCTCCAGTGCATTTAACACCATCCAGCCTGCTTTATGACAAAAGAAACTCCAGAGGACACAAGTTGATGCCTCCACAATCACCTGGATTACTTGACCACATGACAAACAGACCTTTTCATAAAATGAAAAACACCATGGACAACTCTGAACATCCTCTAGACAACAGTGATTCAGGGTCTTCAGTCAGAGGCTTCTTCAGATCTCCTGCACCACAGACCGCTACAGGAGGTCCTTCCTGCCCCACAGCAACAACCATATATAATGAAATATTGAAGACACTGAAGTTATGAAAACTACTGTGTCATAAAACCATATTGTATGCATATTAAGAGGGCATGACTGAGGAAGAACTGGAGCAACCTGTCTGCAGCTCATCTGTTCCCAACCAAAACCCTATGGAGAATTTTGAAAGAAAGAAATACAGCAATCAACAATGCTGAATTGAAAAAAATTATGAATTGTGTCAAAGTGAAATTCAATTGATAAAATAAATAAATATATTTTGTTCATATTGTCTGTAAAGACATAAAGGTATGTATGGTGTGCTCATACACCACAGTAGACAGTCTGTACTGCATGCTGGCATACAGTCATTCAAAAACAACTATGAACTAAAACACAAGAGCGGCTGGTCACATGACCACTCTGACCAGCTTCAGTTGCAAGTTATAAATTTTCCTGGAAATATTAAACCAACTGGGAACTTTGTCTGTACTGATTAGGGCTGGGCGATTTTATCGATTCGGCGATATATAGCGATATTTTATTTCCCAGAGAGTATCGATATTTCAGCCGCGGGTATCAATATTCTAAGCTCCCTTCAAAACCCCCGTGTCTCGCACGGGTGCTCTTCCTGCAAAGTGCCATTTAGTCCTCCAGCCGCTAGTGTCGCTGTAAAGCATTTCTAACAGGGTATCCAGAAGCAGCTTCTTACTCTTCCAGCTAGAGCTGAGCCAGTCAGGAGGATGGCGGCGAGTATAAACGCAGCGCCTGCGTGCTTAAAAGTAGATGTGTGGGAGCAGTTCGGGTTGAAAAAGAAAAAGGAAAGCAAAGATTTAGACAAAAGTATGGTGGTTTGCAATCTGTATCACACAAACGTGAAGTACTCTGGAAATACCACCAACCTGCGAGGCGAGCCCACCTGAAACGTCACCCGGACAAGGTAATGCTAACTGAGAGCTAGCCAAACTTTATTTGACAGGATTTGAGACCGTATTCAGCGGTGGAAAACGCCGGCTTTAAGGGCTGTGTTTACTCTCGCGGCAACGTGTCGCAGTTATCTTGACACCGGTATGCCGCAGTTATTTTTGATATATGTTAATGTTGAAGCGCGTCTGCGCTGTTATTCAACGCCACAACGGAGAGGGACAATCACGAACTAGCTAAACTTACTAAACGTATCTCTTGCATTTTTCCACTTCCTCACTGATTCGGCAGTTTCTAGACCCACATTCATCGCTATCTCCCTCCATGAATTACTAGAATATGTGCTGTCTTTGTAGTGTGGAGAACAAGAATCGTACAGATGTAGGTACTTCCTCATTTCTTCGATGACGTGGATGTAGAATTGACCAATCAGAGGCCTCCTTTCTCTCCTCTCTGCGACGTTGTTTGCAGTCACCTACCTTTCAGTTCAGTTAATTCAAACAAATTGGAACACTCACAAGATGTCACCAAAATCACTTTGTCATGTTAAAATCTTTCAGAAAATGATGTAAATGTATTTTTAGAAAAATATCGATATAATATTGTATCGTGAGCTAGATATATCGTATCGTGAAATTAGTGTATCGCTACAGCCCTAATACTGATTGAGCAATTGTTGTCACACTACATAGTGTGTACTGCATTTTGGCACTATCAGTATACATGCAATTCAGTTTCATTTGTATTGTGTCAATTCACAAGAAAAGGCACTTTAAAGAAAAAAACATTCTGAGTTTACAAAGCTAATGTGGTAACCATGGACTTCCCCGGAGGCTGCTCCCCTCCTCCGCCCGTGGCACTGAGGCTGATAACATTAGCCTGCCGCCAGTCAGCATCCCCTGGCCTTTAAAACCACTGCAGACGTCAGCCTCAGTACCACAGTATTGTCGCCTCTACCCAGCACGTCTCCCTCCGGGCCTCACGCCAGCCCACCCACTTGCCTTTCAGTGTACTTTTGGACCTTTGTTCCTGACAATAAACTTTTTCCTGTCTGGCTGCTTTTGGATTTTGTTCCTTCACCTCGCCACAGTTAAATATAATCCAATTAAGTTCAAATTGTATTCCAGTTAAATACATTCACTACAATTCATACATAATTCAGTTCATTCCAATTGAGTTTAAATGTCAAAATTTGCATCATACCAATTCATAAAAAAAACTTGTTATTGTCACTTTGGAACAATCCCACAGTCTGAGCAAGCATTAGGTGACAGTGGAGTGGGAACATCCTGGTTATCAGGGCTAAAAACCTCCCGCAGAACCAGACTCAGGGAGGGTGAACTTCTTCCTCAACTGGTTGGGGGTCTGAGGTGACAGGAGAGACAGACAATAACTGAAATATACATACCAGAAGAGTATATGCAACATCAACAAAACTATCCTTTTACTTTAAGCTTTACAAAAGAGAAGTTTGCTTTCTGCAAACGTCTGCTTTCTGAACACTAACTTCCACCAGAGAGGAGCCTGATAACTGAAGGCTCTGGCTCCCATTCTACTTTGGGAAACTCTAGGAACCTCATTTAAGCCTGCAGTCTGAGAGCAAAGTGCTCTATTGGGAAGATATGGAACTAAAAGTCATTAAAGATAACAGGAAGCTATGCCCTGAAGACTGTAAGAAGAACTTTGTCCTGAATTGAATGGGAATCCAATGAAGGGAAGCTAAGATTGGGGAAATACGTTCTCTCAGAACGCTTGTATTCTACACATTAGTATTGTTTACGTCATCAAAAATGACTTCTGTTTTTGTTGTGTGTTTTTTTTTTCTTTATTGTCATTGTTATATGCCATTTTCAGACTGTAACAACTTGTTCCTGATTTGGGGTCATAGTTTGCTCCTGAGCAAATAGCTGAGGGCAGAGTTTAATTGCTTCATCACACCACTACACACATTTTCCTTCATGTTGTGTCTAAACACACCAATAATGCATGGACATACGCATTCAGTTGTCGCAGATTTCATAGCATTTTCATAGCAAGAGCTTATTAGAGGGAAGTCAAACTCCAGTATTTGCCACATGTAACAGTGTACACAATATGTCACACACCTTTTTGCAAAGTGACTTAAGAGTAGAGTATGCCCGTCTTCCTCTAGCTTCTCCTAGAAGAGATTGGATGATTGCCTTTGGTGGCTGAGGAAGAGGAAGTTTCTGGATCACAGGGGGAAAGACATGTGGTCAATCTAAAGTTATGTAACATCTGAGATGATCTGAAAGATAAAAAATGAATTTCAGTATAAACTGACCAAAAAGTCTTATTGTATATTATTGTGTGGTTGTGTGTGTGTATTTTGTTAGGAACCTGAAGCCCAGGGGGAATCACTTCTGCTGTGAAGGGACAATGCTGCAGCCCAGCGCTACCACCCATTTATATAGCACATATAGCACCACCAAAAGAGAGTGCTGACACAAAAATAACATCTAAGTATCACTTCCTTTTGGCATTATTAAATATTTTACCTAGACTTGAAAAAAGCTGCTGGTCTTTCGACCACAGGGGGTAATTATAATTACCTCTGATTTAAAATGCTAAAAGTGTGGGGATATTTTTATACATTCACATCAGTGAATCAGGGCATAATATGGAGCACAGCTTTGGTACTGAGCTTTTTAGGGCCAAATAAATGGATATGAACCACAACTGAAATGGCAATATATTCCATAGCTGTGCATAATTTGCCCCAGGGATAGGATATAGACACAAAATAAGAGGTGTCCCATATGAGGGATCCCACATAATAGAGGCACTGGAGCATGTAAAAGCTCTACAGAAATGGAGAAAGTCATCGCTGGTAAAACCGTGGTTATTCAGAAGGCTGACTGAGACATTATGGGTTTTCTGTGTCAAAAAAACTGAGTTGATGGCTTCTTTAAAAGACAATAAATAGTGGCATACATAAAATTACAGGGGGAAATGTTTGAAAATAAAACGAACATAAAAAAAACAATAATTCTGGTTCCAGACTCATGTTGCTCCCACCTGCTTCCTCATTCTTGAGCCTCTCTGCAGGATTAACTAGAGGATGAATGGATAGGTGACGTCTCCCTGTGCCAGAAGTGAAAAGATGCTGACTGAAATCTTACACTAATGATGTCCAGTTTGGATGGGGCTGAATCAACTTTAAAGCTAGAGATGCTTTTATATATACAGTGGTACCTCTACTTACGAAATTAATTGGTTCTAGAAGTAGTTTCATAACCTGAAAATTTCGTAAGTAGAGATGCGTTTCCATGTAAATGCCCTAATCTGTTCCAAGCCCTCCTAAATTTGAACATAAAATGTTTAATAAATTATAAATAATACATGAAATGACATAAAAACCTGTAAGAAATACATGTTAGAACTAGAAAAGCACTCAGAGAGCGCAGACCTCCACCAAGCGCAACAATTATCAAAAATTTGAAAGTGATCCAGAATCCAGGATTTCTTCCAGATCACACCCAAAATGAAATCAGTTCTCCCTTTTCACATTTCTGACAACTCCTGAAAATTTCATTAAAATCCATCCATAACTTTTTGAGTTATCTTGAACACAGACAGACAAACAGACACATAAACGCCGGCACAAACATAACCTCCTTGGCGGAGGTAAAAATTGTTCGTTTACCTGGGTTGCTGGGTTACGCTTATACAGACGAGGGTCCTATACAGGGTATAGGATTTTTTTTAAGAGATGATTCATCATATTATTGGACATTAAAACAACCTAAGGCAGTTTATTTTAAGTATTTTAATCAGACAGTGGGTCTTCCTCACACAGAAGACTTAGTCATGCTGTTCTGCAGAATTCAGAAACCTTATACCATTGGAAAGTCTGTTTATTTATAAAATGGTGCCACATTACTGGGATGAGCAGTAGAGCTGAGTATATGGGCTGCTCCCATGAAAGATTTGCCAAATCTTCTCTTCAGTCTCTCCTGTTTGGGTGGTTGAACATCAGTATGATCTGCACGACTGATTTGGCATCAGTTTTTCATCTGGTGCTCTTCCTGGTGCAGACAGGGATTGAACTCAGACCTCCCACATGGTAGGTGAAAGATCTGCCAATGAGCCACCAGAAATGCAAAGCAGTTTTTTTTTTTTTGTTGTTTTTTTTGCTGTTGCACCTGATTCTTGTTACCCCCAGGTGCTTGACAATCATCCGGAACATGTGGAGAAGTGTTAAGATCAGTACTGAGTCCATGCTCTGCCTATAGCACTTGGTTTTATAGATTTGAAGTATGGAGGAGACTGATTTCTGGATCAATAGAGGAATATCTTTTCGTGGAGGCAGTGTGATGGTGTGGGGAGTCATCCACCGCACTGGAAAAATTAGGTTTGTCATCATTGGAGGCAGTCTCAACGTAGAGAGATATCAAGATGAAATTCTTCAACCAGTGGCAAGCCCATATCTCCACTCTGGGACCAAACCCCCGCCAAGATGACGAGGCTCCCCCACACAGAGCAGGGTTTTTATCAGAGATTGCCTCCAGAATTTGGGAGTGGAGAGGATGAAATGACCTGCCAGTGTGTGTGTGCATATGCGTATTTGTTGACAGGTGATGGAGCACTTAACATTTATGCATTGCAACCCCCAAGACACATACTTGAGCAAACCTCGTATGCACGCACACATGGACACACATGCACACTAAGGGTCTGACAAAGTACAACTCCTGTACTTTTCAGTTGACCAATTTTCTTTCATTATCTCTGTATGTGGTCGGTATATATTTGTTTGTCTTACGTTTTCATGTCTGTCCTTTTAAAGCAACGCAATCCACCACACATTCATGTGTATACGCCACAGCGCACCATGCAAACACTGCAGGAGCCACCACACCACACACACCGCGCCCTCACTGTCTTGTCTCTTTGTCTGTCCTGTCCTTTCATGTTTCACTGTTGACGATTTTAGTCGTCTCTGACAGAATCAGGGTTTCAGGTGTTAATAAAATACTCTATGTTAGATTGGGCTGTCAGAAAGGGCCAGACACATTCTTTTTCACTCACACACATGCACACGAAAAGTAACGTTTGCTGCAATATCAAATTGCATATACAGTCATGGAAAAAATTATTAGACCACCATTTTTTCTTCACTTTCTTGTTCATTTTAATACCTGGTACCACTAAACATCATCATGTGTCTAAAACAGACAGAAAAGAAAACACTGAATGCATAAAAGCAGTGTTTTTGTCAGTACAACGCCATAGCTATTGATGTAAAAACTTAAGTGATTTAGGTTATAATCAAGAAAAATACGGAAAATGGTAAGATATCAGCTCTTAAATAAAACTTTTATGAGCAATCTTTGTGGTTATTGTTATGTTTGTCCAAACAAATGTACCTTTAGTTGTACCAGGCATTAAAATGAACAAGAAACTGAAGAAAACAAGAGTGGTCTAATAATTTTTTCCATTACTGTATATATGACTTTTAAAGGTTCTGCCAATTTATGGTACTGATCATAAATATACAGTATATGCAGACAGTTGTTTAAAAACACATACACACACACAAAAAAAGATGTGCTCCCAGTGAGACCTGAGGCGAAAGTGATTTGATATGATTTTGGATGCAAAAAAAAAAAGAAATGAAATGAAAACAACAGAAAAATTCATCTTTCAATTTTAGCTAGATTATCTGACAAACCTTTGCACCACAGCTTCATGACACCATTGATGCACTCTGTAACTGCCTAAATTGCTGTGTGGGTGTCTGTCAAGAGATCAAGTCCATTTAAACAACCTATGGACAAAATCTAAAGCTCAAATATGTGAAATACTTGTGGATTAAGGCATATTTCCAATTTATTCTCATGTTTAAAACGTGGTTGAAAGGTATCTGCATATTGTGAAAATAATAGTCCATATAAGGCAATAATGTTGTAAAGTCTGAGACTGACAGCAGTATTTATGCGTGCTCCTCATTTTAAAGCTCTAGTCGGAGGCAGGAATAGATTTTGTTCAGGTCCAAAAAGTTTGGAACAAATAATTTCATGAATGCTGAAACATTAATGTTTCTTACAGTTTACATTTTAATGATTAAGGCCCATTGTCTTGACGTGCATTTATCCTAGTTGGCATTACATTAATTTCCACTGCTTCTGTGAAAAATTCTTGGAATTTCTTTTAACCAGAATGTCTGTTGTCTATGACATGTTGACCAGAGTGAATTTATGATACTTCTTACTGTATCCACATGTGTTCGCTTCAGTACATCTAGTACAACATGACAAGAAAAAAATCATGTGAAGAGTGTGACCTTTAAATCTCTCTGTTTTTCTCATCCAATTTAAAATAACCTGTCCAACAGTATGTGTGTAGCTGCATTTAAGGTGCCAGATTACCAAAGGAGGATGGTTTATTGCATGGAAGATCTTGTCCTAGGTAAAACTAGAATCAATTCAAAGCCATATACCTTTATAAACATTATCATCCCTAAAAGCCTGAAAGATTAAAGCGTAGCAACCTTGAATGTGTGCCGTTTACTGTAAAAGTCCAGGAATTAGTTGTCACCATAGCACTTTGTTTAATATTTTAAATCCCAAGTAGACAATCTAATTTACAGAAATAAGGGATTTTTTTTTTCCACTATCCACAGAATCACCAAAGAGATAGCAACCATCTCACAACAGCAAGGGAGTCAAAAGCTCCTGGAGACTGCAGAACAGTGACTGCAGTCAGCCGAAGAGAGAAGTGATGTCAGGTCTGCCATGTTTTTGGTTAAAATACACAGGTGAGAGACACAGAGATGACCATACATGTGTATATATATATATATATATATATATATATATATATATATATATATATATATATATATATATATATGTTTTAATAGGGCTGGGCAACGATTAAAATTTTTAATCACGATTAATTGCATTATTTTACTGATTAATCACGATTAATCGCATTGTAATCGGCAATTAATATCCTGCCCAGGAACTACAGTTGAAAATTAGCTGATCAGCTATAAACTGGCTCATTTACAGAAATGTTCATTAATGTGCATTGTCCCTGAACAAATAAATTTGAATTGAATTTGAATTTGAATTGAATTATACAAAAAAATCAAATAATGAATTTAAAAGTAGTGTAACATGCACTTTTATTTAAATGTTCTGCTGCCATATGAACTAAAGTGCAATAACATAACACTTTTAACATCACCACCTGTCAGTAACGCATATTTAGTGTAAATCTCATCTTAAAAAATGTTAAATAAAATAAAGCTTATTGCCACTGCCAGGGCATTAAAGTAATCCTGTTTTCATGAAAAATAAAAAAAAGTCTGCAAACAAAATCCAACAAAATGATTCTGGCTCAATACAATCAGAACATTAAAACAGGTAATTTCTGAGGTAACAGCAGTAACTTTTAACGGGGAGTTCAACTTGGCAGTTGTTACAAATAACCTTGTTTCTGTCAAATCCTCCATCTGGGAGAACTTTAAAATGCAGAGGCAGCTCATTCCAAAGTTTTGGGGCGACAACAGAAAATGCCTGACCACCTCTCTTCTTCCTCACTGTCTTTGGGACCACAAGCAGTGACTGATCTGCCGACCTGAGAGAGCGTGAGGGAGTGTATGGCTGCAGGAGGGCGGACAGATATTGTGGGACAAGGCCATGCAGACGTTTAAAAGCAAATAAAAGAATTTTAAAATCAACCCTACTAGTGACCTGTCCAGGGAGTACCCCTGCTTTTCGCCTAAAGGGGGCTGGGATAGACTCCAGCAGATCCCTGTGACCCTGCAGAGGATTGAGCGGTTAAAGATAATGGATGGATGGATGGAAAATCAACCCTGAAGCAAACTGAAAGTCAATGAAGTGACGCCAAAACTGAAGTGATGTGCTCATGTTTTTTAGTACCAGTTAAAAGATGAGCTGCAGCGTTTTGAACCATCTGCAGTCGTGATAACAGCGTCTGGCTCACAGAGCTAATGAGCTGAACATGTTCTTCAATAGGTTCAGTTCCCACCACCAGTCTGAGACAGAAAACCGTTCCTGTGCTGTGGAAAACATCCTGCCTTGTTCCAGTGCCTAAAAAACCACAACCAGCTGAACCTAACGACTACAGAGCAATTGCCCTGACATCTCACATCATGAAAGTCCTGGAGAGACTCTTACTGGCCCACCTCAACAAGCAGGTCACATTACAGTTTGCATATCGTAATGGGCTTGGGTTGAAGATGCCATCATCTACCTGCTTCACAGAGCCCACTCTCATCTGGACCAATCAGGCAGCACTTTGAGGGTCATGTTCTTTGATTTCCCAAGTGCTTTTAATACAATTCAGCCTGCATTGTTATGTGAGAAACTCCATAAATTCCAGGTGGATTCCTCCACAACCTCCTGGATTTATGACTACCTCACAAACAGATCACAGTTTGTGAGACTGAAAGGTTGTGTGTCTGAGATGGAGGTCAGCAGCATTGGAGCACCACAAGGAACTGTTCTCTCACCATTTCTCTTCACGCTCTACACCTCTGACTTTCATTCCAACTCTGAGTCCTGTCATCTACAGAAATACTCTGATGACTCTGCAGTTGTTGGGTGTATCAGCAACGGACAGGAAGCAGAGTACAAAGAACTGATCTGTCAGTTTGTGAAATGGTGCGGTAACAATCATCTCGTATTAAATACCAGCAAAACTAAGGAGATGATTGTCGACTTCAGGAGGAGCAAGAATCAACACAGCAGTGTTTCCATCCTGGGAAAGGAGGTGGAGGTGGTGGAGGAATACAAGTATCTTGGAGTTCAGCTTGACAACAGACTAGAGTGGAAATGCAACACAGAATACATCTACAAGAAAGGTCAGAGCAGACTCTACTTTTTAAGAAAGCTGAGATCTTTTAATGTCTGCACCAAGATGTTGCACATCTTCTATAGGTCTGTTGTGGAAAGTGCAATCAGCTTTGCAGCCATCAGCTGGGGCAGCAGCATCAGAACCAGAGACCTGAAGAGAATCAACAAACTGATCAGGAAAGCTGGATCTGTGCTGGGTGTAACTCTGGAACCGCTGGAACTGATTGTACAAAAAAGAATGCTGCACAAGCTGATGAAGATGATGGAGGACTCTTCACACCCTCTCCACGAGACAGTGATCAAACAACAGAGTGTGTTCAGTGAGAGGCTTCTTCAGGTCCGTTGCAAGACAGAAAGATACAGAAGATCATTCCTGCCAGCAGCCATCAGCCTCCACAACAAGACATCCTGCTATTATTAATACAATGTTATTATTGCTGTCATTTATTTATTGTTGGAAAAAAAAAAACCTTACTACAACGTTGAATTTCCCTTCTGGGATTGATAAAGTATTTTTCATTTCATTTTCATTAATTTCATAACCAAGGAATCTCAAGGCAAGCTATTTTTGTGTCTGTGTATGGCCTTAAACTGACTCCAAATAGTTAGGAATAAAAAAAAAACTTGAAAGAAAACAACTCAGGACTAATATTACGCTCCTATAAATTACAAGCAAAAAGAGAAAGGATAGAAAATCAAGAGCACGTAACTTGATTTGCAGTGTTATAACTTTTTTTCACGTGAACCAGGATGTATGCTCTTTTCAGATCCAACAAGTCTCTCAGGTATCTGGACTCCTTATAAAACATCCACATCCTGCCAGTGATACACAAACCCATTGTCTTTAACCAAAAATAAATACTTCTAAAGCTAAAAGTTTGTCTGTAAAAATGATATATCATGACTGTTTTTAGACCAATGTTTAAACCAATGTTTAAAATGAAAGACATGATTGTTAAAATGTTTTTTTTTTTTAAATATTACAGTATACAATGTAGTATGGAATTGTTTCAATATGCTGTTAAATAATTAGTGCGTAACTCTTCCTTCTCTGGGCTGGACCGAGCAGAAAAAGCACAGAATATTGGTAGAATAGTGATATTATTTTAAATGACATATTTAGTTTTTAAAAAATGTTGTAATTGTATTATTTGCTGTTCAAACCTTGTACTTACATTTAAAACCATTAAGCTTATCATATGTTTGCCTTTAAAGTTAATAAGCAACAGCCGTAACTTGGGCATCAGTAACAAACATGATCCTACTGGTAAAGTTAACATAAGGCAGTTTTAGTTAAGTCACACATATTACTTTATTACTTAATGGGACAAGCTCTTGAAGAAAGTTGGAACATTTCCCAATGGGAGCTGCAATTCAAGGGTGAAGAAATATTTACGTTATACATTACCTACTTGTTCTTAAAACTAAAGGCTCCTTTTTTTAATCTACATGCAAACACTGATTTAATCCTTTTCCATTTCCAGTAGCAGTGTGTTTCTCATTAGTGCCCTAAAGGTTACAAGAGACACGGGACTAGTTAATCCTACTAGTACTGCCATCCAGGGCACAAGCTTGTTAGCTGCAACAATATGAACTATATTGTATCCTACGAGTGAAGACTATAGTGGACCGCAGTTTCTGATACGCCCACCTGAGATAATTAGGCTCTTTTATTATTTTTGATTAGAGGGTGGTGGTTCCCCACACAGTGGGATTACATAAACTGCCAGCTGTCTTGCAGCAAAAAAAGAAAAAAGAAAAGGAAAAAAAGTAAAATGTCAGTAAACATGCAGTTCTGTAAAGAAAAGTTAGCTGCACCCATCCTTGCAGCCCTGAGGATAGCATCCTGTTGAAAATTACCATATGAACATGAGTTTGAAACCATTGAAACCAATCGGAGGCAGCCTAATGCACATCCATGACACGAGTTGTTGGACACTGGACTGAATGGTGAATAGAAATTTTCTCATGTCTTGCAAAAACCAGATATTAGCACGTTTTGGCAGGTTTCTAGAATGAGTTGCAGACTGTCTTGTGCATGGTGGTGATAGCCATCCGGAGAATATGTGGCTTGCAAACTGGCAGAGATTGATTGAGGAGCTGACAGGCCACCAGGTATAGCAAAGTTAGCTGTGACAGTGAAGAAAACACTGGCAGGAACAGGCTCTGACTGTAGCCATGAGACGACCCGGGCCGAGATACTGAGCAGAAATAAGCTAATGTGTAGCAGCTGTGCCAGGTGATTGCCAGGTGATGCCTATAGGCAGACACACACAAAGAGGCAAAGAGGAAGACAAACAACCGCATAAAAAGG
Organism: Hirundichthys speculiger; assembly: GCA_018398805.1. NCBI lineage: Eukaryota > Metazoa > Chordata > Actinopteri > Beloniformes > Exocoetidae > Hirundichthys > Hirundichthys speculiger. The sequence continues at coordinate 121,595 of JAGFBZ010000685.1, read as the reverse complement.
GCAAAGGGGGCGGGAAGCAAGGCGGACAGACCATGCAGTCTCTGCAATCATGACAATATCTGCCATGCTGCTTTTTGTTGAAAGGTTTAAAATAACCTCTGATTATGTCTCCTGACAAGTGACCTTTTCCTGCAAAACCTTGGTCAAGATGCATGAATGTTGGGAGTGTGGCTATGACACGTGACACTGCGGCTGCTTTCCCTCTCCAACACACATTTTATCACGGGCTTCTCCCACTAATCTCACCCAAGGGGTTTTAGTCATCTAAAACCCACAAAAGTGGCAATCATCTGAGAAGTATGTAGGTTGCAAAGCACAATGTTCAATTTTTTTCAATATTTAAATGTTAAAAAAAGTGATTTTTTTTTTTTTTATTTCTGAAGGCAGTCCCCACATATGAAGGCAATCTAGACAAAGAACAGAAGGAAAGGATTTTCAACAAATAAATGGCTTGCTTCATGTCCTCCCAACACATTTAAATGGGATTCAAATCTGTGCTTTAACTCCTCCAGTTCATCAGTATTCTTTTTCAACCAGGCCTTTGTGGATTTAAACCAAATTTAGCATGTTTTAGGCTCAGAGGGAAAGATTTTCAATCAGTGATTTGTGTCTTGGCTTGAAATTGTATCTGAAATTGTATTTGTCATGTCAATACTTGCAGCATTCATGAATGCACTGGTCAAATATGTGCATGAGGAGATTTGCCTTCTGTTGTGACAAGTAAAAAAAACAAATTATTTATATTGCCTGTCCAAAAACATTGCAACAGATTACTGTGTCACTCTGATTATTTGAATCAGTGTTGATTCAAAACATAAAATATGCTTTAGATTCCTGACATGTGTTATTCACCAACCAAACTGATGCAGGGAGTATTGAAGCTGCAGATCAAATTCAAAGCTGCTACTGGAGTAAAATTACAGTGGTGTTCAATTCATCCAACTCATTTAATCCATTTTGTCATATTTGTTTGGTGCCCCAGAAGAGATCACTCCTGACAACCGCTGACTCAGTAACTTCATAATACTGACTGACAGAAAGCAACAATATAATTTCCCTTCTGGCATTAATAAAGTATTATTGGCTTACAGGCTTACAGGGAACACAAGAGGGCGTACGCAGAAGCTCTGAGGGATGCACGGTGCAGATTTTACTCCACCATTATCAACAACAGTCCCGGTAACTCCAAAAAACTGTTTTCAACAATAAATCACCTGCTCAACCCCCCTCCACCCTTCCACTCTGAGGCCACCGAGGAGAGGTGCAATATGCACATCACTTTTTTCAGACAAAAAGTTGCTAACATCCGCTTACACCTCTCCAATACTGCTGCCCTGCCCCCTCCCCCCCCAACTGCTGACTCACCATTTGAGATTGTGCAGCCACTCTGCTCCTTCTCTTACGTCACACAGGAAGAGGTGGAGGACGTCGTTAGAAAAATGAAGCCGTCCACCTGTGCCTTGGACCCTTTTCCTTCAGCTCTGCTAAAGACCTACATCTCTGTCATCTCTCCTTTCATCACCAAGGTCATAAACCTCTCCCTCCAGACCGGCGACATCCCACCTGCATTAAAAACTGCTGTCATCAGACCATTACTGAAAAAACCCACTCTGGATCCAGAAGTACTCTCCAACTACAGGCCCATCTCCAATCTGCCATTTTTGGCAAAGGTTCTGGAAAAAACAGTTGCAGCACAACTTCAGGATCACCTCAAACATAATAACCTCTTTGAGAAGTTTCGGTCTGGTTTCTGCCCTGGCCATAGCACAGAAACTGCCTTAGTCAGGGTCACCAATGACCTCCTGATGGCAGCAGACACCGGTTCCCCATCTCTGCTCATCCTCCTGGATTTAACATCTGCCTTCGATACAGTTGACCACAATATCCTCCTTCACCGCCTGCAACACACAATTGGACTTTCACAACATGTACACAACTGGTTCACTTCCTATTTGACCGCCAGAACCGAGTATGTCGCGAAAGGAGAAGCAAAGTCTCACACCCACAACGTCACCTGCGGTGTTCCTCAGGGCTCAGTGCTGGGCCCCACCCTCTTCTCCCTCTACATGCTCCCCTTGGGCAGTATCATCAGCAAGCATGGTATATCTTATCATTGCTATGCTGATGATACTCAGCTCTATCTCAGGACTTCCCCCACTTCTTCTGCTCCCCTTCCAACAGCCACACTAACCACCTGCCTGGAGGAGATAGAGGCATGGATGAAGCTCAACTTCCTACAGTTGAACAGCACCAAAACAGAAGTCATTCTAGTCGGCACCACACATCAGCTCCGCTCCTCCACAATCACTGGCATCACCTTCTCTGGCCAAAACATCCCGGTTTCCTCACCTGTCACCAACCTGGGTGTTAAAATGGACTCTCAACTTTCCTTTAACACCCACATCAAACACCTCTGCAAAAACTCATTCCACCACCTCAGAAACATAGCTAAACTCCGTCCAATACTCTCCTTGGCAGATGCAGAGAAGCTCGTCCATGCCTTTGTCTCCTCCAGGCTGGACTACTGCAATGCACTCCTCATCGGGATTTCTGCTAGTAGCATTCAGAAGCTACAATACATCCAAAACAGTGCTGCCAGGATCCTGATGAGGGTGCGCAAATATGAACATATCACCCCCATCCTGAAATCTCTCCACTGGCTCCCGGTCCCACTCAGAATTAAGTACAAGGTTTCCCTCCTCACTCATCACTGCATTCACGGACACGCCCCTGTTTATCTAAATGAACTTCTCACTCCCCAGACATCCTCACGCCCCCTCCGCTCTGCTTCCACGAATTACCTCCAAGCCCCCAGAACCAAGCTCCGCAAAATGGGTGACCGGGCCTTTTCCTCCGCTGCTCCGAGGCTGTGGAACGCCCTCCCTGACCACCTAAGGGCCCCACAGACCACTGATGTTTTTAAACGAAGCCTAAAAACGTACCTTTTTACAAGAGCATTTTGCTAATATCTCTTTTTTAATCCATTTATTGTTCTTAACACTTTTATTTTTATCTATTTATTCATTTTATATATATATATATATATATATATATATATATCTATATATATATATATATATATATATATTATATATATCATTTTTTGTTGTTAGCACTTTGAGATTTTAAATATAAAGTGCAATACAAATAAAATGTATTATTTATTATTATTGAATAGGCTTGAATCAAATAAAATCATTTTTAAATCTGTGTGCCTCTGCTGTCGATAACTCATGCAAATCACAACATATGACATCAGGAAAACATCCTCCTTTATTTTGACAATCTAATTTGCATTCAGGTCTATTTTCCTGTTGCGGTGGACTGACCTCAAACCAGATTTGCTACCCTGTGAGCGTAGCCTTCAACTGTTACAACATTAAGCTCTTAAACATGTAAGAATGTTCCCTTTATTTGAATAATTTGAGAATTCTGGCATGAATGTTAACAAGAAAGCTACATGGTCCCACATGGGTGGAAAGGTTGCAAGTTTTATTTTATTTATTTAACCTTTATTTAACCAGGTTAGTCCCGTTGAGATATTTCTTTTTCGAGGGAGACCTGACCAAGACAGGCAGCAGCAGCAAAATACAAAGTTGCAGACAAGGACATATAAGGAAACAAAGTACAATTTACAAGCACTAAAATTTGCATGAAGTAAAACTATCTATAAAACAAGATGAGAGTTTCTGGGAGTCATTTAAACAAACATCAAGCTAAAAACAGCAACATCCCATAGAAACTGCTTCCAAGTCCTTCATCTTAGATTTAAAAACATTTAGCGACACGAGCTCCTTCAGTTTTAAATCGTTCTGCAACAAATTCCAGGCTGAGGGTGCAGAATACCCAAAAGCCCTTTTCCCTATTTCAGTCCAAGCATTTGGGACAGAGAGCATAAAAAAGTCCTGAGAACCCAGTGAATACTGCCCGGTGTTTTTTTGCGTGATGACAACACACAGGTAATATGGAAGGAGACCAAGTATTGCCTTATATATAAAGGTGTACCAATGTAGAAGCCAAGGGGTTCACCAGGGGGGGGGGCATCCTACCCGAGAGTACAACTCACAGTGATGGGTCAGTGCTTTACAATCGGTAATGAACCTTAGGGACGCATGGTAGGCTGTATCAACCATATGAAGACACTGAGCAGAGGCATGCATATACAAGAGATCACCATAATCTAACACAGGTATAAAAAGCTGCAGCAACTAGACGCTTTTTTGCATAAAAAGAAAAACACAACTTATTCCGAAAATAAAAACCCAGTTTTAGCCTCAGTTTCTTTACGAGGTTCAGCACATGAGGTTTAAAATTAAGAGAGTCATCAATCAAGATACCCAGGTACTCGTACGAGTTAATAACTTCTATCTCCTTTCCATCAACAGTGACCACCACAGGTACATTTTGTCACCTAGCTTTTGAGGTGGTAAACAACATAAGCTTCGTCTTTTCTGCATTTAACCTTTCTGTCGTGTTCGGGTCAAATCTGACCGATTTCCTACTTCCATCAATCATAAATATTGTGTTTTACATTTGATTGTCTCAGGGCCTTATGATATCCTCCACACTAGCCATTTTAACATATATAATTGCTGATCACCATTTTCTCTGTATTTTGAGTCGTTTATTCAACTTTGTAACACCTGTGGTGTTCCCGGTCAAAAATGACAGCCATAAGGAATTAATGGGTGACCCTAGATTGTGTTCATCCATCAGATTGTACACAACCACAAATACACCACCACACACACACACACACACACGCGCACACACACACACACACACCCACACACACACACACACACACACACACACACACACACACCACACCACACCACCCCACGTGAACCCCTTTCAGACTGAACAAATAGGTGTCTCCTCTTCCCACCTCATTCCTGTGCTTATGTGCCCATCCCCCTACATGAACCACACTTTCCAAACTAAATGTATAACACTAACACTTGTTCCACATTTCAAAGTCAACAATTAGGTGTTTGTTATGAGAATTGTCTCTTTCCCAGGCTTATGTGCCCATCCCCCCACGTGAGCCGCACTTTCTGATACAAAATGTATCATATCTTCTCAGAGACCCCTTATATATAGTTTTTTTTTGTGTGCATTGCCCTCATTTTACTATGAACACATTGACTAGGTGCCTGATCAGATGCTTTCTTGTCAGAGAAGCTCTGGGCCTTTTATTTCAACCTGATGAACAGGGGATTGAAGTTCAACCAGAAATAGAGGAGGATGTCTCAGAAATAGAAGACAACATTGATCCTGATTTTGATCCATTGTGAGACTGACCAGTCAACAGATGGCAAGGAAGAGGCTCCAGAGGAAGACACACCTGAGGAAGAGGCACCTGTGATATTCCAGTCCAAAGATAGCAATTTGCTCTGGTATTCATCCACCCAGGAAAGAGGAGGCAGAGCAAGAATAGAAAATATTGTTAGGATGCCGCTCCTGTGTGTGAAGACACATGCCCCCACCCCCACCCCCCACCCACACACATACACACACACATACAAATGATAGGCTCCTTGGTGGATGAATACCAGAGCAAATTGCCATCCTTGGACTGGAATATCACGAGACAGCTCCCACCACTTCTCCGGGCTGTGGGAGCTGTCCAGTGCTGAATGTGAATGTTCAGCACCGGACAGCTCCCACCATTACTTCGGACTTTGGGAGCTGTCCGGTGCTGAATATGAGCATTCAGCACTGGACAGCTCCCATCACTTCAGCACCGGACAGCTCCCACCACTTCTCCGGGTTGTGGGAGCTGTCCAGAGCTGAATATGAATGTTCAGCACTGGACAGCTCCCACCACTTCTCCGGGCTGTGGGAGCTGTGCAGTGCTGAATATGAGCATTCAGCACTGGACAGCTCCCATCACTTCAGCACCGGACAGCTCCCACCACTTCTCCGGGCTGTGGGAGTTGTCCAGTGCCGAATATGAATGTTCAGCACCGGACAGCTCCCACCACTTCTCTGGGCTGTGGGAGCTGTGCAGTGCTAAACATTCACGTTCAGCACTCGGACAGCTCCCACAGCCCGGAGAAGTGATGGGAGCTGTCCAGTGATATTCTAGTCCAAGGATGGCAATTTGCTCTGGTATTCAACCACCCAGGAAAGAGGAGGAAGAGCAAGAGTAGAAAATATTGTTAGGATGCCACTCCTGTGTGTGAAGACACATGTGAAGACACAGCCCCCCCCCACACCCACACACACACACACACCCACACACACATACATACACACACATACAAATGATAGGCTCATGTTGATGTGTGAATTTGGTCACCGTTTTGATTTTTGTTACTTTCTTTTTACAATAAATGATAATTTTGGAATACAGTTTACTATTTCTGTGTCTATTTTATGTATATTTACTGCAGCTATTCATATAAACCAGTGGTCTGAGACATTGTTTACAGCTTAAAAAGGAGTTAAATAAAATTTGGTGTTAATCAGTGGTTTTTCTGTTAATGTAGGAGCAGTTAAAACAGGCCGGTCAAATTTGACCGGGAGCACTAAAGTAAGGGGGGAGAAACGAACACGACACAAAGGTTAAAACTAGTTACAGCTCATGCAGTTTATCCTGAACAACCACAAAAGCATTTTGCAAGTATGGGTCCTCAGTGGGTTTGTCTGCAGGTTCCATGGTGGTCCTGCCTGTGTTTGCCCATATGGACTCTGGGAGAGATTGTCCTCATTTTAAGATTACTCAAACTATAAAGGACCCAGACAATTCACCCTGACAGGGCCCATGCCTATTTAGCTCTCTTGTATCCCTTATGGGCCCCTGGTCTTTGGCCCACATATGCTTCATATATGGGTCCATAATACCAAAACCATATGGGATCCGTAACATTTGCCCATATCAAGTTCAAACCCACTCTGACCCCAAGAAAGTCCACTTTTAACCCAGACAGGGCAAACACAGGCACGCTGGCTTGGGTTTGTATGTGGATAATATATATGTAAAGGCTGGTCTGCTGATACATAAAATCAATAAATAGATAATAAAAAAAAAACTACATTAACTGTGTTGTTAAATCACTGCATATACAAGATTTGATATAAAATATGTCAAAGCTTTGAGTGGTCCTTAAAGCAATCAGTTGGATGTTTACAGCTTGAGTAAACACTGTCCTGGCTATTCAGCATTTTCAGAGTGGCAGCCTTCAAGCTGACAACAACAATAGAAGGCAAACTAAAGTAAATCTGATCGTCTGTGTCTAAAATGAAATGTTGTTCAAAGAGAAGCTGATTAGAATTAAAACGTTTCAGTGTAAAAGGCCCTCTGTGGTGCAATCAGATGATCTGTGTACAATCACACATTATGACCATTGATCTTGAGTTCATGGTGCCACTCTTTGAAGCTTTTCTGTTACAGTCTGGATAAACATGGCAAATTAGCTTTCATTTGTTCCTTCTCTCTGATGTTTCTTTATTGCGCCCTTCTCTCTCTATGTCCTCAAAGATGTGCTCTTTTCATCACCATGACTGTTTGATCTGAGCCACCGAGCTCTAAGCTCTGAGCTCTGGTCTTTACTACAAAGACAGAGATGTGCAAAGAGAATGAGGAGACTCTTTGTTTATAGTTTTTTTTTTTTTATTTCCCATTTTCTCTCTGACATTTACAGTATGCTATTGTCAGAGTAATTATGTTATGTTATCATCCGAGTAATTATCACTGCATTTAATTTACCTGCACTGTTGCCTTCATAACATCAGTCCATTGCGTTGGGAAGAGGAAAGCCAAAGGCACACTGAAATGTCATATTGTTCTATTCTTCCTGTCTTCCTGTCACTAGATAGAAGACCTGTCCTGCATTTTAATACCAAGCTGTCCTATACACTGCCCTCTCAGGCTCTTATCAATATACTAGCGGCAGCCTCTGTTCCTGAACATCTTTCTTTCATATTTATCTTTCCTTACGGCACCTTCAGGGAGTTGGGACATTATTGACCCAATAGCTCAACCAATAACAGCAGAGTTCATGCAACAGTTGAACAAACAAACAAAAAGTCTGGTTGACTTGCAGAAGAGGTGACAAACCATCTCTCTTTTTTTTTTTTTTTAGCTTTCCAGTCTTCACAACTGACATTTGATTTCTATATTAATAAATGTAAAAATTATTTTAACCAAAAAGGAAAAAAAAAGGTTGTTGAAATGGTAACCTTCTCCACCTTTAAGGTGCCTGCATATCCTGACAGTAAAAACTGAAGTTAATAGCTGCAAATTTCACTTTACTTACTAACTCATAGAAAATGTCAGAATGGATGGGCACAATTATTGTTAGATGAGCAGGTTAGTAGCTATTCCTCTGTGGTAGAGCACAATGAAGCCGCTGAACATCAGATTCTGGGTTCCTTGAAAACCTGAACAGAAGGTAACTTGTCCCAGAAAAAATAAATTCAGTGACTTTTAATTTTAGCTTTTTTTTGTTTGGATCGTCATGACTGTGATAACTGAGGATCTTCACAAACACCAAATTCTGTGTATTTATGAAAAAAGTACTGTAAACTCTATATTTTTCTGCTTTGTGCATCACAGACCAATTTCCTCACAATTTCACAGTGACCCAGCCATGCTTCTTCTTCTGCTGCTGCTTTTCTCTGACATAGTCAAATATCATGACCTGGAGCAAGTTTTTTTTTTTTTTTGTTGACAGTTTCACCAGATAAAAGTGGACCATATTCTTATCTGCTGTTATTCTCTTATCCCCACACGCAAAAGAGTAAAAAAGAAAGTGGATTATGTTTTCTAACAATTTCACAAGCCTCCCAAGTGTGATAGAATTAACAATTAAGTACTTATAATGGGACCCCAGACTGGAGCAATGAACCAGAGGAGAATGTCGCTGGTGTCTTTAATGGCTCCACCAGGCAACTACTCTCAATCCACAGCCTGATTAGAACAGAGCTAATGGATGAAGTTAGTGACTAAGCATTAAACATAGTGGAAGATTTGAAGGCTTAAAAAGCAGATTCCTCTGAGGTTGACACAGTGACAGAGACTGGAAGAGGACTGGGAGAGGCAGACACTGGACACAATTCATTTCCAAGTTTTGGTGGGTTTGTTAACATGCTGCAGTTACTATGAGTGATTTAATTAATTTGCTAGCACTTTTTGATTAATTTGTACACTAATGATAAATGTGTACACACAGAGCCTGGACAGAAAACCTGCCTTGCAGTTCAAAAAGTCTCACTGGGCATTCCAGGATCTCCTCCTTTAAATATGAACAACTTTTTTTTATTCCATAAAATCTTGTGTCTCACTAGGAACCTCCTTCAGCTCAAACTTTGGCTTCCAAGTGAAAGTTTGATCAGCTTTAACAGCTGCCTCAGACTTTGATGTATTGCTTATTGTGTCTTCAGGGGAGAGATAAGCACCAGGGATATTGTTGAACATTATTCTCCTTGCTGAACTTTAGTGCTTGTACCTGTCCATATCACATTGTCTTTTATTGCGTGAGAACAGTTGCCAGTGTGTCATAACCGTTAAGAGTCTTTCATCATCTGAAATACATTCTCCTTGAGCTTCCATACTAATAACCCAATCCAATGACCTGGTCTGAGGTTTCTCAGCTCTAATTATGTGTGTGCTAAGCTGCATTCAGATGAGCCTGTGCTCTGCAGCAGAGAGGGAGGACCTGTTGAATTTACCGCTGTGACTACTGACTGACAGACTGAGCTTGATTCTCTTTGTACTTGCTGAAGCCTCCTGCTGGTCAGGTAAGGCATCAGCTCATAGTCTAACAGTGACATGCCATTTTATAAGTGGCTGCATAGGCTTCTATTAGTTGTTATGAGCTCTACTGTGTTAAAGCCTATTGCAACGCAAAGCTTTGTTTTTTGATGCCTGATAAAGTCATGTGATACATTACAGTCCTGGAAAAGATGGACTGGACAAATGAATGAAAACCGAGCTGTACACAATGTAAACACAGTGTAGACATGCAACCTATGTGTGTGTGTGTGTGTGAATGAGAAACATATTGTAAAGTTCAAACTAAGAGATGCTATATAAGTGCACACAATTTACCATTTTTCCATAAGGTGCCTTTTGCTGGCTTGTTGTTTGCTGGAAAGTCCACCCACCTTCTTTGAGGGAAAAATGAATGGAGATCAAAGCAGAGGAAGGAAGAGTCTGTTTTAGGATGACAGAGTACTTTGCCTTTGTGCCTGGATGGTTACAGAGGACACAAGGGCTCAGCAAAGGGTTTTATGGGCATTGAAAAGGTGGGACTGAAGGTAGAAATTTCCAGTCATCCAGGTCAGAGGCATGGGTGTATGCAAACATAAGCCAATGCTTCATCAAGCTGCAGGTGTGGCTTTGCTAGACAATCAAAAATGTTTTTATATTACTGAAATGCTTTACTCTTGTCTCATTCATACAGTGACCTCACAAGATTGCAATTATTTTTGCAAAATATCTGCAACTTAAAATTCTGACTTCTAGTCTTTAGATGTAAGAGGGTGTCATGCACTGGTCTTTTAAAAGTCTCTCTTAAGTGTTTGGAAAGTTATCCAGTGTATGGTTACCATGACAGTAGCTTATAGGTCTGACGATGACAACTGGTCAGGTGGAAGCACTCAGATGTGGAAACAAGTCTAGTTTTCTTCTCTAATCAAGCTTTTTAGCTTTACCAGACTGACCCATCTCCTCTAAAATTGACTGTGTTTAAGAATTGTGTATAAAGTGTCAAAACCGATGGCAGCAGTGATATATATCTATCTACAGTGTTGGGCAAGTTCACTTTCTACACAAACTAGTTCAGTTCATAGTTCACAGAAATGAACTAAATAGTTCATTTTTAGTTCTTTTTTAAATTCTTTTTTAATGTTGCTGCAAGCGATTATTTGTCAAAATGATTGCCACTGTCCATATACCACACCAGGATAAACGGCAATTATTTTATCCATTTTATCTGTCGAAAACTATGCGTCCAATTCTGGATCTTTATCCAGCCAGCGTTCACATTAGCATTGAAGGGACAGCCCATGTAAAACTTTCATTTCCCTTTCAGCTTCTCTCTACAGCAACCATTCCCAAACTTCAGAATACCAAGGCCCAATTTGAAATATGAAAAATATATCCGGCCAACCCAAACCCTTCATCACAACTATAATCACCAGACAGGACTAGAAGCAATGTTCTGATATTAATGTAAGGGGTCAACAAATAGGTGACACTTATTCTACTGTTATTTTAACTTAATATGATAACTTAACTGCTTTGTTTTATTACTTCTTGAAGTTTTTTTTAATAATGTCATGAATATTTTAAAGTAATTCAAAACATATTTAAAAAAGATCGAGAATTTAAAACATATCTGTTTAATTTTAATGACCTCTCACGGCCCACCTGCAGTAACTCGACGGCCCACCAGGGCGCCGCGGCCCACACTTTGGGAATCACTGCTCCACAGTATGTATAAAATATGAGGAAAAAACTGCTGCCGAATGGTCTTTATTATAAGACAAAAACAGATACTTAAGGTGGAATTGTTTTTCCCCCATTTCAATATTTCAATCCCCCCCCCCAGGGAGTCAGGGCGCTCCTCTGGCTCTGGGCGACTGCAGCTTTGATCTTCCTCCATGCTTGTTTTAAACATTTGATGATGCAATTGTTGGGGCTGTGTATAATTTTGGGGATAGGTGCACCAGAGTGTCTGCGTAGGGTGGGGGGGCATCTCTGTGTTGTCTGCGTAGGTGACCCAGACGACCTGACGTTCGAGTATAAATCAGGCTTTAGCGTGACAGAAGCGACAGTCCGTGTTGCCATGTTTGATTGCTTTCCTCAGATACATATTAGGCTCGTTTGTGGTGTATTTTAAATGGGGTTCGCTGGAAACCTGGAACGGTTTTGACAGTGCACATACTTTGAAAGAGCGTCGTTCACAGTTGCCCAAATGAGCTTGTTCATACCCGACGCTCGTCAAGGAGAAAGAGAGCGCGTTCAGTTCACGTTCACACAAAAAATATGAACTAGTTTGTGAACTTTCGTTCAATGAACGCGTTCAGGTACAACCCTGTCTATCTATATATCTATATATAGATATATAGAGATATATGTTTGTTTTTGTTTGTTTTTGTAAACACCCTAAGTTAACCAATGACATCTACAAAGGATGACATACTCATTAAAAAAAATGTGTTTCCTCCCCCAGCAGCGTTCATTTGTGGACACCTACAGGGCACAGTCGTTTTTCAGCAAATGAAAAGGTAAATGGAAACTCATAAAGCTTGAAGACTTACAGGACACATGAGTAAACTAGCCTCCCTTGGTGTCTGTTGCCTAGATACAGACTATTCATGCTGGACGAAGTTTATTTTATATCCTTTTCTTGTATTTGTGCAGAGACACGACTTCAATGAAAATGACTGCAGCACATGCGAGAGTATATGTGCGTGCTAGGGGCATTACTACATGTCTTTATGCCTCTTTCTTTTCTGCAGCTCCTCCTGAGTCTCTTTGTCAGTGCCGTGCACCTGTTAGACAGTTTTTCATCGCAGCCATTAGGACAAAATGTTGAACTACATTCAGAGAGTGCAACGAAAGGTTTGGACCAAAGATTTCACAAGGATTTAGCTCTAAATGCAACCTAAATATTTCCTGAATCTCAAGCAGTGCCATCCCCACAAATACTGTGCATGCTGTCCCCCATCAGCACTGAGTCTATCCATTATTATTCTATCATCTGTTCAAACACCCGTCTCTCTGCTCTCACTTCTTTATATCTGTTTGGAAGGTTTTTGTATCCCTCTGCAGCTCTTTGATATTAACCTGATTTGTTGTTCAAGTCATTAGCGGAAGACCAGAGGAGGAGAAAGGCAAGATCAGAGTGACAAAGAGCATCGTGCAGATGCAGTAGCAGAAATGTTGACTATGTAAAGGCTGAAACTCAGCCGGTGCTTCAACTGTATATGGATTGTAAAATAAAAGTCTCTTTAAAAATTCAGTGTGCTGTTATATAAATATATTTAGCGAGTCCAATAATGTTAGTGTGTTTTTCAGAGGGAATACAGCTTGAGCTCATGACTGCGACTCAGTGCTTGAAATGTGACTGTCGGGTTCAAGAGAAATGGAGGACTCCGGGTGGAGTTTCACAGTAGGTTTCATGCCCTGATTATACATCTGCGTTTTTCTTGCAAGAAAGTGATTATTACTCGCTCTTTTCAGCAGATTTTAATTTGCAAACAAGCTGTGATGCATGTTCTTGGTTTTGCACATGAATGGTGCTGTTTGCAAGGACATTTCAAACGTTTGATTCATTTATAGCACCGACTGACACCTTTCATGCAAACCTTTTGAAAGGTTTAATACTCATCCGGTGAAGAGGCGAGACTTTGGAGCTTTTAATGTGAACTAAAGGTTAGTTGCCTATTTAAAGTGCTTACTGTTTTTTTTCTTGTTGAAATGTTAAAGGTTAGGTTGGTAATAATATTATTAGTTTGATATGGGTTGTCTGGTCTATTGGCATTTTTATGTGACGGAAATATCAGCTGAATTTGTAGGCAGACCTAAAAGGTCTGCTTACAAAAGAAAAAATGCTGAAAATAAAAGTTAAACATCTTTACTTAAACAGGATCTCTGATGGATACAGAAATTATTTCAACATAAAGCAAACTGGGCCTTTGATACCAAACTGGATCTGTGAATAAGGATTGACATTTTGTCTTTTAGCTAGCAAATATTTGAAGTTGACATTTACTTAATGAAGAGAGATAGTAATCTCTGAGAGATGAGGTGCACCCATCCAGAACCTGCTCTTGTTTCCTTCTATGCATGGTTAACCTTTTCTGTTCGAATGGGGTCTGTTGCATATGTTGATGAAATTAGCCCTCTCGAACGTGTTTGGGTGGTGTTTGTGCACTGGTTTGGGAGTCAAGCACGGCTCTGGGCAGATGGTGGTCGGAGCGGTGCATAAGGTTTGCTTGATATTCATCAGGAGAGTTTATCTCTGCCATGAATGTATTAAACCATCAAGCAAACTTCACCCAGTGTTCCCCTCTGCATAATGAATGGATGCAGAAGTTGGAAAAAAAAAGAAAAAGATGCCAGTAATGACAGATCAGTTTCACCAAGAACTCACGGCTGCATGTTGTAGTTGGTTAAACACGGGGATATTTTTAAGTTTTAGTTCGGAATCTTTATGTGGTTTTGAGAAAAGAATACAAATGATGGGAGCAAGTTGAACTGTCTCAAAACTGAGCTGAAGACAATTTGTGGCATTGTGAAATTTTAAGGACCAATTAATTTTCTTTTTTTCTTTTAACTTCTTGTGTCCACCTTTTTTCGTGTTTCGTCTGGAGCACACGGCATCAATTTATTCCAAAAGAGGTGTGGAATACTGAATTGTCTGACCACAACACATTTTGTCCACTTTCTGATGATCCATACCAGATGCCTCCAGGCCTGGAGACATTAAAGCTGCCTCTGGTTAACATGAGGCCTTTTTTTTTTTTTTTTTTTGCACATTAAACTTTTAAAACAGCAAAAAGGAGCTTTAGCATTTTCAAGTTAAGTGGAACAGGTGTGGAGCTTAAGTTACTTTGACAACACTGTCTTAAGATTCCCTCTTGTTTAGTCTCTTGTTTAGTTTCTCATCTCAAGTTGTGCGTAAAAAAAATAAAAAAAAACAAAACAAAACAAAACATTGATTCTTCAAACTGCACATGTTCTAAATCAGTAGGTTGCACAGATGGTAGCACCAAGCAGCAGTCATCACCTAGCGCAAAAATTGTTTTTTCATCAATACGTAGATTCTACCTCCATGACAGCTATATCACACATTAGATAAATGTATTTTAAGTCATAAAAGCAATAAAGTTGACCAATCAGATGTCCATGCATCATTTGATATTGTTTCTTCGATAGCTCGTCATTTGCTCTGCCGTTGGCTAACACAGCTAGCCATTGCCAGCTATGATTTTGTCAATTAAGCGCTTAGTATTATATTGACTTCTGAGCTGTGAATAAAAAAACCTGGGTCATATTATAAAGAGAAATGTTTTCTTGTGCTTGTACCAACAGACCATCATGACAGCCTTTGGTTATTTTGAAAGAATCTGACTACAAAGGAAAGAGCTTAGCTTAGGCATGCTAACCATGGCAATCTTTTGTCACCACTGAGACAACAGAGACAGGAAGTCCCACTATCAGGATGATTTTGCACAGGCCTCAGCACTCAGCACAGGCTGTCGGCCGAAAGCTCCAGTTCCGAGGAAGCTGTGCCTTCAGCGGAGTCGGGCAGCAGCTCCGCATAGGACCGGCAGCACCGTTTGAGTAACCAAGCCAAACTGCTCATGTAAAATCCTTTCTTTGAAATGGAACTTATGCACAGTTTGAGAAATGTACCCTGAAACTGATGACTGTGACCCCGTGACTTATTTTTGACAGTAAATTCTCACTTGGATCTTCGTATTTATAATGAAGAAACCAAAACCATAAAATCGTAATTAGAATTCATAATCTTTTAAGGTTGTAACGATTTGAATCATATTCGACAAAATACAAGTTAGACATTTTATATATTTCTTGTCTCATATAAGAATTCATATCTTTTCAGATTTACAAGTTTCTTTATTTATACACGACCTTAGATAAAAATCCACAAATGCTAACTTGTACAGGCACATTGTTTTGGACACGTCTTACTCCATACTTTTCCACCATTACTATCCACTGTTGCTATATGAGTTAGTTTCATTGTTGTTGATGTGGGACATACTATAATAAAGTGATACATAGTTATTACAAGGGATGCAACGGTACTCTGTCAAATACCGAACCGTTCGGTACAACCTGCATGGGACAATACGCTTTTATGTCCCGTGGGATTTATTTTCCAATAACCATGCATTGGACTTGCACGTGAGCGTGCGTGCCTTTTAGGCAACAGGCATGTCAATGTGCACTCGCCTCCACTCACTCACAGTGACCAGCTGATCACACTTTGGCCTGTTGGCTACAGCTCATAGATGCAGGTAAAAAAAACAAAAAAAAAAACAAGCAGGCATGGCCAGCAGTAGCGGAGAAATTGGGAAAAACTTTTTTTAAATCGCCGGTGTGGGAGCATTTTGGTTTTGCTGTTGAATACACCGGCGGGAGTGAAAACAGTTAACAGAAACTTTAGTCTGTGGGCCCGATCTTCCGCCAAAACTTTCTAAAGCCGCAACAAGTTCAGTTGTTACCAGTTGTGCGTCTTGGCGCAGCTGATGTGCTTTTTAAAATACTGCAGAACGAATCATTGGATGAGCATTTAAAGATGACGAACAATTAATGTTCCTGTCCCTCCTCTACTACCAAGAGTTTCAGACATATCGGAAATAAATTCCCGCATCCAACCTTTTCCAGCTTGACACCAGAGACAAAGATCTCCTTTGGTTTCCTCCACAGCAGACATCTGAATGAGATCATGCCACAGCTGTACAGACTGACGTGTCTGGCCGTGACTATTCCCACATCCACCACAACTGCTGACCAGACATCCTCAAGTAATACGGTGATGCGTAATCAAGCGCTAGAGCCGTTTGTGCACGTCCACATGTGACCAGGTGGACGCACATTTATTCCATTTGGACATTTCTTTTACACGCCAACATGCGAGTTGCACTTTCCGCAAACTCTGTATCTTGTGATCGTGGGTTTAGGGTAGCAGGTGGTCTGAAACTGTACCGAATCCGTACCGAAACCGTGACACAAAAACTGAGGTACGGACCATACCATGAGCCACCTGTACCATTGCACCCCTAGTTATCACATGACAGGACAAGAGTCCAAAGATACTTTCGCTGGTTTTTGCTGATGGGTGTAGAGAAGGGAGACTACAAGAGCGAGATAATGTTTCCTCAGAGTAGCCAGATATCCCTAAAAAATGATATTAAGAACTTCTTTTCAACATTTAAAAAACAGTTTTTTGTTTTGCTTTAAGGGGTATTTGTGAATGTAGCTGTGCACTGCAGTGCTTGACATTTTTTTCTGAATTATTCACTTGCCCTTGTGGTTAAACCAGCCATTGATGACTGATGATTCTTCATGCATCATAGAGTGGTTAGGCTTGCTGCTTTTCCCTGCAGGCACTGACACAACCTTGAATGTTTGAACAATATGTTTTGGTTGTAGAGGGAGATGTATGCAATCCCTTCAAAGGTTTCTTTAAGACACACATTAATGATTTTCTCACCCCATATTTTTTTGCAATGTGTTGAATAATGAAAAAATGGATATAGATAAACTAAAATGTTATACTTAACTGAATAAGTAAAATGAAGCTGACGAGAAAAAACAAACCATGATCTATCTTGGGTTTATACTGTCTCCAAAGAGATTAAGGTCAAAATAAATTTAAGAATGATCGACTCGTTATATATTAACAATAATGTATGTATATATATATATATATATATATATATAAGGTGAGATCTTTTAATGTCTGCACCAAGATGTTGCACATCTTCTATAGGTCTGTTGTGGAAAGTGCAATCAGCTTTGCAGCCATCTGCTGGGGCAGCAGCATCAGAACCAGAGACCTTAACAGAATCAACAAACTGATCAAGAAAGCTGGATCTGTGCTGGGTGTAACTCTGGAGCCACTGGAGCTGATTGTACAAAAAAGAATGCTGCACAAGCTGATGAAGATGATGGAGGACTCTTCACACCCTCTCCACGACACAGTGATCAAACAACAGAGTGTGTTCAGTGAGAGGCTTCTTCAGGTCCGTTGCAAGACGGAAAGATACAGAAGATCATTCCTGCCAGCAGCCATCAGCCTCCACAACAAGACATAAAACCTACTATTATTATTATTATAAATTCAATATTATTATTATTATTGCTGTCATTTATTTATTGTTGAAAAAAAACAAAAAAAAAGAGAAGAGGAGCCCTTGCTACAGTGTTGAATTTCCCTTCTGGGATAAATAAAGTATTTTTCATTTCATTTCATTTCATGTTTGTCATTTATATTGTGTACTGGGTGGGAAAGACACCCATACTATCTTTACATCACTCGGCTGTTAGAGCAGTAAATAAGGTTTTCTACCATAAATCACATTGTGCTTTTTTTTAATTTCCTGCAGTTTTATGTGGTGCTTCACAACATATTCATCAAACACACAAGACACATGCAAAAACACACCCTCAAGCATAGACATATAAGCATCTCTGTCGCACATCAGAATAAACTCCCCCGTGTTGTGACAACTCATTTGCAATGTGCTAATGTTGCCTGATGTTCTCGTGCACACGGAGACAGGCAAACACACCTGGTACACTGTACGCATGGAGGTGATACCTGTGAGAATGTGTCACCTTGCACTGTTCCCACTGCACCAGCGATCATTGGATCAGCACCTTTTTTGTGTGTGTGTTCGTGTGTGCATGTGTGTGTGCTTGTGCATGTGGTAGCAATTGTATGGGGGCTTTCCAATTGCTCTTATTTTAATGTGTTCTTATTTACTATTTCATTGTTTTTATAAAGCTGAGAGTAATTGTTTTTGATCTCTGTCAAATTGTACTGCTTGTACTTGTTTGTGCATGTGTGTGTAGGTGTGCGTGTTCGTGTGTGTGTGTGTGTCTGAGAAAGTGAAGAAAGGGGGTGTTTTAGGACAGGTGCTTTAAGACAAACCCTTTGTCTCTTCACTAATTAAGTTTTGGGTCTTTAGGTGCATATGTATGTGTGTGTGTGTGTGTGTGTGTGTGTGTTCATGGGAAAGCTTTGCCTTTTCTATCCTCTCACCCTTTCATTACATTTTTAAACCCATCTAAAAGCATGTTTAAACACAAGAACTAATATTTTTATATAAAGGCTTTTTTTTCCCAGCACAAGCACAAAAAAGGAACACTTTTATTTTGACATTATTGACTATTTTACTGACTCTTTGTCATTATTTAGCAAAAGCGATGACATACCGCTCATATTCTACTCTGGAAAGTCAAAGTTACTTGAGGATTTTATTTTATCTGTAACATGCACCTTGCTTTACAACAGAGCTGGCTGTGTCTCGGTGTGTGGAAATAGTCCTGCATTCATCAGCTGGGAACACGGTCTTCAGCCTGCGTGGGAGTTTTTGGCTGAAGAGAAAAGAAGACAGAGGAAAAATATTTTCAGGGTAATTCTGGTTTTGGAAAGATACTTTCTCTTATAACGCACCAATCTCTGTTGCTTTTGTTATATTGAAGGGTCTTTTTTTATTTATTTCAAGCCCAAATTTCTGGAATGAAATTTACATTTTCTTGACTAAACATCAGAACACTTTCATTCTCAGAGGTTAGTTTTTGTATGTTTCGCTTGATCAAACCCTTTAAGATTTGTGATATTGATGATGGCGGCTACCTTCAAGCCTTCAACATTTAATTAGAAACGTGTAGTTTAATTCCTATAAATTTGAGATGGAAATCAAATGAATACACTTGAAGATAGTTTCTTTTTAATAGTCCTTCAATAAGAAGAGTTCACCTTTCCACTTACTGTGTTCATTCTTTTCCCGCTGTAGGACTGAGCAAACCAACAAACTCAGTAAACAGAATTTGCACTTAATTTCCACTTCAAGGAAGAACATTGTTAAAGGACTAAGTTCATCCAATCGGATTTTGCCCTGTGCTTAAGCAAGCTGAATCGTGCCTGCCACCCACAAGCTATTTTTCCACCTGCTGCCCACCTACATCAACAATAGTGGAGCAGAGTTCAGGATAAATACAACTACAGACACAACAGAGTACACATGGTGGCCACGCTCACCAGATTAACCTCTATCCACTCCGAGGAGACCTGTTGTCTTTACCTGGAGCACTCTGCATCCAACACAATACGGACACCACAATGAAACAATGGTAACAGTTTCCTTCAGTCACTCTGGAGAACATCCGTTTTAAAAGGTCAGCAGCAAATAAGATGGAGGTAGCTCTCCTGAGCTCCAGGTCAATCTGGGTCAACTCAAAACAAAGAAAAGATGCAATTAATGTCTGAAAGCTCGTGCGAGTCTGGGCTCAGAGTAGTGCGCCTGTTGAACTCAGTTCAGAAGGGCTTACCTTTCAAGCAAAAAGACAATCGGCTTTTGACACTTCCCGGCAAGGCTTTCTGAAAAACGAAGCAGTGACGCACAAAACACTAGGAACCGAGAAAAGTTGGTAAAATATTGACCAATTTCCAAAAGGCTGAAGTTGGCACATTTATATTCATCCATCTATGTCAGGGGTGTCCAAACTCGGTCCTTGAGGGCCGCTGTCCTGCATGTCTTAGATGTTTCTCTGACTCAACAAACCTGATTCTAATGAATGGATCATCATCAGCAAGTCATCAAGGTCTGCACAAGACTGTTAACGAGCCCTTCATTTGAATCAGGTGTGCCAAAGCAGGGAAACATCAAAGACTTGCAGGACAGCAGCCCTTGAGGACTGGAGTTGGACACCCCTGATCTATGTTATAAACTCACTTCTCCCATTCAGGATCCACCACAGGACCACATAGAGACAGACAAGGCAAATGAGCAAGCAGACTCACTCCTACAGACTATTTAGAATAACAATCACATGCATGTGGTAGGAAGCCAGGATACAGAGAGAAAACCCGCACAGCCACGAGGAGAACACGCAATGCTGCACAAAGAAAGACTCCAGCCAGGATTCAAACCAGGGACCCCTTTCTGGAAGCCCACAGTGCGAACCACCACACCAGATGCACCCATTTAATACTCAACAAGATTTCTTTTTCATGTCCAACTTTTACTGCAACTAAATAACAATAAAGGAAAAGAGCCTTGAAAAGAGTTTGATTTGTCTTCAGTGTTGGCTCTTAGCAACCTTCCTTTGGCAAGTTTTTTTTTTTTCCAGTGACTCTTTCTGTCAAAGGCTTCTAGTTCACCAGAAATCTTACATACACTGGTATTTTGTGATTTATCAACAAATTCATTTATGAAAAGGACTATGGGGAATATTGTAAGCCCCTTCTGAGGTCATTCATTGTGGATTTTAAGATGTTTTTTTAAAGTCATCGGCCTGTCTTCATCTTCTTTTTATCCTCAAATATGTGGGATGTTTGCTTCCAGAGTATGTTGGATTTTTATTTGAATCCATTCCTCCCTGACATCTGATTTTGTGGTGAAGATGATGATTCTTTCATCGAGGTCATATTTGAGCAGGTGCTGCAGCTCTGAGCATCAGTGCATCACCGTTCCAGAGTCTGCTGAATCTGCCTCAGCATCTTTTATGGGGAGATGGGGGTTTTTTATTTGACATTCTATTAATTCTGTCAGCACTTCTGGGGGAAAGTCTGTCTTCTAGACCTCAACTTGACCTCCATCATTCCCATTAACCTGCTATGTTTTTTTTTAATTATGTTATGAATTAAATTATGAACTGTAGGGCCACTTAAGTGTCACACAGCCCATTGCTTCTCATTATCAGGACAAGGTTGGAAGAGTCAGACCATGTATATACACATATACGAACAAGCCAGAAGAAGCTGAGTAATACTTTTAGAAGAATTTCTGACCAAGAGTTTCCTAACTTTTGTAAAAAAATAAAAAATAAATAAAAAAAACTACACTGTCAATTGTCGCAGAGAAAAGGGTAATATTTTTCACTATTTTTAGTGTTCATGTTATTTTCCCAGTGCTTCTAGACAATCCTGTAGCAAGGGAAAGAGAAAGAGAGATCAAGAGAGGCAGAGACGAGTAGGAGATCAGGTTTCTCGGTCGCTCTGTACCCTAATCCTGGATTTGGAAATGGGATGAGAAGAACATAGGTAAGTACAAACAAGAGCAATTACAGCACTGACATGTAAATGGAAGGCGGGTGGGGTGGGGGTGGGGGGCAGTTTGGTAGGAAATAGGGGATCTCATAGGCTGATGGGGGGTTGGTTAGTTGTGGGTGGGTGGGATATAAATACCTGCAGTAGACCAGGGAAGAAAAATGCTGAGGGTATGACAGATGCTGACATCCATGCATCTATGATCGTAAACAAAACAAACAAGAAAAATAGACAGGGAGCTGCATTGTAGAGGCCCTAATAGGGGGAATACATGTAGCTTCAACAAGTAGGCAAGTGATTTTAAATCTAAGGTGCAGCTCTTCATTATTCATCTGCCAGAGACTTTTCTGAGGGTACAGTTACACCGGAAAAAGTTCTAGTGGCAGTGCTGACATTCATTTGTCTTTGAGAGAAAAAAAAAAAAAGTAACCTACAGCTTTGCCGTTTTCTACCCTCACAATCCCAAGTGCCTGAAGGGAAACGTATGCCTGACTGAGCCAGCGGGGGAAAAAAAGGACAAGACAGGAAGACGAGACTCAAGAAAGAGCAGAAATAGAGAAACACAAGAAAGAAAAGGAAGACAAGAAAAGACAAAGGACAAGCAAAGCAGCAATGGGAGACAAGACCAAGTAAATCAAGTGAGGGGGAAGTGAAGACAAGACACCTGTTGGGGAGCGAACATCACTGTACCATTGGGACCGTTGGGGGAAGCTAGTGAAATATGGCATGTCAGGCATTCGGAGCCGACTCTTTCACTTCACTGGCAGGAGACTCACCCTTACCCATCCTCATGCACCACGGCTCCACCACTGACTGCCTGCCAACTACCTCCCATGCTCACAGCATGGTCTCTGCAGGTAAAGTAGGGTCCAACAACTTCTTCCATTTAAAATGTTAAATATGTTTTCTTTCTTATATGAGTTCTCTTCAATTTGACCATCCCAAATGACTATGTTGTTTGGAAAATGTAATCTTCCATAGCCTTAATGACATGAACCATAATCCTCATTATGCTGTCGTGATGCTAAGCCTTTGCTGCAAGAAGAAAGAAAGGCCTGTAATAATCACTCTAATTTTCCTTTTGAGAGGATGATATTGACAGTCTGCTATTTCCTGCACATTCACACACTCTGGAAAGATTTGTCTGATATTGATCAGAAACAGATACCCGCTATAGTACAAGGTAAATTGCTGTGCTCAGTCACTGCACCGCTGAAATTATCCTTATCATCAAACTGCTGCATTTGTAAGCAATGCGGAGATTTAAAAAATAAATAAATAAATAAAATTGAAAAAAATTGCATATTTATTCAAATGCCATCAAAATTATGTAAATGCAACTAATCAGTTTTCGAGGCTGTCTGTAGATAATTGCTTTGAGGGTATGTAACCAGTATGACCAACTCCCCAAGCTCTTTGTCATGCTGGAGCATAGTGGAGAAAACTTCCTTGAGATTTTAAAGCCTGCTGATTGTTATTCCTAAAATAGAACAGAATAGATCGTGCTGAGTATTATTCATATGGCATTTTCATATAGCAGCAGGGTGAATGTGGCTTGTAAACAGACGTGTCACTGAAGACAAACAAATGAGCTCATGAATGGCTATCAAATAATGGCTATGTTTTGAGAAGTAACTATAATTTATTGTCACTAAATGCATAAGTTTCATAATTATGGCAGGATTGCCTGAAGTGGCTACAGTGTTTTTGATTGTTCCTTGATACACCGTCAGTGACGCCGCACCAGATCGGAGAACATTTCAACACCGATGAACATTGGTGTGTCAGGAGTGAGGACCAAACTCTTTGAACATGAATACATTAATAATTATGGCAATTAACTGCAAAGGAGAGCACTCACATAGACATGCAAATCAGTAGCTTCAATAAAAGTCATCATTAAAGCATGTGTCTTGGTTTGCCACATCTGCAATCTTCATGTCCTGGTGCTGCACAAGTCTGTACCAGGTGTAACATGACAAATGCAGCAGTTTGGAAATCTTCCAGGATTCAATTCTTCTGCAAGCAACTTGAACTGTAACTGAGTTGGATGGACTGGGGCCTCCCTTACATGATTTCCATTATGTGTCTCAAAAGGGAAATAAGACAGGAGTTTTCAGTGTAACGCTTCAGTGTTTCTGAAAATTTACCAGTCATTGGGCTTAGTAGTAATTCATAGGAAAATCCACTGAGAACACTTGGTATGATATGAGATTTAAAAAAATTTTTGGGAGTGATGTCTGTATAAGTTACAATAAGAGACAAACACAATATGCATTAGTTGATAACATTGTGTCTTTGTTGAAAAGGAAAGAGGAAAAAGTAGGTGAATCTATAAGCACTTAGCTTCAGTGACAGTTAATAGGAGTCCGTAGTTGATTAAACTAGTTCGGGGGCGTGCTTTGGATTGATAAGAGACAATCAGTTTGAAGTCGTTGGTGCAAAAGCAGGTTGAGCCAGCTATTAACACAGAGGGTTCACTCCCTTTTT
Organism: Hirundichthys speculiger; assembly: GCA_018398805.1. Classification (NCBI taxonomy): domain Eukaryota; kingdom Metazoa; phylum Chordata; class Actinopteri; order Beloniformes; family Exocoetidae; genus Hirundichthys; species Hirundichthys speculiger. The sequence continues at coordinate 97,335 of JAGFBZ010000685.1, read as the reverse complement.
CCTCCAGTGCTGAGAACGTTTATCGGATCTTTTCAATAAAAGTCAACAGGCCAAAGGCGAGGGTAGACCCCGACAGGTCACCCAGAGCCCTGTTTGGACTAAATTCAAAGATGAACTGTGCTCAGACCAGATCATGGTGAAAACATCCCTCCAGTTCTTATTTTTTTTCCTTGTCTGCTCAGATTGCAAATACTTTTGTCTCCATCAGTATCATCTGGGCTGTCCCTGGGTCAGACCTCCAAGCGCTCCCACATGCACCTGTCCACTTCCTCCCTCGGCAATGCTCTTGGCAATGCACCCCCGGGATTACATTACCCAGTCACCCCCTGTCACTACAGCAACCAGCAAGCTACCTATGGCATGATGGCAGGTGAGTGGAGGTGGTGGTGAAATAATTAGACAGTAATATTGTTCATTACTTAGTTGATTGAAATCAATCATCTGGACAATTACACAGCTTGATGAGATGGTAAATTCTCTTGCTGCGCTACATTTTTACATCTCAAAGTGACTTGCCTAGATTTGTTGATATACTCAAACTTTTTCTTTTTAGTTGTTTCTGGACTGGGGCCTCCCTTACATGATTTCCATTATGTGTCTCAAAAGGGAAATAAGACAGGAGTTTTCAGTGTAACGCTTCAGTGTTCTGAAATTTACCAGTCATTGGGCTTAGTAGTAATTCATAGGAAAATCCACTGAGAACACTTGGTATGATATGAGATTTAAAAATATTTTTGGGAGTGATGTCTGTATAAGTTACAATAAGAGACAAACACAATATGCATTAGTTGATAACATTGTGTCTTTGTTGAAAAGGAAAGAGGAAAAAGTAGGTGAATCTATAAGCACTTAGCTTCAGTGTCTTCTGTCTCAGGTTACAAATCTGGCACCTAACTGAAGAGTAACATTAAAAATGGCAGTGGCACACAAACCGCAATGGTGTTCATAGTGGTCTTGATACAGATTATCAGGCGGACAGTGACGTAAACAGTGATACTTGTGGCGATTTTTTTTACTCTCTCATACTTTCTCTGCAGCTCAGGAAATGCTTTCTGCCAGTATATCCCAGACTCGTATCCTGCAGACCTGTGGTGTACCTCACCCTAACATGGTGAGTGGTGCAAATCCATTGCAAGGTAAAGAACAGAGTCACACACTCTTTCAATACACACACATACACTTCCATCACATCCTCTTAATCCAGTAAATTGAGCAGAAAAGGCGTTTGCTTTCCATTTATTCAAATTTGCTTCCAGTTCAAATTAATTTCAGCCTTGATTACCTTTCTTGAACCCTTGCACTCTCCTTAAATAGAACTGTCAGACGCCAACTCACTATTTTCTTTTCATCCTTTGTGGAGCCGGAGCAGAACAGGAGCAGGCTCAGCGCTGGACCACAAGAGTCAATGCAGGGATCGTCGCTTTATAGATCTCAGAAAATGTTCAAATGATCAGCACACCAAAAAAGATCGACTGAAAACACGGACTGCTCAGCACATTCTGAGCATTGCAGCGTTTCAAATCCAAATTAATGTCTCTATGCTCCACCAGCATTGCTTATTGATCAAATTTTTCAGTTCTCACAACTTAATGTAATGTCAAATCATGACATGACAACAATAAAGTTTCTCTGTTTAAGCCAGAACACCATAGGTCTATCAGAAACACTCAGAATTACAGGTTAGCTCCGTCAGGATGAATGTGTAAATGGATGATCCTTTTGATTAATGTTGAACAAAGATAAACACACAGATTTAAAATTTATGCATTTTTTAAAGTCAGTCTTTGACTTCAAAATGGTTCCCCAGAATAATTAGCAATTGCAATACGTATCAAGTGCAATAAACCTTCTGATAGAACTGATTTCTCCATGGAATCAAAGGTAGTGTTTAACGACAATAGGTTTAAATTAAACAGGCGTGCCTTTTATTACAACCAGGAACTTAGTTCATTGATCTCTTAAATGATTTCAGACTCTTTGATCAAGAGGCAAAAAGGGCACCATGAACAGATTATTGTGCAGCTTTTGTCTGCAACCTTGAGAAAGAAACATTAAGAGGTACTTTGGGTGAGCAATGTGTTGGGCAATCAGATATATTACCTGAAATGACAGCGCTGCTTCAGGCAATCACTGCGTCCAGCTTTTGGTGCTTCGGCAAAATATAGTTCCTTTATATATGTATTTATAAAACTGTTACGTTTCATGTCACATCGCTATTTCTACATGAGGTAAAAGTGCAAGTACCAACACATAAATAAGAACATTTTGGAGTTGTAAGAAAGTTTATTTTGTCACTTAAGCTACCACTTCCAGCAAATATGTTAAGCTATGCTAGCAGGGGTTTTGTCAGACTGCGTTGTAGGATGCACAGAGAAGAAGAATGGGGCATACCATCTCATTAAAGTCTGGAGTTAAGGTCATTTCCAGAATGTTGGCATGTCCATTTCATCATTCACTGATAAACCATTTTAATCTAAGAACCTACATAAAAAATTTACTGTGAGGCATGTGAAGTGTACATTTGGTGGGACTGATATTTCTGATGAATCACTTAGCCTCTTTCTAGGCATTGATCAGCAGCAGTCAGTAGAATGATGGGAGATGAAACATGGATAAGCCCAGCTCTAGAATTATGAGCAGAAAAAAATAACTCTTAAATTGCTGCACTAATCCATTTTACAACATGGATTAAATGAAATATCTGCAACAGGAGTCACCTTGCAATCTGGTTAGTAAATAATGTTGAAACACTGCAAATAAAACCAGAAAGAGATGGTTTTCCAGTCATTTAACAAACTGAATAGAAAAGATGTTGGTCTTTTTAAAGCACATTTAGGGAACAAAAAAAAAAAAAAAAAAGGACACAAGCATGTTCACCATCGTGTTGCATAACTTCTTTTTTATGGCTCTGCAAATGTTTGGGAACAGAGGAGGCCAACTGTTGACATTTTGAAAGCTGAAAACACTCCAGTTTTCTAAATATGATTTCACCTGCAGGCCTACAGAGGCGTGTAATAACCTGCAATATGTGCAGGATGTTGTTTAGCGTTGTCTTGTTGAATTAAATAAGGCCCTACCTGACAAACGTAGAGTATATACCGTTCCTAAAGGCGTATATATTGCAGTATTAATGGTTATCAGTGGGCTAATGTACCCCACCACTGTCACAGTGTCCTACAGTATGTGCAGATAGCAAAGACTCCAAGATTTACAAAGAGAAAAACAAATTCTGGTTGATGACAAGAGAAACTTTTCACATCACCTCTCTGCATCTTACATTAGCTCAGAAGAAAAAATGATGGCCACATCTCTGGATTCTGTTGGCACGTTGTTGTTTTTTTCCTTCTTTGCGAGGAAGAATCTTGATGTTTCTTTATGACTGTGGCGATGAACTGTGCTCACTGACAATGAAATAAAATCACATTCTCAGCTTATCAACATATGAATTAGATATACCATAGATGCATTAATGTAAGATCCTGTTACATCACATACAAAATCCCAGCTTCTCTGGAGACAGGTTAAACCCTCAATGAGTTATATCCCCGTATTGGTTTTGTTTTGTTTGCTTGCTTTTTGGCTTTGCTCTGGGCAAAGCTGCTGATGCTTCGACACCCTTGGCTGCTGTACATATAAAGCAGCTGGACGCCAACACCCAAACAGGCGAGAGGGGAGCTTTCACGCAGGCATTAAGGCCACTGGTGTAATGAGTGGAGCTCACTGCGCGGTACGTCTGCTGTGTTCACTGCAGCATAGCTGTAGCCCCAGGGAACAGCAGACAGGCATCAGGTAGAGACAGGGATGGGTCGGCTCGCTTTCTCCGCTCTGTGGGGAAAACATGATGCCTCCAGGTGAGACAGCTGAGAAGGGCTGCTGTTCTCTGGGGTAAAGAGTTTTTTCAAATCCCATTACTACAAGGGATGGGAATTGATAAGATTTTTCCAATTCCGATTCCATTATCGATACTGCTTAACGATTCGATTCTTTATCAATTCTCTTATCGATTCCAATTTGGAGAAAAAGGAAAACAAACTGTTTTATTAGCATCATTTTTTTTTACTTAGAAGTCACGACCTTACAAACTCAACAGCGAGGTCAAAAGAGGCCCAAAGCCTTGATAACGTGTTAACTGTTGTAATATGTAACTGTGCAAATACACAAGAATGTGTAACATTTTACTAACAGATTTTTCCTAACAGAAATGAAAAAAATCTCCCTTTTAATAGGATATATGAGCTCACTAAGCACTCAAAAATAATAATAAAGAAAGATAAATACTATCAAATACAATGTAACTGCATAGTGCAAATCGGCAAATACTATGAAGAATTAACAATTCTTTTGCAGAAAAATAAGCATGTCTGTTTTTCCAGGAAGGATTCGTGATCTTTCTGGAGGAAGTAGTGAGCAGTAGCGAGTGCTGCCAGACTCTCTCTCTCATCAGGGTCATCTTCTAAATGTAATGCAGAAGGCATTCGTTTAATAGCATAGCGTTAATGTTATAGCGTGTTTTACAAAGAAGCACATAGGCAGTGGGATAGCTACTTACCAGAGTTGCCTTCTGTAGTAACCGCAGAGGTGATCTTAGCTTGGCTACTGCCAGCAGCGGCTGGATCTGGGTTGAGATCCATCAGTCCGAAGCGCATCAAAAACACGACACTCGTTATTACATGTTGTGTGCGCAAATGTTTGTGCATGTTAGTCGTGTTCCCTCTCGACGCTGTTATCTCCACTTTCCAATGACTGCGCGTTGCCTTGTTGCCATCTTTCTTTGGTAAAGTGAAGCCAAACTTTGGCGCGTTTAAACCTGGTGGGTGCCATTGTTGTTTCCAACTGCCATGCGCGTGCTAAACCGACGTAACTTAATCACGTAAGTGCTTTCTGGAATTGACTGTGCGTAACTTGCGTAAATTACGTGAGATTCGTGCTGGTTGGAATCGATAAGAGAATCGCTAGATAAACTACCAAACAATTCCATGGAATTGAAACACACAGAACCGGTTCTCTACAGGAACCGGTTCTTGATTCCCAACCCTAATTACCACAATCTTAAACAGCTACACTCATGCCTTTCTGTTTTTGATTGCAAGACAAGTTCACACCTCAGAGGCAGCTATCAATTAAGTTCTTTGCAAAAGATTTTTGAAAAACTTCCGGCTATTTGACAGAGAAGCAGAGACATTGTGTTTCTGTAGCCTTGAGAGGAAATTTTGAGGGAGTGAGGAGCTCTAATCTTTTGGTCACAAATAAAAATCACTAATGGGCTGACTTTGCAACGTTGGTGTCCAGTTTGATTATAGATCCAATTGAAAGATGCAAAGGGTCAGTGTTAGCATCCTCTGCTCCTCTCTGCATCCGGAAACCTGACCGTTTAAAACAAGAGGGTTGTCAGAGCCAGTTGGTACATTTAGTAACTGCCAGTGTATTTTAGCTCAGCACTCCCTAAGACTGAAGTCACACAAACAACTTCATTTTCAGTGAATATATGAGATTCTGCCGAAGCTTTTCTTGTGTTTTATCAATGTGAGGTTCAGCATAAGAGATGTTGCTTTGTGTGAAGATTGAAAAAGAAAAAAATCAAACACTTTGTATTTGTTTTGTAAACAAGGACAGCATTATAACTTTTCAGGAAGAGAAGACTTATAGACTGTACTGATCTTCAAAAAATAGTTGTTTTCCCCACTGAGCGCTAAGAAGACTATAGTCTCAAACCTCATTTCCTAAACTCTACCTGTGCCTGCATAGCTGATCTTTAATTTCCTCTCACAGCCTAAAGACGTTTCAGTTGTAGTTTGTTGGTTGGTGAAATCCATGGGAGTGCACGGCTGTTTCTGCCCCAGTCTTGTGAAATACTGGTGACATGTCCAGGTTGTGCTCCGTTTCCCATCAAGTGGCAATTGAGTTAGGCTGCAGTTCCTGAACAATATAAAGTAAAAATAGTCCATAGCTTTGCAAGGGACAGGTGATCCACCCAGAACGAACCCTGTTTTTCACCTGGTGACAGCTGAGAAAGGCCGCAGATCCCTGTAACTCCTAATAGGATGGAAACGATTATGGAATAGCCTGGCCAGGTATATATTTCACTTCATGAAAATGGTCTTCCGTGAAGTCGGTCTGGTACCTCTGCCTATCCAGCCATTTCCACTGGCACAGAACATGCTAAACCAATCATAACAGAGTGTGAAGGGCCTATAATGATGAACATCCAAGAGCCACAATTCAAAACAGTCAAGATGGATGCAGAATCGCTTATAACACCTTGGATCAGCACTTTTTTTTTTTTTTTTTTTTTTTACTGCAGAACCAACAACGTAATTCCTGCTCCCTTACACACCACTTTTCATGTCTATCATTGATTCCACTGTGCTTGTCACTCTTCTCACATCACATACTTCATTCCTCAGGTTAGTTGTGAGGCGATCCAGTGGAGTCCAGAGTCAGTTTCTTCTACAGTCTGTAGCAGTGTCCCTTGAAAATCAAATCCCATGTGTGTGTGTGTGTGTGTGTGTGTGTGTGTTCATTTTTCACAATAGCTGTTCCTAATAAACTTTAAACTGAGTCTATGTTCATTATAAAAGAACCGTATGCTCAAAGTGTTAAAGAGTCCTAATCACTGGATTGAACAATTAAAACAGCAACCCAATTACAACATGAAGGGAGTGTTGTTTGGCTCATTATGGAAGCCATACCTTTCCAATTAAAATCTAATATAATATATATCTACTTTTCACACGAGTATAACCATGAGCATTTCAACTACAGATATGCAGAGAAACAAAGAATAGAATCACATTCCAATGTACAATTAATCATCCACCCAAATGGTACTCTTGCAGGCATCTGTCAGTAATCTGTCATCACTGATTAACAGCAAGAGCCGTCACCTCCACCCCTGCAGAAATAATGAAGTCTTGTGAAGATTGGGCTCATAGCCCGTGGACTGCATTGAACTAGCACAAAGCTATGTGCAAATATTTGTATGTTTTTATTTCTGCTGAGGAGAGAGCCTTTAAAATAAGTGAAGAGAGGACTCTGTGAGAGCAGCTTGTTAAATTGCAACCGTAAAGCGTTAAGTGACAGTGAAAGTGATATCTATTCACCGCGCCCCTATAACAAATTTACATCATTTTAGTACTCAATTCACGCTCTACCTTTTTCAGCCTGAGCCCACTGTTTTATCAGTAAATGGAACTGGCTTAGGTGTCACAGAAGTGTGCAGCTGCAGAATGAAAATCCTTTTCCACCTACAAGTACCTGCACAAACACAGCAGTGAGTAGTGACTGTGTCTGTACGTAGATGTTAACAGTGATCACTTAAGTCTACACTGTGCTTCACAAAGAAAAAAAAAAGAAAGAAAGACAATTGAAGGGAAGGAGCAGATTAGGTTTAAAGCTTCATTTAGGAACTGTCATTTTGATGCATTTTACCCTCTACCAGCGATAAAATGACTAAAGTTTTGGCCTTCTCGTTTCAAGCAGGTCTTTTTCACCGTAGTTTGGTGTGTCTCCTTGGGCGACATAAGTTTTTGTTTCTAAATAAAGGCTGTAAGGACACCTGTGGGATTCATGGCTGTACAGCTTTTAAAACCTTTCTGACAGTCTGAGGGCCTCCCTTGAGTTTCATGGCTTCAGCTTTCCATCTCTGTCTGCCCCTTCTTTCCCTCTCCAGGGTCACTGACTCCTTGCATTTACAAGTTTCCAGATCATGGGCTAAGTAGCAGTTCTTGTGCATTAGGCCACGGTTTCCCCTCACTGCCCTCTGCCCTCCTTACGGCTGATGAAGCCCCTGGAGGCCCCAGCGTGGAGGTGAAGGTGGACGCCCAAAGGAAGAGTGGGAGGGAGCCAGAGGACGCTCCCGCCATGGATTCACCACAGATACGAGAGCTGGAAATGTTTGCAAATGATTTCAAAATACGCAGGATCAAGCTAGGTGAGTGCGACTCGAAATACCATTAAATTATCTCACTGTTACACCGCAGTGCGCCGGGAATGTTTTATTCCACCAACTTTGCTTCTCTTCTTGTTGAGTATATTCTCTGAAGTACTTCTATTTCTGTTTCATTTTGACCTCAGGCTACACTCAGACTAATGTAGGCGAGGCTCTTGCTGCAGTGCACGGCTCAGAGTTCAGCCAGACCACGATCTGCCGCTTTGAAAATTTGCAGCTGAGCTTCAAGAACGCCTGCAAACTAAAGGCCATTTTGTCTAAATGGCTTGACGAAGCTGAGCTTGCTGGTGGTGAGTCACACACATCCACTCCATCAGCCCCCACAGAGTGTTTATTTACAGTAGGTGTAATCTTTATCCATTTCAGTCAGGTTAAAGCCGCACTTTTGATTTGGTGGGACAGTTTTACAAGAAAAATAGTACTTAGTACTTGAACAAGACAATAAAAGTGAAACTTTTCTTTTGAAAGTCTTGACAATCAACATCAAAAATGCTTTTTCTTTTTTTTTGTAGGACATATACATCTATGTCCATATCACTTAGGTGTGCTTTCTCAGAAATACTTTTATTCATACTCTGAACCATAAGTTCCTACCTGAATGTTATTAAACACACTTAAATGCCATCTATATTTTTAAGGATTTATTCAAGTTTTTCATGTGGATTTATTCAAGTTTGTCTTGAATAATGTAACATAATGTTTCTAAAAACAGGTCAAAATACTTTCATGGGGTGATAAAAAAAAAAAAAAAACTTCTCTGAAAGCCTTTGACTCTAAGGCCCCGATCGAGCACTTTCCGCTAGCCGCTACCCACTAGCTGCAACCCGCAAATTGCGGGTTTTGGAATCTCTGCTAACCGCTAATGCAATCTTCCGTTCGCTAAAGCCGCTACCCATTATGCCGACTCCCTTACTCATTTTGTAGGTGTGACAATGGGCGTGTCTTTTGCCCTATCCACAAACTTGGTATCTTTCTATCCCGGGTTTAGGGTAGCAAGTAGTGGGTGGTCAGACCACCCGCTACCCGCATGTCGGCGCGTACAAGAGCGAGTCCAAGTGGCATAAATGTGTGTCCACCTGGTCACATGTAGACGTGCACAAACGGCTCTACCTCTTGAATTAACTCTTGTATAAAAAGCGTGATTTGGCCTCAGTTGAACCCCTGAGAAAATGGCAGAGATCGTCTTAAACTGCTTTGCTCGCCAGTTAAACCATAGACGACTAGAGCGTGTTTACTGGGAGCCGATAGGAATTGTCTGTGTAAAAATAGCGCAACCTGCTCTTAAAGGTAATGGTTACTGACGCACTGATTGGTTTAACAGGTGGAACGCCCTAACCACTCCTATGCATAATTTAGCAGGTAGCGTAGGTAGGATAGCGGGTTTAGCAAGGTGGAAAATTGCATTCTTTGTGGGGGAACAACCCTCCCACTACTCGTTATCCCTAAATAGCGGCTTAAGGAGATCTGGCGGAAGATCAGGCCCTAAAAGTCAACAAAGAGAAGAATATTTCACTGGACTTATCTGTTCGTGGGAATGTTTTCATATGTTTTATATGCAATTCTGAATATACATATGTAAATAGAGTTCAGTATACAATGAACACAATTAATTGCCTTACAGAGCTGATATATTGCACATTTACGGAGTCATAACTTTACTTTGGGGTCTGCTCAAAGTAGCCAGAAATCCTGGAATCAATAAATTGTGATCAACCTATCTGGGAATTATGTTTCAGAGTGATTTTATATTTACATGACTTCATATTTGTTGAAGACAAAAGCTAACATTAAAGTGTAAGAGCCTGGGAGATGGTTTTTACTTAATTTTTAAAAATTTGGCATTGCTGTTACATATTATTGTACTTGGTGTGGCGATTAATAAAACATTAATTCAGTCAAATGACATGTAAGCCACATTGGGCAACAGTAAATAAATTGTCTCTTCTGGGGGTTTTGTCCTTGCTTGAATATTGTCTTTTTGAGCCATTAATGATAAAACGGTCTTCTAAAGTAACAAAACATTCTTTGCCTTGCAGCCTTGTACAACGATAAAATAGGAATAAATGAGCGGAAGAGGAAAAGGAGAACGACTATCAGGTGTGTAGTGCAAGGAGCAAACATACACAACATACTGTACCATCAATTTCATCTCACAGAGTTTTTCTTTCTTCTCTGCCCCTTGTTTGATACTGCAGCCTTGGAGCTAAGGAGGCCCTGGAGCGCAGCTTTGTTGAGAAAAGTAAGCCATCCGTCTCAGGAAATAGCTCGAATAGCCAAAGGCCTCCATCTGGAGAAGGAAGTGGTCAGAGTCTGGTTCTGCAACAGACGCCAGAGGGAGAAACGTGTTAAAACAAGCCTTAACCTTAGTTCCTGTTTGACAAAATTCAGTCAGAACTGCATCACACAAATGAGTAAAACTCAAAGATCAATGAGCTAATCTAAGAGTCAGATCAGCTCTTTTGTGCCAGAGGTTCCTGCTTGACCGCAGTTTATGATAATGTGTTATTTTCAGATGCATAGACAATCAAGTAATATATAATAGGAGAGTTAATTTTAAAAGCAAAATCCCTCAATTTCAATTAACTCTCTGCGGTCTAGGGTATAACTGGCTGTTTTTCAGTTCACCTTTATATTTCACTTTAAAAACTGTTTACCTTGCCATGTTTGGTATCATTTTTTAGTGATAACCTCACAAGTGTTACTTTACAGTTTGTTTGTTTTTTCAGTTTGCCATACTCTACCATTAAACCATTTTATAGTTTAGAATGCAATTATAAATTGTAAATTTCAAAAACGTATGCACAAATTTAGCAAACAGCAAAGTTATGCACAACTATTTGCAATAAAATGCAGTGAATTTCTGCCTTGCATTTTTCATACAACTATTTAGAAAACAATCAGGTGTCACAATAAGACATAAGAAATGATTTCGTGCCACTGAAAATAACACTTCCTCCCACACCACAAGACAGAGCGCTGTGTCATAAGCCTGATACATCCAGGGTGATCTGCTGTATTTTTCCACCAATAAAAAAGGAGGAGTGTCATGTTTTTTTTTTCTTTCAAACTAGTTCTTTCAGCCTGCAGAGCAACTTCCTCAGAATAGCCCAAACTTCATTTCAAGTCTTTAGTACCTGTTGTGCTGCATGTTTTACACATGGCTCAGATTAATGGGTCATTAATGGACTTTGATTACAAGTTGATGGTGATCCATCAGCCAGGGAAGTGCATCCTGAGCATCTGCACTGAGAAGCACGGCACTTAAACAGTTTAATTTAAGTGAGCATTTGTATTTATCCATGAAGTAAAAAAGAAAAAAAAAGACTTCATCACATTTTTTTCTTTTTACAAAGCCGGAATGACATTTGCAGCTCCAAATGTCATTTTAATTTGTGCTCTCACACATTGTTGTCCTTTCTGTCAGGTTCACGTTTGTCCTCTCCTTATTTACTTCAACAGAAATGCAGTATTTTTTTTTGTCTCCTTTCAGAATAATTGTTAAAGAAATGAATGTCAAAGAAAAACCGAACTGATGGATTTTTTTTCCCCTTTTTTGAATTTGAAGCTGTGATAGTAAAAAGACTCCTGAATTTGTAAGTATTGTAATTTAAAGGTACCCTATCTTAGTTGTCCTGTTTGATATGTTAAAAGTCTATTAAAGATACAGACTGAATGTAATTTCACTCTTAAGCACTGGGGTGCAGACAAGTGCTCATAAAGATCAGCTCTGTGCCTTTCTGTAATCAGACACTACCAATAATGTCCTTCACTGTGCCCTTGTAATTTTCTTCCTCTCAAAAGAAATTGCAAGTTTTTGATGTGTTTATCAGTATTTAACAGCCTTTACTCACTCTGCTTTCTGCCATCATATTTGTGTATTCGTGGCTCAAGCTGATGCTTTTGTGTTCATTTTTCAATGTCCTATTTTCAAGAATGTGATCTGTGTAGCTGTGGTGAAAGCACTCACCTAATATATTCTAAAACCGTATTTATTAGAGAGCTAATATATTGTGTTGATGCCCTTTGATGTATAAAGCCTCTTCGATTTAGGTTTAGGGACATGAAACATTTTGACAGCACACTGATTTCCGTTCTGTTATTCCATATTTATTCTTGCTTGTGTTGTTGCTGTCTTGATTAAATGTCATGTAAAGAAGACATCAGCTGGCAAGGACTCCGAACTGGTTGGGATGACTGATGTGAAATGTCTAAAATGAATCAAGGGAAATGATTGAAATGCCACAATCTCTCAAAGAAAAGACCTGAAAAAGTTTTGACTAATAGCTGTTGTCTACAAGACCTTTGAAATGGATTGACTCACTGGAAATGTATGTTAGGAATGTCAGATATTACGTGTCTTAAATCATGCCAAAAATGTATGGGAAGTACAAACATTTTCACATGATGCAAGTCAGTAAAATGTGTGTTATGAATGAATTACAGCATCTGTGCCAGCCCTTATTTTTCTCTACTGAGTTACCACATCAATACATACGTTAAGAGGACGGATACAAGGGGACACATAAATAGGACTACTCCACACCTTAATTCAGAACACAAACACCGCCCAGAGTGACTTACGTTGAGCTGTAAAACTTGAGTGTTGTCAGGAGAAATAAAAGCAGCACAGTCACAGATTACTGACATACTTGTTTCATGTACAGGGAAAGCTAAAGGTAAAGGATCTGGGCAAGACCTTTAACACTGAACGATGTGTCCTCGAGCGCAGCGAACTGGCCTTCAAGATGCAACAGATGTTAAATTTAGAAAGAAGTCAATCGCTTACCCAATTTTCTTTTATACATAAACCATTGAAAACAATTCCTACTATTTATTGACCATCCAGTTCACTATAAGCACATCTGTTAATAGCTTTTAAAACTTGGGATAAATCTGTGAAGATAACTTCAGTGTCATTTTCTGATAACGAACTTCCACAGTAGCCTGGTCAGCCATCCCAACTGTTTTTTTTACTTCAGTGCAAACAATTACTGTGGTACCTCTTGAGTTGATTTTAATCTCCAGCGGACAGCACCAATGGGTGCAGAAGAAACTCCCTCAAGCTGTCATTGGACAATCATTAGGAGGAACGAAGCATGTGACAAGACTAGTATCAACAAAAGACATCCGAAACCGCGTGCACTAGTTAGATGTGCATGAATTAACTTCTTAAGAGGGAAAGTCAGGTCAGAGGGTCTCAGAATAGTACCTGAAGAAAACTTTATTTCTTATAAAAGGCATAAATGTTTTACAGTCCATTTACAAAGACTGAGAAACAAAAATAAAAATGAGAATGCATACACCTTTTAAAACATGAAATATTCTCTCTATAGAACTGCATTCAAATCTCAAAACCTATTAAAACCTTATTTTTTCTCACAATTACAATAGACTGGTACATGGTGGAGGAAGAAATGATCTGCAAAAAAAAAAAATCATTTAATGTTATGAGTTAGTATATGCCGTACACATGCAAGAACGAGACATTTTTACTTTGTTTTGGCAACGGGAATCGATATGAAAGCAAAAAGGCCAGAGAGAGAGAGACAGACATGATTTCAATGAGCAGATGCTGCTGTTCTTCTCACAAAGCCTGAAGCTGCCGTCATAAACAAGTCACCTTAGAAAAGTCAGCTTCAGCTCTGGAGAAGACAGAACATGTCTTACATCACAGTGTCATTTTAATATACACTTCCATCATTTTGCTGCTGTAGTGCGTGTATTTCTGAGTGAGGCAGCTTAAAATAACCAATGAGAGTAACTGCACAGCAGCTGAAAGAGAAGAGGGACTGCAGGGCTGGTGTTGCCCTGCAATCCCTGTTTAAATCAAGCATCAACCCACAAGCCAAGAAAAATAAATTTGATTACTTAGTAGCATCACATATTGATTCAAAACTCTTTCTTTAGTACTAATGTGTGTACAAGTTTTGTCATCCAGTCTGGAGAACAGCACAGCTTCAGTGGACTAAGTGAATGCTTGATCTTGTTTGCCCTCTGATTAATCTGCCTCATCTCATTCAGGAAGTTAGGAATTTTATCTGCGCCAGCACACCTTAAGATCTTAAAAACGTGGTAATCAAACGGCTCGGTGACCAGCTGTCACACGTATAGTGACGGCGAGCAGTTTTGCGAAGGCAACTCCACTTCCACGTTGAAGTAACCCATCATTAACGAAAAAGAAACCAAAGTGAAGCTTTTCACCAAGAAAGAGCACATTTCCAATCCAGTATAAATAAGGCTGTATATATCAAACAGTGGCAACAATGAAAGTGGAAAAAAGAATAAAATGAAAATGAAGGGGGGGGCTTGCTTGTCGAACTCACCGCTTTTTAATTACCATGTTTTATTTGTTAAAACCTACAGAAGACCACCCATGTTAGATCAGATAAAAGCTGATAGATCACAGGAATATTTGAAGACTGACGAAAATACCAAACAAGTAAAGCCAATTCCGAGGTCAAATATGCTCTTGTAGCCCTTACAAAGACAGATAAAGTGGCACACCACAGTGGAGGTGCTTCTTTCGGTCAAGCATCCTTTCCTCATCCATATTCAAGCTGTGCTGTATAGTAATAATTAGTTTCACATAAATAGATCAGATGGTCTGTCCTGATTTTTAAGGCAACCAGCAGAAGAATGCGAGTTTATGAATAAAGACACATCTGCCTGCCTGCATGCCTTTGAATGCATGTGTATGCGTGTTTGTGTGAAATGCCACCTGCAGGATTCGAACCATGACAAAACCAGTGTGTCTCACAGAGTCTGTGTCAATCAGCATTAATGCTGCACTTGTTTAATGTGCGAACATTAATACAAAGTAGATAATTAGTCCACTCCCAGAGCTCGGAGTTGTCTCTCAATCTCGTCATCAGAGATGGTGGCTTGTTTGGAGGAGGAGGCGGCACCTGGGACGGTCTTTCCTGCAGCTGGAGCTCTCACCATCTGGAACCGCAGTGGCAGAGAAATACCATTAGCATCGAAACCCACTTCAAAAGATGCACAGACACACACGCGCATAAAAATCACAGAGCTTCGGTCATGCACAGCTGCCTACTGCCACTCCAATGAAAACCACCAAAAGCCCTTTTCAAATCTTGGCACAACTGCTGTCAGTTAAATTAGAAAAACAGTTTTTGATCCCCCCCCAGTTTATACATTATAATGCGTCTTCACTTAGATTCTACAGCCGGTCTCAGCTTTAAATACACACGGAAAAAGAGAGAATAACAACAAAAGTCATGAGTTCATTTTAGAACTTTCATTATAAGTGTTGGTTAAAGACCAAATGTTGTAGCCTTCTTAGGTCAAATAACCAAATCACTCAAGTCACAGCCATAAGTCACCTATGTAGATCTAAATTTGCCTCATTAACTTTTTCTCTGGCCAAAAACAAAACAAACAAAGAAAAAAAAAGCACTAGTTCTAGTTCTAAAACTAGTTCTTTAACTGTATTAATTTTCCCCCTAATCTTTATCATTAAACATTTAAAAAATGCTTTGAGTCAAAATGTTTTTATTCTTCTGTTAGACTTTCCCAGACTACCACAATAAATTCCCTCCAGCTTGAGGCTTGACTGAAAAATCTCATTTTACAGCACAAAAGCTGAGCCATCAAGAAGCCACATGGTCAGTGTTTTATTGTGGCAAAGCAGTGAAGAGTTACTGCCATCAAAATGAAAAAATTGTTTTGGATATTTTTATAAGACCGCATGTTTATTCTCTCCGGCGGTGGACAATTTTATTGGACAACTTGTGGGTTTGTGTATTGTGCGGCGAGAGGTAATAACTCATTCAGCACCCCAGGGGGAGCCAGACACACAGCAGATGGACATCATTGCAGCTGGTTACAGCGGCATGGAGAGCTTAAAGAGCTGTGGGGTAGCCCCACCATGTGGCAGCTGGGATGCATTTTAACAGCTGAGTAAAAGCTTAGTGAAAGAATAGCCACCAGCAAAAAACAGCAATAAGATGAGTTACATTTGTACAATGTGTGATAAAATGCTTTTGTCTGATCTAAAAAAAAAAAATACTCTCCTTCTCATCTTACATATAATGGACTGGCGTAAATGGATTTCAGCATCAAAAGTATAAAACTGAAGTCAGATGTTGCCTTCCTACCTTTCCTGAGATCTCGATACCGATCTCATCCAGGACCTGGTTGACAATGTCCTGAGATTCTTCTTCATCCCCAGACTCATCAAAGATCTCATCTAAGGTGTCATTGACTGAACAGAAGGTGAGACAGGGGAAAAAGTAGAGAAGTGTCAAGACAAACGGATTTTCAGTTGGAGGTTTCAACTTCAGGAAGAGAAAGCTTGTCTTTCTTTTTTTTAATTCTTTAATTATATTTTTATTGTAATTCAAAAGAAAAAGAAACACACGTCACTTCTTACACCACGCACATATGTACTGAAAATTGACTAAATGCATCCTTACTCATTTCCTCAGTCATGCCCATCTTCATGTTCTCCTTCTGGAAGTCTTGCATCGTCTTCAGTGTCTTCTGTGGATCCATCTTTTTATTCACAGCTTGCATAGTCTATAGAGTTTATTTTAAGAAGACAAATAGAAATCTGGTTTAAGTGTGTACGAGAAGGAACAGACTTTAAGAACTGATCAAAGAAGTAGAAACCTCCCATCATGCCTCTTTCAGCTGGAAAAACAGAATTGTATTTTTGAAGAAGGTTGGAAGAATTAGATAAGAGACTGATGTAAGTAGTGTACCTAATATCCTTACATACACATACATATACATACATACATACATACATACATACATATACACATATATATATATATATATATATTATATATATATATATATAGATATATATATATATATATATATATATATATATATATCTATATATATATATATATATATCTATATATATATATATATATATATATATATACACATATATATAATATATATATATATATATATATATATATATATATATATATATATATATATATATCTATATATATATATCTATCTATATATATATCTCTCTCTCTCTATCTATCTATATAGATATATCTATATATATATATATATATATATCTATATATATCTCTATCTCTATATAAAAAACACTTTCTTCACAACCCTAAAATACACCTCACCCTCTCCATTAATCAGATGCTAATTCATGTGACCTGTTTACTTCACACTTTATTTATGGCGCTGGGACATGGGCTCTTAAACACGTGCAGCTACTGGATCAACAGTGTAACCTCATTACTAAAATACTGATTCAAGCCAACCTTTCAACAAAAAAATAAATAAATCTAATAACATCTATTTAAATATGAAATGCTTTTGTGTTCACTTATGTATTGAGTTCAAGTCGTCAACATTTTACATTCTGTGCCATTTGCTCTAAGGTTCACACGGTTCTCTTCAAAACGCGCTCAACAAGCCTTTTTAATGCAAAATCTGCCTTCTGAAACTGTTCGTCATAAACAGTGCACTCCTTCCTGCTACTTCAAAACCGGATTAAGAAGCAAAACGTTTCACAAACGTGACTTCGAGGCAGTTTACAGGGTCGAGGATTTTACCTTGGCTGTAGTAGACATGGCACCAGCCATCTTCATTTGTGAGTTCATGACCTTCGTCTGCGTGGACATGGAGGTAACCTTGGAGCTGACAGCGTACGTGCGGTTCTTCTGCTTCCTCAGCTGGACTAACTGCTTGGCGAGAATCTTACAAGCCTCCCGGTTCCCGCTCTTTGCCATTTTCTTGATCTCTGCCTCCTGGAGAGAAACAGAAGAAAGATATGAGCATTTCACTTGTTATCTCGTTCTGGATGTTTCTTTATCAGTATTACGTGTGAACGTTTTACATAAACTGCCAAGCTGTAAACTAATTATGACTATAATAGATCTATAAGTTGAACTTTTTTTTTTTTTTTTTTTTTGGGACTAGTGGCCTTTATTGATAGTGGAGCGAGACAGGAAGGGGGGCAGAGAGAACGGGGAAGACACAGGGCAAAGGGCCGACAAGCTGGGAGTCGAACTTGCGACCAGCCGCATGAGTACTATAGTCTCTGTATATGGGCCGCTTGCACTAACCACTGCGCTACCAGGGCGGCCCTGAACATTTTTTTAATGCATCTATGTACATTTATTTGGCTGAATCTTTCATCTATTTTTTTAAATCGAACCTATTGCTACTTCCATTAATTTCAAGCAGTCTTTCTAGTAATATTTGGTAGCCCGAGAGCAGCTAACACACATAAACCTCCAGTCTAGAGATCGACCGATTATCGGTCGGGCTGATATTTGGAAATTTGACGTATATTGGCATCTGCCTTTCTTTAATTCAGCAGAATAACGGAAGAGCAGAGTAAACCTTAGCGGCAGCTCTGCTAACTTGTATTATGTCCCAACGTGTCTGTGAAATATTTAAAAGAAGACTGCTGATAATATTGACATGGAAACAGTCCATGTTAGAAAAACATGTGTGTGTGATTAACACTAGAACCGCCAACATTCCAAACTTCCTAGAACCGCCGAGGGGGGTCATTTTGACCCCCTTGCTACAACAGCGTCAGTGATGCTAAGATGTCATTTCTAGAAGTTGTGAAGTGGCTAATTCCTAAATATTTCTGAAATAATAATGGAAACTTGTCAAACAAGTGTTTAAAATGTATATTTTTGCCAGCTTTTTTCTCCGTAGCCGAACGCTGCGCCCTCTCTCTCTCTCAGCCACACAAATTAATACATCGGTACGTTCATCAACAAACTGTAGGAGCTGTATGTTAACACAAACATGAAAACGACAGCAATCGAATGACAGACTATTTACAATACAAAACAACAGATTTCAGTTGTTAACAGATATTTTAATAATTTTGGAAAAACGGATTAACGCTGCGCTTCCCCTCACGCACACGACTCCATTCCCAGCCCTCCTCTCCACTGGCGCGGCTCCGCCACCGTACAGTCACAGGTGTGCTGTATCACCTGGTCCATCAAGTACATGAACGCATTCAGAGGGTCGTCAATGTTCCGGCGCGCGTATGCAGTTGGACATTTGTGGACTGGGCTCTCCCGGTCCACGGTCCCAGCTTTATGGGTCTCCAAACGGTTCTGTCTTTGGCTGCCTCATGTAGCTGACATACAGGTTGAGCTCTGATCAACGTAAATATTTATGATTAGATCAGTCAGAGTCGTAGCCTCGCTAAAATACCAAATGATTAGAACCAGAGGGAACTAAAACGCTTGACTTCCGAATTTACCAGTCAGAGTATTTCCGCGGGCCTCCTCTGTGTCTGAGGACTGAATGTATGTGGCGGTGACCCCTCACTTATAGAAGCTGGGGTCTTTTTCATAAATTTGGCTCCTCATCTTCAGTTGATGTCTAATCACCTGGTAAAAATGACGAGTCGTCGGTCTTTCTCTCCACGGATTCCTCCTCACTCACATCTACGGTGATCTCTACTCTTTCTGACTCCCTCACTCAGATCTCTGGTACAACAGCCAGCTGTTATTTTTGTTGGGTTCAATTCTTAAATTTTGCTGTTTGTTTGAAAGATTTAGTGATGAAAAAAGTTGTCAAAGTCCGATGACGGCGCAAAGTTTGAGCGTTGCTAAGCAACAGGGAGAAGCGGGAGGGGCGTTGCGCAAAAGGGGGCAGCTGTATACAGTGTTTATGTGAGGGGGTAAAAATGACCCCCCTCGGCGGTTCTAGGTATAAATGGTCATATTATTTTTTCTTTTCATCACACACTCACCAAAATTCACTGAATGATTAATAATTCCATTTAAGGAAAAGTCATGAACTTACAGATGTAGGGGTTTTATTTTAACAGAAATACAAACGTTTGAAAATGCTAAGGGGTAAAAATCACCCCCGTGGCGGTTCTAGTGTTAAGAGAGAATGCATAAAAAACTCAGTTCAATTGTTTTAGGGAGCGCTAAGGTGGAGGCTGCTTAGCTTTTACCATAAGATTAGTTTGTCGATCTGGCTCTGAATGCTCTGCAGACTATGTATTAGCAATGGAGAAAATACACCGTACTTTCCAGACAGTAAGCGGTTACTTTTTCTCACGCTTTGAACCCTACAGCTTATACAACGATACGGCTAATGTATAGATTTCTACGGGCCAGCTTTATGCTGTCAATACGTTTATCCTCGTCAGAATGAAATTACCGAAGCGGTCACAGTGGACCATTGAAACTGTTGGAATTAAATCAAACGCACTCACACTAAATTCTTCAGATCAGTCATTTTGCGCTTCATGCACACACCCTCATCATGGAAAACACATGAAGGAATGCATATGATTTAGCTTTTAAGTTAAAGGCAATCAATCTGTCGGTCAAAGAAGTAAACAGCTGCACGTATTTATTTTGAGATCCGAATATTCAGATCCTTATATTTAGGTGTGCTCAATAGGAAATCACGGTATGTAAAGGGGAGAATAGTATGTAGTTAAAGACACGTGAAAAACTCTAGAACTCACTACTACTAACGTTGCTATGAGCTTTCTGGTTCCATGATCTGAAAATGAACGGGAAGATGAGAGAGTAAAATTCAGAAATGATTTATCCGAACAAAGTGGTGGAACATTTTAAATACCGTGTGAGCTCATTAAAGCCCGAAAGGCTGTTTGTGTCCTGTCAGGAGTTTAATTGCACTCATAGCAACTATTATACTTTTTTTTATGTAGCCTTTGTCATAATAATCATTAATAAGTAGCAACACTGTTTTGAATGACAGGGTCCTTGTTGAAACAGATGTTTCAGAGTCTAGGAAATTCAGGCACTTCTGGAGCTATTGTTTTCATTTCAATGAAGTTCAGTGTTTGCATTATTCAATTTTTACACTTTTACTGCAAATGAATATCGGCTCCAAAGATCTGTTATCGGCCTCCTCTAACTACTAATAATCGGTATCGGTATCGGCCCTGAAAAACCCATAATGGTCGATCTCTACTCCAGTCCTGCATAAAATGATAAACAGAGAAGTCAGAAAACGTACATACATAATTGAATTATTCTATTATTCTTCAAAGCTCCCGGGACCATTGCATTTGTAAACACACATCTGAGAAAGAGTCATCCAGATCAAATGTTACTCAATGGCAAAAAAAAAAGAAAGCATTTAGTTTAGTAAATATGAATATATATACTGATGCCAGCAGGGATCCTGTGTGTGGCCTAGAGTGTGTGAGAGCATCCCAAGAGACAAGAGTGGAGCTCAACGGGCCTGTCGTCACTAAAGCGCCTTGTTTATTTCTTGTGTGTGTGCAGAAGCATCTCAAGGAGAGAAAGGCGAGAAAAAGAAAATGTCTGATGCTGCAAAAACAATAGGTTTTCTTCACAAGTGCACACATACACAGACAAGCAAAAGGTGCATGAGGCATATTTGTATATTTTGCTTGACTGTAAAACAGATCAAACGCCTGGGTAGGGGACACATGTTCAAGGAAACGCAGGCTCACAGTGGCAATAATAATGTCAACTGCAGTTTCATCTAAAAACTCAGAATGTATTTACAAGAAAATGACGGCAACTGGAGCAGTGGGAGGGCTGCAGAGAGAAAGCTTTTAATGTTTTATTTACCACCTATGTCAGAAAAAAAGGGAGGAGTTGGGGGTGATAAATCGTTTCTCTCCTCGAGATGATGCAAGGCAGCACACGAGACTGAAGCTGTGAGGCTTTTCCGGGTACCAAACAGTAATCTTTATGTATTTCTGCAGAACAGATGGATGTGAGGCTGAAGCAGCTCAGTCCAGAATTACATCAGATCTTAACAACTTCTGCTACAAACCAAAGAAATGTTTCATTAAAAGAAAACATAGTGCTATTTGAAATATTTTCATTAAAACTAAAACTGACCTAAAATCTATTTTACAGTTAAGACAAAGAAACGTTCTCAAACATCTGAGTTCATCAGTTAGCACAGCTGTTAAATCATATCAAATCAACATATAATTAATAATGTAGATAAACGAAAAGCCTTACAGTCAAATCTGAATTAAGTGGACATGTACACCCTAATTTTGACAAGCTTGATCTTTTATGTACCCTTTCATTTGCCAAATGCTTTAGAAATATAGAGATAATAAGTTTGACTGTAAAGGGACTTTGATCTTTGTGGGATAACCTCTGTCTTGTGCCATTTTTAATCAAACATGTGCATGTGAATGCCAGAGTGTGCAGTTTCACACTGGAAGCGCGTACAATGGGGAGCACTCAAGATTGTGCTAACTTGCAAATATGGGTCATTTTCATTTCTTAGCCAAAGCATCTTTTATTCAAAATGTGCAACAAAGCTTTTAAAAACCAGACTAATTAGCGGAAAGCATTAATGAAGAACAAAAATGTGGTTCCCCAGGGAAGTAATTATGTCTCAAACGATATTTGCTTAATACAACTGAGTGGGTAGGACACATTCAGCTTCTTTCATCTCTCAGAGAGCAGAAATGTTACGGGCAACTGTGATTATAGCCTTATCGTGTCACTCTGAGTGACTGTGCGTCTGAGAGTGAAAAGTCTTACTAGCCTCGGGCAAAGCCACCACACCAGATCATTTAAACCCCTGAGTCAATCAACCCCAATCCCTGAGAGTAGAAAGTGGATGTGTGGATGTGGGACTGTGATTGTGTGCGTGTGGAAAAAAAATACAGGGAGGTCTTGATAAAGCTTTGATGCAATATGCATAAGACTAAAGAAAATGCCTTGTATGCAAATACTGTTATGGGCTTGATTTTTAGGTGTGTGGAACAATGTAAGCAGGAACTCCAACCATTTGTTTCTCTTGTTTCTCCAGCGCAGCTCTGTCCCTGGTGATCTGTCTCTGAGTGCCTCGCAGCTCCTTTGACTGTTCCCTAATGATGTCTTTTAGAAAAGAGAGAAAAAAAAAGGGGGGGGGGGGGGGGGGCAAGAAACAAGGAAGGAAAAAAAGTTAGTAAAGGAAGTAAAAGATAAAATACTTGAAAATTTACAACATTCAGCAACCATCCTGAATATGGAATAGAAGAAAGAAAAAAAAGTCCACTCTGGACTTTGAAATTTTGTCTGAAAAGTTTGAAGATGATACAGTTTTTCAGTTGGACATCACTGTATAACTGTTATTAGTTTCAAAGCAGCTACGACGCTCAGAGTCTCAGTCAGCTGCATGGCTTTGAAAGAAATGCACAACATCCATCCCGTTCCTTAGTAGCGCGCGTGTTTGAGCGTGTGTGTGCCCAGATGCATCTAAAATACTGCTGAGTAATCATCAGCACATTGACTGCATACTGAGAACTGGACAACTGTCCGGCCAGCCCACACCAACACTGAGGCTGTGAGGTCTAAAGAGCCCAGGCAAACACGAGGAGGCATCATGTGAGATCAGTGTATGAGCTGAAGTTACACAATCATGTATGTACAGTCATGGAAAAAATTATTAGACCACCATTTTTTCTTCACTTTCTTGTTCATTTTAATACCTGGTACCACTCAACGTCATCATGTGACTAAAACAGACAGAAAAGAAAACACTGAATGCATAAAAGCAGTGTTTTTGGCAGTACAACGCCATAGCTATTGATGTAAAAACTTAAGTGATTTAGGTTATAATCAAGAAAACCATGGAAAATGGTAAGATATCACCTCTTAAATAAAACTCTTATGAGCAATCTTTGTGGTTATCATTATGTTTGTCCAAACAAATGTACCTTTAGTTGTACCGGGCATTAAAATGAACAAGAAACTGAAGAAACCAAGGGTGGTCTAATAATTTTTTCCATGACTGTATGTTGAGTGAGATGAGCAAACACACACACACACACACACTTGGTGATACAAAAAATAAAGGGAACATCTAAACCAAACATCAGAAAATGACTGAAAATATTTGCGGATGTACATTTTCTAATTTGTTGGTAACAGAAAGCCATGTCAACGGTCAGAGGAAACCAATACAAATCACTGAAGAATCATGATCACACTGGTATCCAATAAGTTTAACCGACCTGATGTTAAACTATGAAGTTTAAAGTTTTACATTAATTTTTGAGCAGCCTATTTTTGAAATTTATCAGAAACCAACAAAGTCTAGACAGGATTCTGAATGTTTATTGATGCTGTGATTAGACGGAGACTGATTAATCAGACTGATAAATGGACTTTTGTTTTGTTTGTTTTTTTTTTAATAACTGGCATCGGTCACCACCTGAAATTATTTGATTAGCAGGCCAGCAGCCTTGTTGTTAATTTATTGGATTATTTGAGTCTTTTGTTATGTTAAAATATGAGAAAAGAAGAGAAGAGATTCATTCATTTTTCATATTCATATATACTTAATCTAACCAAGGGAAGACTTCAAAATTGTGTTACAATCTACAAGTTATACAAAATATTCAAGCTTCAGATTGATGCAAAAAAAAAAAATCTTTCAAAAGAACTTCAAGAGAAAAAAAAAACATTATGAAAGAGCAAGAATGGATGGATTCCTCCTCCCAGACAGCGCAGTAAATGTGTTCAGAAAAGAACAGCAATTTTAGAAATTATATTACAAAAAAAATTCTAAATATATGAACTCAGGAATTCAGTTTTAAACAACTGATTCAGCTCCATGTATCCATAAGCTTCTATATAATATAAAATATAACGTTATCATCTTTCAAAGTTCATTAACTGTGAATTTGGGTGGAAAACGTCAGCGCAGAGGACCACTTGAGTAAACGATACATACATACGTATAAGGTGACGTGCCACCAACGTTTCAAAGTGGGAGGGATATCATCCTACAAATGTGTTATCTAACCCCCCCACCTGCCAAATTTGCCGAATATCGAGAAGCTGCTTCAACCACCTGACCGACCCATGGCCACAATGAAAACTCTGTGTCCAGAGTACCAACGATGAGGACAACTCTCGAGACAGGGGCTGCAAAGAAATCCACAGCTGAGAAAACCTGGCAACAGCTCAACATGGAGTAGAGGCAGTGCAGCGCAGTGAGTACAGTCTGTGGATGATCGGTGTGGGTGAGGCTGGAATGGCTGGGATGGGAGGAGTAATCGAGCATACTGTGAAAAGATTTGACTGAAACAGCAGAGCCTATTGTTAAACCACTGCTGTATTTTAATGCAAATCTACACAAAGATGATTTTCAGGTCCAGAAGCAGGTGAGGATCAATCCATCTTTCCTCTGGAGAAGCAAACCTAGGGGTCAGTGTTTGAAATTGGAATAAGTCATTCATTTAGTTTGAGAAAGAGAGTGATAGATTTGCCATTGAGCTCTTAAAATGGTTACATAACCTGGGGAAAAACCCTCAAATATTTGTATTAATTTGACACATGCACACTGCTACAATAAGCTCAAAGTGTAAGGACAGCATGGCAATGATGTCAGACTTTTAACAACCTTCCATAAGTCACACAACTTTATCACACGGTTTGCGTGAACAATGGCAGTGAATTTTTCACAGTAGAATGAGGTAGTATGCTTTACAGTCTGTGTATTTTACACAAATAGAATACTGTAGCTAAATAATGGCGTGTCAGAGATGGAAATGAGTATTCACCAACTCTGTACAGCTGCATTATTTCACTCTGTTTTTGGCATTTACACATATCTTCCACAACTATGTCAAAATTGAGAGTCAGTCAGAGGCAATATGAAAATCTAGGACTAATCAGTTTTTTTTTATAGGCTTAATTTTAAAGCAGCACCAGAGTTATTCTGAACATGTAAGAACTAGTGAGTTAGGACATATTAATCAACATGTAGCAGATACACATGGTTTAGTGTGGCATTAGTGTGGATATTTCTGTTCATTTTTGAAAAATAATTACGTCATCTTAGCTCGACTGTGCCAATATATACCTTCTTCCTACACCCTACCGCCAAAGATAAGGCTAACTTTATCAGTAGGATAAACTGATGAGATATTTATAACATCTGATACCATATATAGCCTCTATACAGGTAACATCGTAATCCAGTTTCATACAAAAACAGCATGTTCACTCAAGGTACATCTTGTCTGGCAGTGCTACAGAGCCACATCCCAGCCATTAATGTCACTAGTGACTCAACAAGACCGTAAACAGGTTAAACAAGTCGAGTGATGCCATCTAAATTCGGATGGGAACGACACAGCGGGCTAAAAACAACTTAGCTAGCTGGTTTGTTTTTTCACAGAGCAAACTTACCATCGACAGTCTTCTTCTTGAAAAGTGAAGCCATGTCGCTGCTCTATATATACTTAAATACACAACACAAGTCCTGAAGTGAACACCGCCGTTTAACCGTCAGACCGGGACGGTGGGTTAGTTTTAGCGGCCACTGCTTCCTGATTGTCTTTCTGTTGTCGGAGTTCCTCCCTCAGCTGACTGACTCAAATGCTCCACGTGACGTCATGACGGGACTCTTGTGCTGCCTTCATGTATTATTCGTAAAATTCTTATTATCCTAATAATTGCGCGATGCCGGAATAAAACTAAATAATGTATTAGTGAGTGAAGGTTATCAAGTTGAAGCTAATGAGCTAAGAACTTGTGATTTTCGTTAGTGTATGTGCAGCGCAACTGGACTTACAGGATCAACCAGGAAAAACGACATAATGGTAGCTCTCCTGCCGTGACCTAATTATCTAATATGAAAGTTTGAAATGATGCAGACTGTATCAATGATAGTGGTGACCAAATGACCTCTAAAAGAAAGATATTCTTCTTGTTGTTTGGTTTTTTGTTTGTTTGTTTTGTTTTTACCCCGGGTTGTTCATTTTCCAATGCAGGTTTAGGACATATTCTGTGCAGCACCCAAATGCGCCATAAAGGCAGGGAAGTTGTTAATAAAACGATAATAGGTAACAAAAACATTTATTCTTTTTTGCTAATGGATAAAACAAAGCAATAAAATTAAGTTGTCTGAGTTTTAATCCTAATAACGCTTAGCATTATATATATATATATATATATATATATATATATATATATATATATATATATATATATATATATATATATATATATACACACACACACATAATTTTGGTTGTCTTGGGTTTTTTTTTTTTTTAATTGGTTAGTCCTTTCTTTCAGTCTTTCTGATGGAATTTGACACATGCTTTGCTCCTGGCCACGATACTATTGCCATAACATAATATGTCAAACAATTCACAGAGGAGGTCTATAAAACCACCTGCACAGCTTCTTATGGCATGATGCATAACATCCCCAATTTCATTTCTTGCCTTTTTATCCCCAGAAGACAGCAATTCTATCTAATCAAGTTTGTATTCATATATTCATGTTGAGCTCATACGGATGCTGAGAGGAACTTTATGAGGGGTGGTGGGACTCCTGAACCATAACCAGTTCAATTTTGTGTTGTGTGCCTGAACTGGGCTGCATGTAGAAGGCAGAGGAGAAAATGTAAAGCGGGAGGGCCATCTAATTCCAGACATGATGAGAGATGTCCAGTTAGGGCTGAACTATGGGAGAAAAGGGTGACTTTGAAAAGAGTTAGAGGCGGATGGGTAGGTAGCTCTTACCTCTTTTCTTTATCTCTGAGGAGGTGTGTGTCTGTGTGTGAGGTCACAGTTCCATGTATGCATCAGTATGTTGACCTGAGGCATTACTCTTGTTAAGGTTATTAGGGAAGATGTTTGGCACTAATCAGTGGAGGACTATAGGGACCCGGCTAAACGGCTTCATCATCAAAGGGCCCTGGGGTGATAAATCTAGCCTGAAGCACACAAAGGGCCCACTGACACTGAGCTTGTATCTGACTTTGTTGCTGCAATATGATCTGTTTCTTCAAATCTGTTTAGTTTTTTTTTATCGGGAATAATGTTCATTCAGGAACTTTTTTTTTTTTTTTTTTAACATGGTTTCTTTTTTTTTGCCCGTTTTCTTTCTTCTTCTGAATTAATAGTTAATAAAGCCCCATACTCAATTTTGTCCAAAATATTTTCCTAAAATTTTCCAGTTTTATGAGTGGAGGATAAGTGACTCGGTGTACTTGATTTTGTGTTATGAAGGAATCAAGAAAAAACATGTGCTCAAAAGAATAAACAAGAAATGAGAAAAGGAAAGTATTCTTTCCCTTTTTTTATGTGATCCTACCCATTCATTTGTTTCCCACTTTCTCCACTTTCCTCATTTATCTGTCCCCCCCACTCCCTTTCTCCAGCCTGCGATCTTGCCCCGAGCAAGCAGACGCGTAATGTTAAGGCACTAACTATGGAGTGTGCCAACACACACCTCAAGCAGAGAGACAGAGAAAGAGACGCTCATCTGTGAAATGAGATCTCTGTACAATCAGTGGGAGTTGAAGCCATAAAGCACATCAAGCTTTTCTGCTTTAAGGTATCATGGAACAAATCACACAAACCCCTTTACTTGATGACCGTGGAGTCGTTGCAGTCCACTAACAACTGTTTGTGTTTTTCTTCTCTTCACAGATTAACCCATTTGTTGGCAACTGGATGTGCAATGGATGGTGTCCTTACAACCTCTGAAATCCCAAATGTTTCCTACCTTTTTTTAGATAGCAAAATTGCAGAATAACTCAATTAAAAACAAAATCACATTAAATATCAACTCCAACACAAGGAGGGGAGAACCCAGAATCAAGAGATGTCTCATTTTTACAACAGAAGGCTACAACAAATCAACAGAGCAATAGACTTCATTATAATTCTATGATTTGTCATTTGCAACAGAATGTCAACAAATCTCCCCCAGGCCTCCTCACTTTCTCTATCTTATTCCCATATACCGCAAGTATGGCATAAATTCTGAATCCTAATAGGATATAACACATGGGTACATGTTGTAGTCTCTCCTTTACCCCTATAGGCTGAATTATGTGCGTTTGCAAGCAGGGAGAAACAAGGGACTATGATGGGAGGTGTGGGATTTTAGCAGTTCTTCTTTACTCTGCTAGATTGACGTTGTATCACTGCTTCCCAGATGGGCAGATGCAAAGACTGAAGAAAGTGGAGGAGTTGAAAAAAATACAAGTCAGGGGAATGACAAAATAGATATCTAAACTAAAGGAAAGTTTATAAGATCATTTGCACTTGGCATTGCTCACTGGATATTTTTATTCAAGCTTTAGCTGTATGTACAGAACATACAAAGCTGTAGTCTTAGGAACACTCTGATTGGCTCCACGTCACACAAAAAATTTCTCTTTAAAATTCACCAGGCTTGAGCTTTTTGCGAAATGGGTTAGTCCATTCTGTTCATACTTGGAGTTGTTTGACAGCAGATTGGATTTTGTTGATCTTTTCCTTTAATTTAAATAATAAAATGATCATTTTGTGAATTAAGCATGTTTGCTGAGGGTTAAATTGGAACCTTAATATCTGTAATGGTGCACCAGGTGAGGTCTAAAATGCATAGTTTCAGAAAAAAAAAAATCCAGCAGTTAAGTCTGTAGTTTGAACAGAGATCAAAACCAGGTCAACAGCCAGCATGGCAAACTTCACAGAAAAGAGATTGAACATAGACAATCTGGCAAGTGATGACTGAAACCAAGAGAGTATATATAGCAGGTGACTAACTGGACCCAGGTAAAAGCAAACACAGTATTTTCTAAATACAACAAAAGAGTCCATAAGAACCATAACTAAAGTACTCTTAATTATGATGCCAATTTTGTGCAAGTATCCTTTTCAGACAAATGGTCGAGGCTGCTCATATAATACCAAGGTGGTCCATCTGAATGTTTTTAAAACATTAAAGTGGGGCTGCCTCACCACCTGGACATTTCCCGTTCCCCCAACTGTATACGTGGCGTATAGTAAACCTTCAAAACGTGTCTGAACTAGTGTTTAATGTGTTGTGACTGGTGCAGTTACATAAATAATTACACGCTGACACATAAGAGCACCACAAAAAGAAATCAGAGTACATATTCAGGAATGGAGCAAATAATAAAAAAAAAATCTTAGGAAACTGAAATGACTGATTAGTGGAAATTTGCAGAATGCAGTCATTTATGATGAAATGATTCAAGTGCTCAGTGAAAGAGGGAAACAACTGAAACAACTCACAATCAATTAATAAAAGTGTAAGGAAAAGCAGCCAGTCGGAATTCAACTGAGAACTAAGAACCATGGACCATTCAGACATCTTTGCAGACCATTAGAATAAGGCGAAAGCTACTATTCACATTTATTTTTTACTTGAATCTCTGCTTCTTCATTTTTAGCTGAGTGGCTACTTCTGTCACCGGTCTCTTGCATTCCTGGTTTCCATTTCCAACTGCTCACAGGAGGCAGGTTTCCATTAGCAGGGTCTGGGGTAGATTTACGGGGCCCGTGTGTCTCCACTGCCAGGAAGATCCCTGCAATGAGAATTTTCTGGAACTTCTATGGGACCGAGAGAAGTCCCTGCCTTGGTTTAGGTACTTCAGGACAGACCAAAAAAACTGCTGGTTGGGGAGTGTTGTTGACTCAGTGCTGATTGGATATGCTGATGGCAGTCCCCCGGCAGTCATCTCTTCATATTCACTGCCATCATTGCTTTTTCTTCTTCTACTTTTTTTTTTTTTTAAAAAAAATTATTGACATTTGGCAAACATCAAAATTGGTTACCAAGTTCTGAGTTGGCCCAGTCAGTGGATCCAACCAGGTCAGAAAATTTAATAGAGAAAAAAAACAGCTGGCAGGACTGCTCTGATGGATTATGGTGCTCTTATGTTTTAGCAGCTCCATTCACACAGCCAGTTCATTCTTCCTCTGTAGCGCCTTTATTTCACCTTGTTGTGATGTCTGAAACGCACAGACATGGAATAGTATAACATTTTGTTCTGCTGCTGTCTCAGCGCGCGAGGTAATAACAGAGGCATGACAGTAGTAAAATACGTGCTGCATGAAATAGTGATCTAGAGAGGCGTAGAAGGGGTATAACAATGACTAGTAACTCCATGCAGTCAGTACATGATGGAGATGGTGAAAGACAGCCTGCTGTCAGAACTCCAACCTAAAAAACAAAGTGTGGCTATAGGAAAGAAAAAAAAAACACCAAAATGACAATCAAGCTGAAGATGCTGTAGATACAAATGCCATCAGGTTTGCAACCGGAATGTTTGGTGAGACAGAGGTCAGCTGGACTTTTACAACCACGCATTTGTCACTTGACTTCAGGCACATGTCACTCAGTGAATGCTGTTACTTTATTTAGCAGCCTGGAGGAGCCACCATCTGCTGAAACTGGCCAGCTTATCCCTCCTGTCACAGTAGAAATGCCATGAACACCAGCAGCAGGAAAAATTATTTTG
Source organism: Hirundichthys speculiger (assembly GCA_018398805.1). Lineage (NCBI taxonomy): Eukaryota > Metazoa > Chordata > Actinopteri > Beloniformes > Exocoetidae > Hirundichthys > Hirundichthys speculiger. Next base: position 66,149 of record JAGFBZ010000685.1, on the reverse strand, counting down.
AGGTTAGATGCCAAATATTCTAGTAGTTAACCAAACTTTGCTTCCAAGGAAAAAAAATGACATAATCCTCTATGAAAAACAATGTTGTAGTTCATACTGATAATGCATGCCTGTGAGTTTATTGCTGCAGCTTTGTGTGTCCTGGTGTAATGTGGCATTGATCAGCAAGTGAAGGCACTCAGAGAGTAAGATGCCAGCTAGTCTTCTTTCAGCACAGTGAGCCTATGAGAGACTTTTAATATGAATTATTAACAAGAAATTTTCATCAGATTCCAAATAAAGAAGGGGAGAGGATGGAGGACATATGGAAGACAGCATGTGGTTAGAGAGTGGGAAGAGACAGAGGGCGGGTTGCAGGGAAACATGGTGGTAGCAGCAGGGGAGGCAGAGGGCAGGGGAGTTTGGGATGGCCTAATAAATCGAGTGAGTGACTCCACTCTTCTTTCTTTTTTTTTTTTTTGTCTTGCCTGTGGGACACATCTACTCGCGCTCACCAGCGCAGCACAGCATCAGGGAATTGTGGGTAATGAGAGATTATTTCCCCCTGTAGTGTTTGCTCATCATCATTGCCCGGCCCTAACCTTCCCTGCCTCCCAGCAAGCACACACAGTGCTGTACACGCACACACACACACACACATACACACAAAGACATAGTTTCGATGCAGGTGTGTGGTGAGATACTTAATGAACAGATATGAACTGGAAAGACACACACAAACACACAAACTGATTCTACAGGGTGGTTTTGTGAGTAAAGTCAAACAGCGATTTTTTATTGTTTAAATCTGCTGCTGGCGCCTATTTTAGATTTCACACTCAGCGAGGCACACATGCTCACACAATTCAATGACATCCTGTTTTATCCACAGGTCCTTTTTGCCTGGGGATGCTGATCTGTCTGAGGGTAGGTCCTACATGCATCAAACCAGAACCTTCTCTTGCCCCTTCTCTCCTCTTTTTTTCCTTTTTTTTCCCCACTTTCTCCTGTCTTTTCAGTCCATGGTCCTTTTTGCCCCCGAGCAAGGCGGAATCTAAAAGGAGTGGGTTGGCAGTCCCAGCAGGAGCCCAGCCTCAGACAAACCATTAGCATTAGGGAATTAGAGTCATTACGGCTGGAAGGGCAATGGAGGACAAGTCCTTCACTCTGCAAAGGCAGTCTGAGGATTGTGAGGTTGTGCAAAGGAGCTAACAGACAAAGTGAGAAGATTTATTTGGCAGATAGTTAAGGAAGATGTATGGATTCATTAATGTGCTTTGCGCACGCTTAAATCTTGGGGTATGTCCTGATTCTGAATGCAACCTCCTAAAAAAAATAAGAATGTCGATGAACTTTTTGTCATGTCATATAGGTAATTTTCCCCCAAAGGAAAGTCTAACTAGGCAGCCAAAAACAGACAAAGAAGTGCATCTCTTCCTGAGACTCAGTCACTGTGCCAGCACAAAAAAAAAAATGGGGCTCATGTTTCATGTTTCATTCATGCAACCTCTTCTGGGGAATATTGTCTCACTGTCACAGATAATATGGCAGTATTTAACTTTCTGTCATTGTTTAAAAAGATCATTAAAATTTCAGTCTGAAAACATACAGTGCATCAAGCTGTGTGCCGAGACATCTGTGCCTAATTTCACACATATCAAGTGTAAGAAGCCAAACCTCCTGTTTAAAAATAACGTTCTGTTATTTTCTTCAATTTGCACGAGATTTTCGTATTTAACTTAATCCACGTTCATTTTGTTTAAAAGGAAACTTTTTCCTGGTGTGACCCTTGAAAAAGAAGCTGCATCTGTCAAGTGCATTCTCCTCCATCACAGTGACCCTGCCTTTGAGCCTCCATCATCTCATTAACTTCTGCCAGGCAGCCCGAGCAGCTCCCATTATCTGTGCGCGCACAGAAAGTGAGTTAAAGCCAGACGATCGTCCGAGTAATTATGTGCTCTTTAAGCGGGGTCAGCACGCAGACTCTGAACCCCAAGTCCACCGAGCGCTTTGTAGCACACAGACAAACACAAGCGCGCACACACACAGTTGAAGCACTTTTCTTTGTCCACAATTTGAAATTAAACGTCTGATTTCCATTTAGAAAACGTGCAAAAACTGCAAGAATAATAAAAACTCAAAGTGTGTGATCACTCTGATAATGAGTCCATTGTGTTTTTCTTTTCTTTTTTTGTCCCTGCCTTTGGCTTAACATGCAAATTTCATTTCCATTAACTTACAAATGACTGTCTTTTGCTCATTAGTGGTGTGCCAAAGTACAAATGATTCCACCTAGTTGTTGTGTGTCTTTCTTAAACTAAATGACCATCATCTGGCTGTAAAATAGAGGCAAGTTTTATTGTGAAATCAGAAAGCTTTTTTTTTCCAACCTTACTGATAATGAAGAAAAAAACACTCGCATTGCATCACTTTGTGTGCTTGGAGGTACGTTGTTGGTAGTTTAATTAGACTTGGGCTCCTGTCCTCCCCTGACACAGACACACTCTATGAAGATGGCTCCTCTAATTAGAGGGCGAAACACCACTGAATCTCTGACTGCAACTAGATAGCTGTGCATTATTCACAGGCACCTGAAACTTTTATTTACTGCCACCTGAAAGTGATGTTATGGAATATTTTAAAACAATAAACACGCAAGTTAAATTTGAGGGACGTGGGGTTCTATATTTTCTGGTCTTAATAAGAAGATTCCAGCTCTAGATTTTAATCAGGTGAATTAGATCAGAATGAAAAACATAATAGGTGAATTCCAATTCCTCCCTTAACCCTCAATCTCAACCCTCAATCTAAAAAAATGCGCGCTCCCGTGAAGTGCAAGTGTTGTCCCGATTCTTAGAAAGTCAAGTTTGAGGGCTGTATCGCCCTCAATATTGAGATTCTTCGGCACCACCCTTGGAAGTAAGGCCTACCCAGAAGGCATTGCGTATTTTCGTCAATACGTCTTCGAAAAGGATGGCGCCGAAAAAAGCGAGCTACAAATTTACGTATTTTCGTAGTTAACAACGATATAAATGTTACGAAACTATCTTACTGTCTTCGTTACATATATTTATATTATCTTCTGCTTCTTCTTCATCGTTGTCGTTTTCTTGACAGACTGGACATAGCTTTGGCGTAAGGCTGCCCCCCACAGTCTGAAGACGTAACTGCACTCAAGGAGCTGTCCCAAAGTCACAAGCACTTACACGAGGGCCAAGATTGAGGGCCAAAGACTGAGGGTTAAGGGCGTGGGTTGAGATTGAGGGTTAAGGGAGGAATTGGAATTGGCCCAATAAATTCTTCTGCGACGTCAACGTTTCTTCAAACGAAATCAGATAAATATACTCACTGTGATGCTGTGACACTGTGGTAATGTCTAAAGATACATTTTATGGAAACCAATTTATCGTCATCGTCATGATCATTATCATTTTGAGAGCTTGCCCGGGCAGGTGTGCGTTTCCACAGACTCTCCAGGGCTAAAGACTGAGAGCAACCACTCCACAAAAGTCATGAATCTGCAGATTGACTAACGCGAAATCTCATCATCAACAGTCCTCAGCATTATCTCACACCTGAGATGAAAGGGAGGAAAGGGTGCAATTTTTTTATTACTAATAAACAAAACTATGTTTTAAATGTTTGAAGTGAAGTTTAAATCAGTCCATTCCTAAGTAACATTAACAAGAAGGGTTTTAATTACAGCGATTTCAAAACGTAAAGACTTAAAGCACGCAGGCAATTGTTTTTCCTTTTCCCACTGAGACTCAGATCTAGGACAAAACCCACGAGACCCTTGTTTTGATTTCTTGGGATGAATCCCCCAAAATCTTATCCTCTGAAATGTCTGTGATCCAACGTGGTGGGAGTTTTTTGGAGCTCTCCCTCATCCGTTGAGGGAAAAGCCAACAATTCTCCACTCAAATTCTTGCGCCCCCCCCCCCCCCCCCCCCCCCCCCCCCCCCCCCAGTTTCCCCCTGTAAAACAGCCGCTAATAATCATCGCTGCGCCTCATTAAGGAGCAGAGGAGCAGAGGCACTGGCTGCTCCAGATGTTTGGAGGGAAGCCCCTGAAGTCCAGTGTCTTGTGTCAGGCAGTTTGAGTGTACTTGTCTGTTGCGATGTGCTCAGTGAACCGTGCTGGAGCTTGATACTTCCTGTAGTGTCTCGCAGGCATCACTCTGAGTGTGTGCTCCACTGACACACTTCAGAAGTCAGGAATGAGATTTCCTCTCTGGGAACACTAGATGGAGATGTGGACAAACCATGCTGTCCCTGTTAGACAGAGATCTACATTAGGTCTGAATGATTGGGACTATTACAGATGATATGGTTGGTTTAAGACCATAATGTTAACTGAAACACGCCAGATAGTCTTACTGGTGATGGAGAAATCAGAGGGCTTTCACTCTTTCTATCACTTATGTTGTTTTTAATCCTTGAAAACACTTTGTGTTGCATATGTGAAATGAAAAGTTTGACTTTTTTTGCTGGAATATTTATTATCAAACTGATCATTACAATTCAAATGCAAATTAAAAAAAAATAACATAAAGAATAAAGTCTTGCTGCAAATTTTCTTGTGTTTGTTCTTGATGGGAGCAGCTGAAGTATCCGGAAATAATCAAAACTTCAAAGGTACACTCTGAAAAAATAAAATTAAACAGCCTGCAGTTAACAAATCTCAGCTGGCAACATGCTATTGATTGAATTACAGAATGATGACCACTTAAGCGTCTGATGAAAACTCAACGGGATGATTAATAATCAAATTAAGGACATTTCCACACACACACAATTTAAGGAGAATTGAATTTATTGGGATTAAGTGTTGTAGAGCCATTTATCAGTGAGGCTAGTCAAAAAGGGGAATATCTGCTAGGGAGCATCAAGGTTGGACTCTGGACTGATGGAAAATCTCAAGTGGTCTGATGAGTCCAGGTTTAAGCGGTCCTAATCTGATGGGCTCATCGGGTTAAGAAAAGTGGCAAACAAAATGAAGCAGCCATCGTGGTGCCTATTGTGCAAGCCTGTCGGGGGGCCAGTATTATGATAAGGGGTTGCTTCAATTGGTCAGGTCAAGGTTTAGAAACATTGTGTGCCAAAATAAGGAGGTTAGCTCACTGCCTGAACATACTGAATGGCCAGATTTTTCCATTTCTCTCCCCTAATGGCCCAGGCACATTGAATGATGGCAAGTCCAGACGTTAACTCCACTGACAATCTATAAAGTGTGATTGACCCATTTGTTTTGCCAGGCTCAGCCATCAACAAAACAAGATCTTGGTGAAAAATTCTGGATGGTGATGTTGTGACATTCATTAAAATTATTGATATGACGCCACAGCAAATCCGTGCCATTACTTATTTATTTATGCCTTGCAGTGTATTTCTGTTTCTTCCAAACTGTGATATTTCTCCACAATGCTGCCCCACTTTACCATCTGCAGAATCTGACTAAATAAGTCACACTCCGTTATGTCGTCAAAGTGACTGAAACATGAGTGAAATTGATGAGACTGCCACTCGCTTGCCAGCGCGGTCCCTGAGGTGTCATCACCAACACAATTGTCAAATGTGGCAACAACAGCAATGCAGCAGGCCTAAGCAACAAAATCTATAATAAATCTTTCTACTGTGTTGTTTGTCTCTCTCCAGATCCTGCATGCAAAGTAAATGAAGAGCAAAATGGCATAATCTACCTTGTCTATAATCTTGTCTCATATTACAGGTATTTTCTAAACTAAAGGGAAGAGCAGGAGTGCCCAGTCCTGGTCCTCGAGAGCCCCTATCCAGCATGTTTTAGAGATTTCCCAGCTTCAACACACCTGATTCTAATTAATGATCATTATCAGGTTGTCATCAAAGTCTGCTCAAGTCTGTTGTATCACAGTGTCCCAAAGCAGGGAAACATTTCAAACCTGCTGGATAGGGGCTCTCGAGGACCAGGATTGGGCGGCCCTGAGCTAAAGTGTTTATGAGCTCTTTTACCACTTACTATTTCAATTTGCTATAGGAAAGAATGGGAGAAGTACACTACAATGCATATGAGACACCTGAATTCACAAAAGAACTTATTGCAACAAATAAACCATCTTCTGGCATCAGCATAAACTTCCCACCTCTCGAGTAGCTCTGATATTAAAGAATAACAGACCTGTAGCATAAAGTTGAGTTTTTGGTGTGTTAACCAAGGGACTGCGTAACCAAGTAGATCTCCATTGACCCCAATGTTAAATAGTCCAAACTTACAGCAGAAGTAAACATTCATAAAGCTTTACATTATAATAATGAATAAAATATAGATAACATAAATGATAAAATAATCAAGTTTTTTTTTTTTAACTTTAGTTTCCATAGTTAGGTTTAACGATCATGACAACTGCACAGAAGGCATATATATATATATATATATATATATATATATATAGATATATAGATATAGATATATAGATATAGATATAGATCTATAGATAGATATATAGAGATAGATAGAGATATATAGATATACATATAGATATATATATACTATATAGATATAGAGAGAGATATAGATAGATAGGAGATATAGAGATAGATAGAGAGAGATAGAGAGAGATCTATATATACAGTATATATATATATATAGATATAGATATAGATATATATATATATATATATATATAGAATATATATCTATAATATATCTATATCTATATATATATATCATATATATCTATATATATATATATATATATCTATATATACATATATATACACATTTATGCATAGTTAGGGGTGTAGCATTTTGAGTGACAGTTGCTTTGTACTCTGTGTCATTAATGGTTGTCACTTTAGATACTTTAGGAAATAAGTATTTCATCCCCCCCGCTGATTTTGACAGTTGTCATACTAAGAAATAAATGAACAGTCTCAGACTTCTATGGCAGCTTTATTTTAACAGTTTTAGAAAGAATATTGAAAAAAAATTGAGAAAATTACATAAAATCAAAAATTAATTTGCAAGTCATTGAGGGAATTAAGTATTTGATCCCCTAGCAAAAGATGATCTAATACTTGGTGGCAAAACCCTTGTTGGCAAGCATAGCTGTCAGACGTTTCTTGTAGTTGCTTACTAGTTTTGCAGACACATCAGGAGTAATTTTCGTCCACTCCTCTCTGTAGATCATCTCCAAATCCTGAAGGTTTTGAGGCTTGCACTTGGAAACTTGAAGGATCAGCTCTCTCCTATAGATTTTCAATAGGATTAAGGTCAGGAGACTGGCTAGGCCATTCCATGACCTTGATGTGCTTCTTATGGAGCCACTCCTTTGTTTCCTTGGTTGTATGTTTTGGCTCGTTGTCATGCTGGAAGACCCATTCATGACCCATTTCATCTTCCCATCGATGCGGTGAAGTCGACCTGTCGCCTTAGAAAAGAAATAGTCTTGCCCATGGTGGAGTATTATTGAGTCTATGGGCAGATGGCTTTTTATACAGGTGACAATTTGGAACAGATCTCTCTCATGCAGGTAATTACTTCAGTGAGATTAGGAGTATGCCAGTGGTCTGTGGGAGCCAACACTGATCAAGGTTGGTTGGGGATCAGATACTTATTTCCCTCAATGACATGCAAATTAATCTTTATTTTCTTATTTTGTGTAATTTTCTCTTCTTTTCAATATTCTTTCTATAACTGTTAAAATTAAGCTGTCATAAAAATATGAGACTCTTCATTTATTTCTTAGTTATTTATTTCAACTGCCAAAATCAGTGGGGGATCAAATACTTATTTCCTCCACTGTATCACTTAGCATTTTCAATGGTATAGGCCTCTAAGATGTAAATCAAAAGCTAAAAGAGCATAATCATTCTTACTTTAAAGATATGTTTACACTGTTGGTTATGGTTATACTGTTAATTGTTCAAATGAACCACTGCAGTTTGCTCCAAATTGGCCTCGAAGAGCTTGTGGGAAAAGGCTGCCAATTGGTTTATGGCCCATAGACTTTGACAAGACAAAGCTTAGCTAAGCCCCAGAAGTAGCTACCTGCTATGAGTCTAGCTTGTCGGCTTCTGCCTTTTGCAGCAGCCTGAGCAGTCAGGTCATCCAGTTGAGAAACCTTCACCATATCAGGACCCCTCCCATGGTTGGTGGGTGGCTGATCATGCTGACGGCGCCAAACCGGCAGGTGGCACCTGCAAGTTATTGGTCCGGCAGTACTAATTATGGATGTCATTTCAGCAGCGACATCTGAAATGAGGATAGATAGATAGACAGATTCAATCAGAATTAATGAATGATAATATCACTTATCTTAACAGATTAGCATGGCCTAAGCCAAGCTAAAATATGGTAGCTGAGCTTTGGGCTTCCCCGATGGCTTCGTGGTAATGCTGTCACTTACCATATGGGAGGTCCCAGGTTAGAATCTTGGTTGCATCAGGATGGGCATCCAGTGTAAAACCTGTGCCAAGCTTCTAATGTGGATCACACAGGTGAAGGCGCAGGTGGTGAAGGACAACCAAAGGGCATACAATGATTTGTATGCTCAGTTGGACAGCAAGGAGGGAGAGACTGACTTATACAGCTTGGCAAGGCAGAGAGATAGAGATGGGAAGGATGTGCAACAGGCTAGGGTGATTAAGGATAGAGATGGAAATGACCAATGTTAGGAGTGTGACAGGAAAATGAAAAGGGTACTTTGAAGAGTTGATAAATGAAGAAAATGAAAGAGAACAAAGAGTAGAAGTGGTGACTGTTGTGGACCAGGAGGTGGCAAGCAAAGAGGAGTAAGGCTGATGATACACCTGTGGAGGTATGGAAATGTCTAAGGAGAGGTGGCATTAGAGATTTTGACTGGGACGTTCAAAAGGATCTTAGAGAATGAGAGGATGCCTGAGAAACGGAAGTGTGCTGGTGCCAATGTTTAAGAACAAGAGAGACATGCAGAGTTGTGGCAACTGCAGAGGAATAAAGTTGATGTGACACACAATGAAGTTATGGGAAGTTAGTGGAAACTAGACTGTGGGCAGAAGTGAGCATCAGTGAACAGCAGTATGGTTTCAAGCCAAAGAAGAGTACTACAGATGAAGTATTTGCTTTGAGGATGCTGAAAGAGAAGTACAAAAAGGACCAGAGCTGCATTGTGTTTTTGTAGACCTTGAGAAAGTATATGACAGGGTTCCAAGGGAGGAGCTATGGTATTGTATGAGGATGTCTGGAGTAGCAGAGAAGTATGTTGAAGTGGTGCAGGACATGTATAGGACAATGGTGAGGTGTTCTGTAGGTGTGACAAAGGAGTTCAAGGTGGAGGTGGGACTGCATCAAGGATCAGCGCTGAGCCCCTTCTTTTTTGTTGTGGGTATGGACAGACTGATAGATGAGGTTAAACAGAAATCCTCTATGGAGGAGTTTAGGCTCCATCTTTACAGAGCAGGAGAATGTCTACAGAGATTAATGTCTCAACATAGATGCCATGTGTGGAGTTGACTGGATGAACAGCTTCTGACAGCAGACAAAAAGGCAGACATCCATACAAACATACAAACGTTATAAATATTTTAAATACGTATTTTATGTTTTTTCCTCCATAAAAAATGAGCAGACGGCAGAAGGTGATAGATTTTGTTGTTGAAATCGATAACCTTTCTTGCAAACCTCAAAACAACATGGAATATTTAAGTCAAGTTCTATAAAATTAAAGTAAAAGTTTGATTATTTAAGGTTTTGTCTTCTTTCTGGTTTGGGGAAAAAAATACAAGATTATACGTATAATAAAACAATTTGTAATTTAGTCAGTAGACATTACACAGATTACTCACAATGCACCGGTGTACATATGTTTTCAAGTAAATGCTGTAGCAGCATCTAAGTTTATATTTGACTGATACTGCACTTTTTGTAGCAGTTTATGACCATAATGGTTTGCAGGATTAAACTTCTGAAAAAAAAAAAACTCACAATACAGTATGCAGTGGCTTAAATTTTCCTTTGACTATGTGCTCAACTATTTTATCATCCAAATAAAAGTATTCACATATTTGAGTCTTTTGCATTCCATAACAAGGTTTCTCCTCCGGTGAGTCAGTTTGGGTCAAACTGAAGTGTCATGTAATTCGTCTTGTCAATAGATGGCAGCAAACAGCTCAAATCAGTCAGCCAATTAGCAGACACTAATCAGCACCCCCCCCCCCCCCACACACACACACACACACAGACAGATCACACATGAACTCTAATGATTAGTTTAATTATTATGTTCTCTCAAATAAAACGCCAAATTGGCCGATCGTTTTGGTGTTAACAAAAAAACATTCAACTGCAGACAAGTGGGCTCCTAATGGAATGAAGAGATTTTCGCATTTTTTTTAATTTTTATATTATCTTTTGCATGGATATTTACTTAGCAAATGAAATAAAAAGCAGACAACTAGAAAGGTTTCCTTTAGGACAGTGATTTGATGACAAAAAGAATGATGAAAAGTCTTTCGGGGGGGGGGGGAATAATCTGTTTAAATACTATAAGTTATGGTGAGACTTTAAAGTCAAAATGTTTTAATATGTTTACTAGTACGTTAAATGAAGGCGCACAGCGGGAATTAAGCCCTCTGATTCACAGCAGCAGGATCTTTCCTAACTCCACTGCTACACAGGCCCTTCCCCGGTGGGCGTGCGTAATGGCCACAGCCCTCTCTAAATATAACTCCCCTTCAAAACAGAAGGAAAGAAAAAGGGGGAAGAAATTCTAACTCAATCAAAAGCAACCTGAAAACTTGTCAGGAAAGATTTTTTTTTTTCCGGATTTACTCTCTGTCTTTTACGTTTTTGGTCAATTTTGTGGCCCCGGGTGGTGCTGGTGGAGCGCGCAGCGGGAGGCGCATTGTTTGTATGCAAACTGGACGACATGGCCATTGTACGCGTTCGGGCATATATGGAGCCGCTGCTGGCTCGGAAGACACAGCCCGTCTGAAGTCTGAAGGACGGTCGCCCTCGGTTGTTTTCCGCCACTTTCTCTCCTCTGACGTTTCCCTCCTCCGAGTCTGAGTTGCTCCGTCGCTATGAGTTGCCTGGATGTGATGTACCACCAAAGCTATGGAGCGCACTATCTCCCCGCTGCAGCGTACAAGGCGACGTACTGTAACCACCAACACCAGCAACAACAGGTGAGACGCTCTACAGAGAGTGGCTGACGCTTCATAACTTCAGCTCCAGGACTTTTCTGACCGAAAGAGGGATCTTGTGTGAGTTCTGTGATTTCACCGCATGATCGATAGTTATTTGTGATACTAACTAGTACAATCAGGAATTAAAATTATCCTTCTAAGCTTTCTCTGCGCGGCAAAAGCGCAGCTTGCACCTCCAGTTTTACTTTGAGCGTTTGAATTCCAGTCTGGGGTTCGGTATTCACCTCAGGTCAGGCGTAATGACACTGCGCTATTAATCCTGTGGTCAAATGGTGATGTAATGACAGCCTGTCACTCACACAGGAATGCGGATCTGAGCTTTACAAACAACTGGAATGCATTATGGGAAAAAGGAGAGTCATTTTCACACGATTCCCGAACTGACTTCCATAAAATGGTTTACTGGTGAAGTTATTTGGAAATAACCCACGTAGCATGACATTATTTTGTATGGTGATGAGAATGTTGCATGTTTTGACAAATACTACCTCCATATATGGATGCAATTATTTTCTGGAGTTTCTGAAAATTAAGCTTTTTTGATATCAACAAATCTTTTAGTTGATCTCTATTTGTATTCTTTTCCAGAGGAAGCTGAGTGTTTACAGTAAGATGCAGGAGTGTATGGAGCAGCAGCAGCAGCAAGCAGGAGGAAGGGGGATGCTACCCAGGGATCAGGGCCTCCAGCCACTAGACCGGAGACCCTCTCCTGATTCAGAGCTGAAAGACGGCACCCAGCCCACAGAGGCTGAGTACTTGAGCTCCAGGTGTGTACTGTTCACCTACTTTCAAGGAGACATCGGGGATGTGGTGGATGAGCACTTCTCACGTGCTCTTAGTCAGCCCAGCTTCAGCAATGAGAGCAAACCCATCAGAGTGACTCAGCCATCCGTCTCAGCATCTGCTAACTTATGGAAAGGTAAAAAAAAAAAAAAAAAAAAAGCGACATCTGAAGCAGTATTAGTATTATTTGACTGACTTGGTCTGATCACAGTTTAAATTTTTGAGATGACTGAACTGAAGTTCTGCATTTTTTGTGAAAACTTTGTGATGTGGTGGTTTCAGATGGTGGCTCGCTACCCGAGGGTCAGGGCAGCAGCTCAGCTTGGAATAGCGCTTTTCCATCTCAAGCCCCCTCCTGCCTCCCCCCGGTCTCTGTCTCAGTCAGCCCAGACTTCTCCTCCAGCCCCGTTTCCTTCAGCCCTCCAGATGGAACCCTGTGGGCCGGCCACGTGCTTTCCCCGGCCACCCTCCCGTCTGCAGCCTCCCTCTCTGATAGCTGGGCCTACAGCCTGAGCCCCCAGAGCACGAGCGGCTACCCCAACGTTCATGACGTCTACCATCCTCACCCCCGCCCCCATCCCCACATCCACACCAGACACCATCCCTCCATGCTTCATACGTACCCGGCCCACGGCCACACGGCGCTGGATCCCAGGTTCAATACGCTGTTGCTGCATGGTGTTAGGAGCCAGAGCCAGTCCACCTCCAGCGCTGGCAGCTCCCCCCACAGCGAGGGGGGCAAAACAGAGATGGATCCCAGCAGCAGCAGCCCGATCACAGCAACCTCTGTCGCCTGGACCCCCCCTGCCCTCCATGGATCTCTGGAGGTGTATGACTCAGGTATCTATGATAAAACACTAACTTTGACCAGAATTTGTCAAGCATCAAAATGGTAAAAACAAACAAACAAACAAACAAACAAACTAGATAATAATTTAGCCTTGTTTCTTTCTCTCTGCAGCTCTTGATCAGACCAAAGCAAAGACTTCAGTTTGGTTCTAACTGGTGAAGTCAAGACTGAATATCTAAACCAAAAAGGGCCTAATATGTGGCTTTATCAATGTATGGCTGCAACACCAGCACTGTAATGTAAAATGTAGATATAGAAAGTGACCTGTAGCTTGGTCTGTGTGTCCCGCAAAGCCCTCAAAATGAAAATGGATTCAAACTCAGGCTTGGACTTCAGTGACAGTGATGCTTTGGCTGCCTGCTCAGATCCCTGAAGAATGATTAACAACAACAACAACAACAAAAAGACTACTAGCTTTAAGATTAGAAGGTCTGTTCTCTGTCGGCGCAGAACTCTTTCCTTTTCATTCAATGTGAGAGCAAGCGGTTCTGTTTCAAGAGCTTGATTTTGATCCACACAGTAAATGTACAGTAAATGTTGGTCAGTGGCTGTAAATTGGTCGTTGTGTGTGCGCCGTTTGCCATGCTAAGCTGTTGTTTGCCGAATGACTCCTGCTAAAATTGTTGCTTGAATGTCATCTATGCTATTTTGTGTAAATACTGGTACTGGATTGTTGAAGTAATAAATTTATTAAACTCTTTGCGGGAATAATTTTTATTTTGTTTTACAAGAGCATATATTTACCAGATCCTTGCCAAAACTTTCATGTCCAACTTCAGCTTTCTCTAAAATCTTTCACTGGAAATATACAACAGAACCTGTTTATTACTGACAGCTCCCCTTGGAATAGCCAGGGGAATTTGCTGCATTCCACCGACAGTTCTTGTAGGATACCAGGATATTTCTTCCACACAAACACACACACTGAAAACTCACATCCTGCCAGACTGACAAAGACACACAAAAGAATGCATTTCCTGTCTGGACAGGAAGTTTGCGAGGCCGTGGCAGACATGTTTGAGAGTACATTCAGAAAGACAGATGTCAGGTGTCACACTCGAGTTTATTTTGGCTTTGATTCGTTTCACATACAACCTGTTCAGTTAGGTTGTTGAATGAAGACGTAGACTGATTTCTAGCTGGAAGAATTCATGGACTGATCACTATGTGCATTGGTATGGATTGAAAAAAAAAAAGAAGTCATGCTGCTTTAAACATATTATTTCCTGGGAAGTCTGTTGGCAGATTGACACGATCAACAGCTGATGGGGCACGTGTATGTATGGACCTGCCTCCATTGCAGGGAGAGAAAAAAAACAAACTCCCATGATGTAAATCAGCACATTTCATGGTAAACACTTGGTTTTGAGTTAATTTTGGGGGTAAGATCAAGTCTCCAGGAAATGAATGTAAGTCCCTGTAATGACCTCTGAAGCGATGGAAACAGGACGGTGTCTGTGTGTGTGTGTGTCATGAGTGGTCTGACCAGGTGGTCTGATCGGCAGTACCAGCCCACTAACATTCCAGCCTCCGCTCCCACGTATCTCATTCTCCGTCTCGACTAAACAGCAGGAGTTTAAATCTGGAACACAGCAGCTGCACATCCAGCAAGAGAATCAACAGATCACAATGCACCAAAAGAAAAAGAAAGACTGAAAGAAGATTCAGCTAATGAATCTGAGAGCATTTTTTTTTCCATCATTGTTATTGCTTGTATTGCTAATTAGATTTCATTTTACTATGATTTCTCCAAAAAACACAAGAGATGACATGACTCAAGTTTAGGGTACTGTCCAAACCACATCATATATGCAAACTGGTGATAATTTCACACAATTAGTGTACGTGTCTATAAAAAACTTCCTCAAATGTCAGGTTGGAATTTATTTGACCATTTAACCCTGTATTTGTCTTCTCTAATGTATCTGATTCAGTTTGAGTTATAATACTCTTTTGTATATAGTTTGAATATTTATACATTTAACGTAAGCACCATTCAACTTTCCAAGAGCAGCAGTTAGCCATAACAGTTTAAGTCAGTATGAACAATAACACAAAACCCAAACTGAATTTTCATTGTCATTGATGAAATGAATGATGACTAAACCTGAATTTCACAAGTTTGAAGTAAAATGTGCTAACACTCCTGTTAAAAAAAAAACAGATGTTAGATACACAGTCACGTGCAAAAACTGTTTTTCTCCTTTTTTAATTCTTTTCTTTCTTTCACTGCTAATCATCAGATCTTGATCGTCAGCAGCTTTCTTGACCTGAATAAAAAATGTGTCACTGTGCTGGTCTGGAGTGTTCAGATAGGTGTTAACACAATGCCAAAAGGAAAAGACATAAGCGAAGGTCTTAGAGGAGCAAATATTTCTGCTTATTAGCGTGGAAAGGATGATGAGATTATTCCCAAACAATTTGGAGTTGAATGTTCAACAGTGAAAGAGATTCTTACCAGGAGTGGATGTCCCAGTAAATTCAGTCCTAGGTCAGACTGTACAATGCTCAGACAAAAAGTAAAAAGTAAAAACAAAAATAAATAAATAAAAACAAAGGGCTAAATCTTAGACCCCACAGGTCTCACTGAGCATGTTAAATGTCAAAGTCAATGACAGCACAATTGAAAGAAGGCAAAACACAGTTTGTTTGGAATCTACTGTAAACAGTAGATGACTGTAGGACATGGAGGCGCAAATGAGCTTCACAAAACGGCATCTCAAGAAAACACAGAACTTCTCAGACAATAAACAGATGAGAGTGAAGGTTTTTTTTTGGCTTTAATGTTTAGTGCCATGCGTAGCAAAGACCAAACATAGAATTTGAGTAGAAACATCTCACTGTTAAGCAAGATGGTGGAGGGATTATGATTTGGGGTCGTTTTTGCAGCTGCGGGACTGGGATGTCCTGCAGTTGTTGATTGGACCATGAACTCCCCTCCATGGCAGAATGGTCTGGAAGTTAAATGTGAGGCCATCTGACCTACAACTAAAGCTTAACTGAAAAAAAAAATCTACATGAGAATGACTGAAAAATAAATGAACCAAGGTTTTAGATTGGACCTCAGCCCAAATGAAAAGCTGTAGCAGGAACTTATGCATAAGCAGAGGCTAAAAAAAAAAACAAATTTCTTACATTAGTAATCAAATATATTTTATTTTATCAAGTGTGTTGTGTTTTGTCCTATTTAATGTTAATTTGATCTGTACTTAACTGAAATAGTGTAAGCAAATTTGCCTAAGTGATTTTCCTTCCTTTGTATTTTTGGCTGTTTAAAAAGAAAAAAGAAAAAGAAAAGAAAAACACAGGAAAGACAAATGCAATGTTGCCACAAAGCACTGAAACCGCTTTGAAAAGTCATCTAACTGTGTTTGCATCTCCTGTATTCTATAAAACTGTTGATGTGTACAGGTTTAGCTCAAGTCTTCTGATCTGTGCAATGTTTGGGCTCAGTTAAGGAAATAAATAAAAGGCCTCAGTTTTCTACTGACTACCTCATTAGCATTAGCATTAGCATGTAGCCTTTGCATCAGCATTTAGTGCACTAACATGCTAACAGGCATCCCACTGGCAGCCTTGGAGAGACACCACAGGCACTTCCACGGCAGGATGAGGAGCTCTAAATATACATTTAGCTGTTCTTGGAAATCGGGTAAAAGCGAATTCACATAGTTATTGTCGTTTAAAAAAAATCAGTAATTGTGTAGTATAAAAATTTGATTAAAAGTTAATATTGTAAGCTTTGTGTTCAAAACGTTTTTAATACGTTTTAATACAATTTTTGATGCCTTTTATTCCTGATGTCATAAAATACACTAGTGGCTGAAGCAATATAGGTTTTATGTGGATTTGGAGTCTTCAAGAGTTTGCTATATCTCCCCAAACAGACTTTTTCCTTATTTGGAATCAGGTTCTAAAGTACACTTATGTCAGACAAACCCAATTACAAGACCGAGCACACACAACCACATACAGCAATTATGTACTGAGCACAAAAGACACTAAATGGGAAAAAGATATACCCTCGGCCAGTCTGTTGTTGTTGGTCCTCATCTCGTCATTGCCATAATTGCCTCTTCAATAGCAAATGCCCTGTCCATGACAGAGTTTTATTCATTTTCAGATATGACAGGAAATATATTTTTTTTCTCTTTTATTTTCTTGAATTCCACATCTGCTACTGACCTTCTGTGCACCATCTGAAAGTTGTTTTAATGCCGATTCAGTCTTAATTTCTCGTTATAGGTCCCCCCAATGCATCGGTGTGGTTGTTATCCATTTAATGTAATAATGTTCAAGAAGGGTAATAATTTTTTTATGATTCATGTCTTCAGTATTTTCTCTTTATCCATTAATTTAGCATGTCAGTCTAACAGGTTACCTTGATGTGGAATTTGTTATAGTTGCTTACAAAGGTAGAAAATTGGTGTCTACAGGATTATATGTTTTGTATTTTATACCTAACTCAACAGAAATACATATATTAGATAAACTCCTTCAACCAAAAAGACAAGACGTGTCTCTAAAAATTTGTCCCTGAATGCAATTTAAAACTGTAATCTGGCTTTTCTGTTGCTTTTGAAGTTGCAATTTCTTATAGAAAAAGGTTAAATTATAGGTAAAATTAAGCTTTCATTTGCAAATTATTTTTTAATCCCTCCATTTTCTTTTTTTAAGTAAAATGACAGCTGGGTTGAAATTGATGGTTTATAAAATGTGCATATGTTAGGCCGTGATGCAACCATGGAGCTGAGGCTTGCAAGCTTGCATCATTATCTTCTTTGAATTCAATCTAAGTGACTTGAAATTAATCGAATTCAGGTGAACTGCACTGAAATGAAATGAACCCAGTGCCAGAGAAATGGCTAGAGAGAAAGTGATGGAAAACAGATGCTTCGGGGCAGCAGACCAGAGAGTCCACAAAAAAAAAAGAGATGAAAAGAAAGAGTGAGAGGGGGAAATTTGATCAGTCATAACACGGCCCAGCCACACATTCCAGAGTAATTGAGCAGATGATTGGTATCACAATCAGCAGCGCAGTGGCAGCTGGTCGAAGGCAAAACTATACAAAAACTGATCAGGATGAAAGAGGAGAGAGGAGAGGAGAGAAGAGAAGAGGAGAGGAGGAGATCCAAAATGAACAACAATAGTAATAGTGATTAAAAAAAGTTAAATCAGAGATCCATATGGCAACCATAATCTCTCATCACATCCCTCTCACTTCCTTTTTGTTCCACTTTTCCCTTCAAACATATTTTCCCCAACATGCACGAGCCAGCTCAACGCTTACAAATTACTGGACTAATTAGAGCTAATTTACCCTCCTTGTACAAGTATTAAGGGTGTTAGAGGTATTAGTGAAAGGCTCAGCTTTCATCATTCTGTTTGTGTCAACAGGGCAGCCTAATGAAGCGTGCTGGGACTGTCACAGAACACTTGTCTTGCTGATTGTGCTTGATTCACTAAGTCCTCTGCGCTTCAAATGATACCCCCCTTTTTAATAAACATCTAGGAACACCCATGGAGCTGAGAACGCTGCGAAACATGAGCGCAATGGAACAGTGAAACATTTGAATACGCACGTTCAAACTATAAAGGAAAGTGTCAGACTGGAAGCTTTTGCATCAGTATTAACAGTTTTATCAGATTGTTATAGAAATAAAACATGTTTTAATCTTTTCATCAAAATTGCCAGTTACGTACTCAAGTGCTGCCTGATAGAAGAAAAAACAGGAAAGATGTTAAAGGTCTATAAACTTTCTCATCAAATTCAAATTGGATTAGGACAGTTTTGATAAGACTAGTCTTTTAGAACAGCACGGAGGCAGGGAGTCAGACCACAAGAGACCAAGTGTTTTTCCTCATAACTGAATGGGCTATTCTGGCCACATGCGAGCAGCACTGTTGGTGGAACTTCACTCACTGTTAAATTTAGGGAGCTGGGGTCCTGGGGCTATGTGTAAAGGTCAGCTGTAGGGGATTTCCATAATTGGGGGATGAGCTCAACACAGAAAGACATGAAAAGGTTTCTGCATTTCTGTTTGCTGTGTTGGCACACATGGTGTTATGACGAGAAGGCCTGATTATGAAGAAGACATAGAGAGACACCTCCAACCTACAGAATGCCCAATCAGCATTAAGTCAACACGCCACGGCCCTCCCAGACATGATGAAGCACCTACCCCAAAGCAGGGTTTTTTATTGGTCCCATAAAATTCTCAATTGAGGGGCGGTTCCTGGTATGAGCGAAATCTGCCAATGACACAAATGGAAACCTGCCTGTTAAAGACCAGTCTGTTAAATGGACATTTAAGTTGTTTTTGTTGTTGTTGTTTGTTTTTTATAGTGTGATGTGTGAGATACCCATGAAAAGTTAAAGTGTCTTTCCTGCAGCAGACAGCAGTCACAGCACTCTCATAGATGGGTGCATTTTCACCATTCAAAACCTACTTAACCTCCCGAATTTCATCATGGGTAGAGCAAATGCATTATTGTGAACTTTTACATCAAAACATCTTAGCATTACACATTATTTGCGTTGACATAACTTGGTCTGCTTTGGAACACAAAGACATGATACATGAACTGCCGATTGTGTTGCAACACAGATGATCTGCGATATAGAAAATTCAATAATAATAATAATAATAATAATAATAATGATAATAATAAAAAAAGTGACATCCATTCTTCCATTATCTTTTCCCATCACAGGGGTCTGCTGGAGCCTTCTTCAGGTGAAAGGTAGACACCATGGAAAGGTTGCCGGACCATCGCCACAAAAGTGACAAGTTGTTAATATATCTAATAAATCATTTGCTAAGCCTAAGCTTTACCACTGAAATAAAATGGTATTTCAACTATAAATTATAATAATTTCCAAACTTTTATTGAGTAGTTTTGCTTCTGAAATCTGGAGTAGCTATAGAGCCTAATTCTGTTCTATTCTATTCTATTCTATTCTGAATGAAGACAGCTTGTTGTTCAATCCCTGCTCTGTGTAAAGGATGCACAGACATCTGCTGTTGCCCCAGCAGATGTCTGCAGATCAAACTGGACTTTCAGCATTGACTTGTAGAAGGCTTGTAAATCTAACCTCAACACAACCAAAGACTATTAAATGACAAAGCTAAGTTAGCTGCAGTTGAAAAGGAAACTTAATAGGAAATGAAGAATATATTTTGTCAAATAGCAACATTGAAGTACACCTGTCAAGATGCAACCAAGTTCCCAGAGAGACAAATTATCTTATAGAGACATCCATTGCTGTTAAAGCAGAAGCCAAGGATCTTCTTATTACCTCCACCAAGGAGGTTATGTTTTTGCTGGTGTTTATCTGTTTGTCTGTCTGTTTGTCTGTGTTCAAGATAACTCAAGAAGTTATGAATGGATTTTGATTAAATTTTCAGGAGTTGTCAGAAATGTGAAAAGGAAGAACTGATTTCATTTTGGGTGTAATCCGGAAGAAATCCTGGATTCTAGATCACTTTCAAATTTTCAATAACATTGCGGTCAAATGGGGACAAAAAATTCTGTTTCTCAATATCTCTGTTAATTATTGCCCAAAACTCATGAAATTTGACTCAGGGATTGAAAATGGGAACCTCTTTCAGATTTCAAAGGCTGATCCGGATCTGATCCAGAAGGCGAATTTTATCGCAACCTGTAAATCGCTATATGGGGGAATTGTTGCGCTTGGCGGAGGTTGCTGCGCTCTCCGAGTTCTTTTCTAGTCTAGTTTTGTTTCGTTTTGTTTTTGTGTTAAGCTCTCTTTCTATACCTGTATACTGTATATTTATATATTCTATACTATACTACTCAAAAACTGAATACATTAAGTGGGTTACTGAGTATGCCTTCAAGATGCTACTTCAGAGCAAAGGAATATGTGTGTTTATAAAGAGGTGCTGTTTATATGTGTGGTTCCCATAGGGGAATATATCCAAGATCCTCAGAACGGCTTGCAGGAGGCCTTTTGGAACAACAACACTTAAGCGAAGGCTGGTAAATCAAATATCAGTACACTGTCACATCATGAGAAAAGATCCAAAATTTAGACTGTTTACAATATACAGCAAAAACATCCACCCATAACACAGGCCGGCTGCAATTCACTGTGGTGCCCACACACAGAGCAGCTGGGACATCAAGCTTTCCCTTCTTAGTCTTTCAGATTTAGACATAAAAAAAAAAAAAACTGACATAAAAATAAAACAAACTGCAGCACTGGGGTTGCAGGAGGGCCTGATGCCAAATACTACTAAGCAGAGGAAAAAGAAAATAAGATAATAGAAGGTTCTCCAGATATAGCCCAGCGATGGACTGGTGACCTGTCCAGGGTGTTGCCTGCCTTTCGCCCTATGACAGCTGGGAATAGCCTCTTGCCCCCTGTTCTCATGCCGCCACCACCACCCATGACCCTGACCAGGAGGAGATGGTTATAGAGAAATGAAGGAATGGATGGTGGATGGATGGAATACCAATCATAAGATATGGAAAAAGACTTCAAGAGGAAAGAAAAAGCTCAGCTTGTATTGTTCACTTACATTACTATAGTCACTACACAATAACTTCAAGATGCTCTTATTGTTTGGTGTCTTATTTTTCTTGATCATTGGTCGATTCATTCATAAAAGCTGGTGTGGCTGCAGCAGCAGTTGGTTGTTTCTGTCAGCTCCACTCTGGGTAATGTGCCAGTAACCACAGAGGCCAGTACATAGTTGTCATTCCTCTGCTCACTGAAAGCACATTTAGCAGCCAGCACCTGTTTCCCCTGCTCAGTCTCCTCTGTAGGCTGCTCCACCACAGCTCTGCCTGCATCGAGAGGAGAGCAGATTCTGCTCATAAGACCTTGATAGTTCTACTGTGCAGCTGAAAAACTATTTTATTGTCATCTCTTACAGTTGTAGTTAAAGTGTGTCCCATTTAACTTGGAAGTCAGAACTGGGAATGAAGTCATATCTGACTTGACAACGTTCCAGATGTGTCATGGTCTTGGTTTTGACAAATCTGAATGTGTTCGGTTCTTACTTTTTTTTCAGTCCTGGTTCACTTTGTTGTTTTGACTCCTGTTTTGTGGTTAGCTTTGTTTCCTGTTTTATTTTGAAAGAACTGCCCCTATTGTGTGACTTCCTCTGTTCACCCCTCTGGTAACTGCGTACACCTGTGTCTTGTCCCTTTCGGTCTTTGTGTTGTGTTTTGTCTCATTCCTCCCTTGCTGATTTGTGGTTGTTGTGGTTTGCTCATCATGTGGTTAGTTTGCCCTCTGTGCAGCTCCTCGTGCTCTTCTTTGGTTCATCATTTCCCTCTAATTTCCTCTCCGTTAATTTGTCCCTTGAGTCTAGTGCTCCAGCCAGCAGGTTTTGATGAAACCAGCTATATGCAAAGATGTGGGCTCAAACAGCCTCACATTTCCTGATGCTGCATCCAGTGACTCATGACATAAGATCATAGTCTTTGACATGTAGTGAACTTGTGACACTGGTCAAAACAGTCTAATAGAAAAAAAAAAAAAAATTTTAAAACCCAAATAGGGTTACAAAGTTTTTAACAAAGGTTCTCAAATTGCTACCGTAACATACTGATTATCTGTCTGATTTTCAGACTTAATCTAACAGTGATAATTAAAGTTGAACACAGCTGTAAGGGGGAACCGTTTAAGAAGCAGAGCTGTCATTTGACATTTACTTTTTAAATGAGGGTTTTATCAACCAATTACACTTACTATCGGGGCAGTATCTTAGATTTCACTTTCATACTTTTCCTAATTAACTCTGCAAATTAAACCAATCCATAATATGATATTTGCCCTCAAGACATGGCAAGACTTAAACCACTGTGTACAGCAGAGTATTAAAACTCTCCTTTAAGATCAAAATGGTCAGGGCTCAAAGTCAGGTCTGGATTCTGTACATGGTAGCTGGGTGGACACCTACCTACCAATATTAATATCATTATCCTACTTCAAGGAAATCTGTTCTCTTAACATAGTTAGTGAAACTTCTTTTGTGTGATAATGCGAGTTATTTTCACTATCATATCTGATTCACAATGAAATCACTATGTAATTTGTTATTGTCTCTAAGCATTGACCATAACCTATAGATTTCAATCTCCCTGAATGCTCTCAGCCCCCTCACGAGCGAAAAAAAAAAACCCATACGTTCCCTTGATTTTGTGACTTAATTAGGCTTTCATAAAAAATATAATATCTATTTGCTAGCCTGCCAGATTGCTAATTAATATCCTCTGCATTTGAAAAGTACAATCAGCATGTCCATCAGTCAGGTAAAGGTAGTCAAATCTCATAGAAATAATCTACACTGTAAAAAAAAAAAATCTTAAAAAAAAAACCATAATTTTCCGGCAGCTGGGGCACCAGAAAAATACTGTGAAATAATAGAAAATTACTTTCTCATAAAAATACGTTTTTTTTTCCATAATTAAAATACAGTTTGTAGTTGTAATTTTAACAAGATTTTGCCCTATTTTTAGGTTGTTTTTAACATTTAATTAGAAACATTTTCACATTTTAAAACAATTAAATTACCTAGAAATATGGTAAGTAAATGCTGTATTACAAATAATAATGCCTAAATTTAAAGAATTGTGCTGTTATTAATTGGTTTCAATGACATTATTTTATGTAAAAAAAAATTATATAATAATTTGTGTTTGATGTAACATAACAGTATATGACACAAAAAATAATGTGATTCATCTTTTAAAACATGTCAAAAAAAATGTTGATAAAATAGATATTGGGTTTAAAATTGCTACAGTTTTAAGGACTGTAGCCTTTGCTTTGAAGTGGAGCCTGGTCTGGAACTCCTGACAGCCATGGCACTAGCAAAAGGAGTATTTTGTCAACTTCCTGTTTTTGCACAGCACAAGTTTTGTTTTATGCACTTTATTAAACAAACTCACGGGTACTCATTCGAACACAGACAGACTTAACTCAGGGTGACACAAATTAACATGTTAAATGTAAGGGGTATGAATCAACAGGGGGTCAAACCAGCAACAGACTTTACATGGCAGCATTAAATCAAATAGCTAACAAATAAACACAGATAAGCACCTAAACAACCAGGGCTGCAAAGGATGTCGGGAAACGACCCAAAAGGACCTGCCAGATCACTAGCAGCATATCTATCAGAGAAATGCTTTATTGAAAGCATTTAATTGCAACTCACTTGGTAGTGCTGATGCTCCATAAGCAGAGGTAGCAGCCCTAAGTTCAACTCTTTATTATTCACCCTCTCCAGCTTTCCACTTTACCTATGTCTCTTTAGATGTCCTTTCAAAATAGATATAATTAATAATAATTTATTAATATAATGTTAATAAATGTTACCATCTAGAAATGAGAGTAATTGTAGTTATTTTCAATGAAAATATTAGTCAATTAACAAAGAAATTATAGTAAAATTACAAATTTTTACTATTAATTCCTCAGTAATTTTAAATGATTTTTTCCTTTTTTTTTAAAAGAGTTTTTAAGTTGAATTTTACAGTTTATTCCCTTAAATAACAGACAAATATTTGTGAAATTATGACATATGTGTGAAAGTATTTTAACAATAAATATATGTATTTCTAATGGGGTTTTTTTTGTAAAAGAACAGAAATATTGTGTGTTTTCACAGTTACAGTGATTTAATGTTATTTTTACATTTGACATGTAAAACCACAGTCTATTTTTGTAAATTAAATGGTATTTTAAAAATACAGAAAAAAATCTGTAAAATAGACAGTAAAATTCTCTTATATTACAATTTTTTACAGTGTAAAGACATTTGTGTCTTTTTAAACATTTCATTAATTTCACTGGGAGTTTACCTAGGAGTTAAGAGGACACTAATAGAATTCTTGTGAGATCAATAAAAATACAAATGCAGTAAAATAAATAAATAAACATCAAGGTAACAAATCTAAATGAATGCTGGAGCAATAATGTCAACTTAGAAAACTACGTAACGTACAATATAAACGTATTGTAATTAAAACTGGTAACATGGCTTATTAATTGTTATTGTGATACTGGGGCTATCTAAGACTCACAGTTACTCCGCAGTGAGGAATTCCTCGCTCAACCACCTGCTTGTCAGTCATTCCAGCCTCGGTTATGTGACCCTACCTGCTGCTACTGTCCCCCGCCGCCCATAAAGACCATACCACACATACCAGAACCACAGAGGGGCATTCCTGATCCATTGACCCAGATTGTTTTTAACTTTATAGCTGTCAAAGGAACCAAGATTTCACTGATGACTGAGGCAACTAAGTGAGGTTTTCAGAGGGGGCAGTGGAGTCCAAGCTGTGCACTTTCACTAAATGCATTTCACACATTTTTATGGGTGACACAAAATTGGGTATTTAAGCATTTTCTTTGTAGTCATTATTTTATGTTCAAAGGGACTGGCAGTGTGACAGTTTCCTCCACTCATTCACATTTTTTGTGAAGAGAGAATCATCTCAGTGACCATTAAGTGAAAAGCTTATTCACTATTCAACAAAGGAAATGTCTTTCAAAGCAACAAACATTTTTTGCAAGTGAGACATGAGCTGGACAAAAGCTTTAAATCAGAAAAACTGGCCAGTTTCCTGATTCTGGATTGCAGGTTTCAGTGTCGTTCGGACTTTAAACAGATTAAGGCACACAAGTAGAAAACTACATATCCCAGTACTGACTTATTCATTATTCTAACATCAACAAACTCTGGCATAAAAGCTGCTTTTGGCAACATTTTCACCATCATTTAATGTCCTCTGTCTTTTTTTTCTCTTTTTCTTTTTTGGTGATATTTAAAATTGATTTCATGTGCCAGGATTTAAATAGCATTTCATTAAATGAAAGACTTTTAATTTCCACATTCAGCATGGTATATCTAATTAAAGCTGATCCCCTACACACAGTAAAAATTGAAATGACATTACAAAGTTCAGTCTTTAGCCGGACCTTAACTGCGTTTGCTATTGTCAATTTTTATTTTTGTTGAATTTGTAAATACACACTACATTAACCACAGTGTTTCTAAAAAGTGTTTGGCTGACTCTTCTTAAATAAATTGACCAAAAGTTTGCCATTTTTGGAAAATGAGTGCCCCTGTCCCAAAAATGAAATAAAATAAAATAAAATACAATACATCCTGTCCCAGGAGACAAATGTATAGATCAACACCACACTCATTAGGCTTGAAGTTGATCAGAAGAGGCGCTGGCAAAACCAAACTGGTCTCACAGCAAAACATGGAGATGTCAAAAATATTTAAGAGCACAATCCCGTCCGTTTTGGTTTTTTAGTAGTACAAGAAGACAGGGGAAAAATGTGTCTGCACACAAATGACAATATTACGCTGTTATGCATTTTACTTTCAGACTGCAGTGGACAGATGGAGAGTAGCAATGTGCAAACAGAATTTTATTTTTTATTTATTTATTTTTTTTTGATATAAGCATGGTTGCTTGATGCATCTTTATTTTCCACCTGCTGTGATTCCATCAAACAGGAATCCAGTTGAATTCTACAACCCCTAGCAAAAAGTATGGAATCACCAGCCTTGGATGAGCATTCACTTAGACATTTTATTCTGTAGAATAAACTCAGATAAAAAGTATGAAACAATAATGAAGTTTTTCAAAAGTGCATATCTTTGGGAATCATACGTGTGGAGTTGCCTTCTTCAAGAAGTTTGATAATCCTGTCTTTGGTCTCAAGAGACATCTCTCTTGTTGGAGCCATGATTCTTGCCAATCCACTTGGTCCAGCAGCCCTCCAAGGTGTGATACCTGCACTGTTTTTAACGGCAGACTAACGAGCAGATATAATCTGAGGCAGATGCCTAATTAAGGAAATGAAATTGACTGGGTGTATTCTTACTTTCTACTCAAAATGGAGTGATTCCAAATTGTTTTCCTCAGAATGGAGTGATTCCATATTCATTTCCCTGCACTTGCTCTATAAAAGTAACATTTACTGACCACCCCAATGTTTTTTTATTCATTTCTTTTAGTGTTTCTGAATGCCAAGGAGTTGCACTTTTGAAAAACTTCATTATTGTTTCATGCTTCTTATCTGAGTTTATTCTACAGAATGAAATGTCTGAGTGAGTGCTCGTCCAAGGCTGGTGATTCCATACTTTTTGCTAGGGGTTGTATTCAATTTCAGGTGAAGCATATGGCAGGAAAAAAACATCAGCTTTAAAAGAGTTGACTAGTGTTTAACAATTTGATAGTGACAATTCAAAAATGACTCAAAGCAGACAAAACATGCAGGTTATTATATGTATGGATCGTTTCAAATTGTCAGAATCACATGTGTAAAGGCTATAATGATGCATTTACACCCAGCCTGTTTGCACTACATGCCTGAGTGCCTTTGCTTCTGTGATCATGTCAGTAGACAGTGTAATCTGAGGGATAACATGGTCCTTATCCAGCTGATCCTTCACCTCCCCGTGTTCTGACGGGTTGACACCCATCATTCTTCACATTAACTTTGCCTAATTGGCAGATAATTCCCTTCACCCCTGCTGATCCTTCACTGTTTCTGCATTGTTCCTGTACCTGACTACTACCCCTACTGTCTGGGTCTTTATCCACCAATCGGACCAGGCACCCAGCACACAAAGAGTCACTCAGCTGGGCTTCTTGTATGAGCTCAGAAACCCAGCATGCCCTGTCACTGTAAGCTGGGGAAGTGAAGTCGAGAGCTTCCTCTGAGATGGAGACCCCCATGCTGGGACGTTCTCCACATGGATGACAGGAATGCCGGCCCCAAATAGTTCCAACCTGTCAGCGTCAGCAGTCCAGCCACTCCTTTCCACAAATAACATGGATATCACAACACTGGTCACACACATTTAATGGCTTCTCTATATCTTTTATTTAGAAAAAAATTAGAGTGCATATCAGACTGAAATGATGTCATGGTGACTTTGAATGATTGACTGATTTAAATGAACTTTTTCTTCATCTCTATTTTAGACAGGGAGGAAAGAAGTCCCAGTTTTGATAATGGGTATGGCATGCTGGAAGTATGGAACAATTGCACAGGTTTTGATTTCATTTCTGTTTATCCTTTGCATGCTGAGAAAAAGTTAACCAAAGCCAAATTCCTCATTTGTGTATGCAACCCTGACTAATAAAGTTTATTTTGATCCTGATATAAACACTGCACATTCCAGCTGTACTGGAGCTCTCATTTCTCCTTGACAGTGATTGACAGGTGTTTGCAGAGCCAATGGAAAGTCAGACATGGGACATATGGGAGTCCCACCCTCCTGTCATGTCCACCTTCCCATGAGTCCTTTGTGGCTGAGGTGGAGGTGGCAGAAGCAGTCAGGAGCTTGTCAGAGCAACAGGAAGGGGATAACACACTGTCACACACACACACCCAGACGGCTTCCCTCTTCCTAACAGGAACAACCCTCCAGCACTCTCACTGTCAGCTCCCCCTGTGAGTTCGTCAGTTGTCATTAACTTGCCAAACTTCCAGTGTGCCAGGCGGCTTCCCCTTGTTCCCACCCCCCCCATCACAGGTGACTCTCACTAGGAGGTCCAAGCTGGGAAAGCCAGCTTCTCTGCAAGGAGCATCCATCCTGTCAACACAGATGTCTAGAAGCCCGAGAAACAAAAGTTAAAAAAATAAAAATTCATCATATGTAAGTTTATCCAATAGGTGACGATATCATATATGGACACAGGTTATTATTCCAGTTGTACCACTTTTATTGTGTTTTGTACCTATTTGCCTGAGTTCTTATTCATAGTTTGCATTGCCGATGCCTTATGTGAAATTTACAGCTTTACATTAGGCTTTAAGTGTGCGCGTATGTGTGTGTATGCTGTGGAACAGCATTCGTGGAATGTGTGTGTGATATAAAGGCTCTCTCCCTGTGACACAATGGTGTCTTTGACAGCCGGGAGAAGGGAAGGCTTTGTTTGGTGACACCACACAGTGTTGTGAATGCTCGACATAGCTGCCATTCCTCTCTCTGTGTCGTCCGCCAGGCCACTGGCTTATCAGGGATTCCTCTGCTTTCTGTCTGCCCACGCACACTCCTCATGTGTGTGTGCGTGCCTGTATGTGTAACCAAGGGAAAGAGTTTGTGATGCAGAGTACTTAACTCCAAGGAAAATGCTAATAAGCTATGAAGGAGAACAGGCCCACTGTTGGGTTACATATCCCTCCTCAAGTGGACCAATTGGGCTGCCAGAGTTTTAGTCTCAAGTAGCTAGCTGGTATGCATTGGTTTATGGAAAAACAAATTTTTAGTCCAATTTGTTAAGTCTGTTGTAAAAGTGATGAGTATAAAAAAATGGCAGTGGTGATCACAACAGTAGGTGCATGTTGTCTGATGAACACAAGATACTTTGTTGTACCTGGAACACTCACAAGTTAGAGAGGAATAAAACTTGAATTTGTCTAATTAAACCTGATCTCAGTAGCAAAGTACAAATTCCAAACAATCCTTACTCAGTAGCAACATCAAAAGCACTTACATGTCCACATCCTGCTGCCAAAACAATACTGACTCCTTAGCACATGGACTTGTTATACCAGCACTTTCAGCAGATGCACCATTGCATTCCAATATGGAGAATGGGGAACTCGAATCAACTCCTTCAACTCTATGCCACTTCCCTCAAACTATTCTTGAAACATTCTTTCAGCGCAGTGAAGTATCCTGCTTAAAAGAGCCCACTGCAACCAGGGAATACAATTCCCATGAAGGGGTGTAAGCAGTCTGCAACAATGTGTGGGCAGATGGTATGTGTTGCAGTAGCATCTGTGTGAATGTCAAGGTCCAAGTTTTCCTGCCTAGACCAATACATTTCCACTATAGGCTTGGCCTCTTCCCATGGTACATCCCATTGCTGTCTTTTCCAGTCTAATTTGTTAGAGTAGCTTTACTATTTGAACTGACCACAGTGGTGACTCCCCACTTCCAGCTATGAGTCCATAGCACCTGTGACACTGCTGCCAGTTCACAAGTTGGTCTTCCTGGGAATGCTTTCACAAGGAAGCAACCAATGCTTTTGCTCGACTGTCTCGCCATCACAAATGTCAAAGTAATTATGTTTCCATTACATTTTCCCCACAAAATTTAAGTGATATTTCCAAATACTGATAAAACCCAACAGCGAAATGACTGTGTTTCCATTAAGTCATGTTATGTGAGAAAGTTGGGTTTTTGTCTCTTGCGATAAGTAACCGCCAAGAATAGGATGGGAATCCATGCCCAGAACCACCTTCATTTTGGCTGGTTAATTTCTATTTTTACAACCACTGTAGAAGTCACTATTTTTACACTAGAATGATGGAGTTGCCTGCAATGAACTGTTTCAAGACCAGCCCCTTACACATGATGTCACAGAGGAACTGTGGACTTAAAACTTTAGGCTGACTCATGGAACTAATCATGACTTATGCAAGATAATTAACTTACTGCACCTTACTGCATTTTACTGCACCTGCTACAGTCTGCCTGAGGATGCCAATTCCTGGTACCTTGTGTGTAGATTTTCGCCATGAATCTCCACCGTATACAACAGGGGTGTTCAACCCTGGTCCTCCAGAGCCACAACCCTGCATGTCTTAGATGTTTCCCTGCTTCATTGCACCAATTCCCATGAGTGGGTCATTAACAGACTTGTGCAGACCTGGATGTGACAAGCTGATGATCATCCGTTCATTTGAATCAGGTGCACTGATGCAGGGAAAACATCTAAGACATGCAGGGTTGTGTCTTTCGAGACCAGGGTTGAACACCCCTGGTATATAAGCATGAAGATGGCTTTGTAAATGATGCAAGTTTTTATGAAATTGACACATTTCCGTTCACATTTCACAATTACGAGGTTGATGGAAACACACCTAATGACTTAAA
Source organism: Hirundichthys speculiger (assembly GCA_018398805.1). Lineage (NCBI taxonomy): Eukaryota > Metazoa > Chordata > Actinopteri > Beloniformes > Exocoetidae > Hirundichthys > Hirundichthys speculiger. The sequence goes on along the minus strand of JAGFBZ010000685.1, from coordinate 35,478 downwards.
TCATTATGTTTATAATAGGGGTGTAAAGATAAACCGATTTGAATCGGTTATCGGTCTGTGACGTATGAGATCTGAGTGCATCGGTCAGTGGAGAACTGGATTGGTAAAAATGCACAACGAACAGTCCGATGTCCCATATTTACGGCCGCGAATAGGTTTTCCTGAGGTCCAGCGACCCAGACCTGCCATTGTTGTGCCAATGGGCGCGTGAACTCTCGCGAGACTCCAGTGTTGACGTTTTACCTGTAAGAGTCGTGACGTCAGCTATGTAGCTGGTGAGAGTAGCTAGCAACATGTCAGACAATGCGGATGAAATATACAGCGCTTCTCACCACTGGTAAATGTAGGTAGGAAATGTAAACGTACGCTTGTCTGCCTTGTCCCCAGTATGGATATCACTAGGTCCTGCTTCTATTCTCGCTTAGCAATGTAACCTCCAAATACTCTAAGTACACAGGAATGAAGAACATTCGTATGACTGGAATAATGGAAGAATCTGACCTGATTGGTTCTGGACAGGATATACTGACCAAGTGTCATTTAAAGGGCCGATTTCTGAAGTGCTCAGTTTGCTTATTAGGGCAATTATATGATAATTAAAAAAAAAAAAAAAAAAAAAAAAATCTCCGGACTCCGACCCCCCCCCCCCCCAAAAAGAAAAAAAAAATTTGAAAACTCGTTGGATCTACACGATTCACGTAGGTCACCCTTTTTGACTTCAAAACGGTGAATGTCGCCGAAAGGTGAGGGATTTTCATGCCTGAATTATTAGTTATTCAGTGTTTAGAGCTTTTTGTGATTACATTTTTTTTTTTTTTTTTTTTAAAGAAAAGCTAATGTTTAGAGTTACAGGCATCAAAAAGACATGTTGAATTTAACATGCTATTTTCTATAACTGCTTACTAAAGTTTTGGATCCATGTATCTTGTTGTCAGTGATGTGTTTTACTGTTGAAGTTCAGTAAAGTGACTGAATCACCAGTCATTCTGAATTTTTGCCTTTAATAGGCAACTTAATTGTTTCATAACAACTACTTTTATTTTTGATATCTAACCTCAGCCTTATGCTCAGTGTATTCTCACGTTAGCAGGAATTATTAAACTTCGTGGCATTTTTCTCTTTTATTTTGTGTTCCTTGAGGTAAAGTAAGAATCGGATTTTAAGTATGAGCAGAGTTTTGCAAACCTGTGAAGTGAGGCACACCAGATTGTGAGTTTTGCGTTTCACTATGTAATGTCAATTATCCCCCCAGGTATATTGTAAAGCCTTAAGTTAATGTTGTCTGAAATTATGTTCAGTAGGCCTAGTGTACTGTCTCTTGGACATTAAATAAACAAAAGACTACTATTTTGAAATTAAATTAGTGTTTCTCTTTTCTTTTCAGTAATAAAGCAAAATAAGTAGTTGGGGTCAAATTGTCAATTTCTATTGAATCGAACTGAACCAAACTGTATCGAATCGTACTGAATCGAATCGTTTACTATTTTTTATTAATCGTCCCCGAATCGTATCGTAGCCTGTGAATTGAGATTTTAATTGGATCATTTTGTGAGTGAAAGATTCACACCCCTAGTTTATAACTATTACCCATCATGTGACCCCAAGTATCACCCCAGCTATTCTTTTCTGGTTATAATTATAGCTCTGGTGTGAGCAGCACTTTAAACCAAAGTTTTTTCTTGGAACAGCATTTTAAACTTCCTGGCTTTTAGATTATCTTCTTACAACTGGATTAGAATTATTCATTATTCCAAATGCAGCCATTTCTCAACTTGCAGGGAGGGAGAAATAAAAAAAAAAAAACCATGTAGCTAACCATGAAATCAAGGCCCGGACTATGGATGGCACATATTTCTTCATTCTTCATATTTCATATGCACAATGGAGAATAGTGTTCAGCAACCCTGTTGGGGCACTTGACATGGATACACTTATTGAGCAACTGTTTTGGCAGAGAAGAATGTCAAGACTGAATGGCTCTATGGTACACCAAATTGTTTCGCAGTATGAGCATAGATGCTTCTTAGAGCATAGAGAAGAGATCATGTCTTCAGTCACAGAATCGTGGCTACAGAGGTCATTTTTTTGGTACAGCACGTCTACCATCAACAGCCTTGTTTAATTCATGTAGTGCACTCTTAAGCAGCTGTGGCTTCTTCGTTAGCTCTGACTAAAATCTATCTATTAAAAAAGCAATCTAGGAAACCTTATTTTGGGCAGTTATTGGAGAAGTTGTACTGGCTGTGCAGCCCTTGACTCAAGCTGGTTCTTATAGAGTTCCTATTTTTTTGCTTTATTTTCCTTCCTATGATCCTTTTCTTTCACCATCCTGTTTGTCTCAAAGCTACACTGTGAACTACGATGCTGCTGGAAAGCTCATTCTTCTCACTGGTGTCAGTAATCACACAGGTCCCTCCTGTTCTCACGCTATCAGAGTATCTGCCAAGATGCGTTAACACCAGGTTAAGTATGGTGCCCACATGTGCAAAAATTTGTAATTCTGTGCACACAAACTCATGAACACACAAAAACACACATAGTTAGATACAGCTGTTCCTGTGTATTTTTAGTGCCAGGGGGTGCTTTTTTCTTTCTTTTTTTTTTAAAGTTTGATGGGTTTATATAAGATTTAATGAGCCTTGCAAAAGCTTGGCAGCATCAGCTCACTGACACTTCATAGTTTGAACAGTTTGCTTGGTTTTGTCATTTTGAGTTACAACCCCACTCCCAAAAAAAGTTGGGACACTGCATAAAATAAAAATAAATACGGAATGCAATGATTTGCCAAGTTCATAAAACAACATTTTATTCAAAATAGAACATATGAAACATAAAATGTTTAAACTGAAGGACTTTGGCAAAGAAAGAAAAAAAATAAAGCAATTGTGAATTTGATTGCAGCAACAAAGCTCAAAAAAGCGGAGTCAGGGTGATGTTTACTACTATATAGGGTCCTTTCTTTTCAATTCAAGATTCAAAGTGTTTATTGTCATATGTGCAGATAAAAAGCGAGTTCCCTTGCACAATGAAATTCTTACATTGCTGCCCGCGTGGAATGCCAAAACAGACATCTAAAACTAATATAAAAAATAAAATAAAAATAAAATAAAATAAAATAAAATAGTATAACTAGTGCAAAGAAGTAGTACAGAAGTACTTGTTTATAAAGAGATGGTATATACATATGTACAAATAATATTATTGTGTAAAGTAGAGCAGATATGTGCAAATGTGCAGTCTATTGTTCGAGGTAGTCCAAATCCAAATGTGCAACAGAGGAATGTGTGCAGTCTATTCTGTGAGGTAGTCCGTGGGGAAAAAATGATAAATAAATAAATAAAAAAAATGAAGATAAAGAGTAAAAATTGTAAGTCCTGTCAAGTGTTCAGGAGTCTGATGGCAGTTGAACCACTGTTCATATATGTGTGAGAACTGAGAACTGATGGTCCATCTCCTCCTTTAGTCTGGAGAACACTGTCTCCATATTCCAAAAAAAACCATACCTTTCGCATGGTAAAGCTTAAGCCTGCATTTGTGGATGGCACAGCCAGCTGTATTCTTAGATGGTGATTCATGAGCCTGCGGAGCGATTTCCATAACAGAATCATGCCTGTTTTTAACTCAGTACCACCTGAGGGCTCAAAGATGATATCTGATACTGGTTTTTTGGCCTTGCCCCATGCACAGAGATTCAGATTCTCAGAGCATTTTGGTGATATTATGTACAGTAGATGAGGATATATTTACAGTTTTTACAATTTTATGATGAGGAATATTCTTATCTTTTTTTCTGAGAGACTCTGCCTCTCTAAGATTCTCTTTGATACCCAATCATGTCACTAAGTTGTTGCCAATTAACATAATTCATTTCAAGATGTTCCTCCAGGTGTTTCTTTTTATCACCACTTACTATAGTGTGGATAACAGATGGGTTTATGAAAGATGCACATTATTGGATCTTTTATTTGGAATTGGGGTTGCAGAATTTTATTTTAATTCATTTTTTTCACTCTGTCAGGCTCTGCAGGAAGAGTATTCGGCCCACACTGACCCAACCTCTGCTACTTTGGCTGCTTTTGCCATAAAGCAAAAGAAGTCAGAGTCACCCAGGAAATACTATTGGCGCTTGCGAGCTGCGTATTTTCAGGGACGTAATGCACCCGGCCTGGAGGAGGACCGTAATTTTAAGTCTTTGTTCCTTTATAACCTCCATGAGAGTGTGCAGTTCCATGTCAAAGTGCACTGCAGAATGAGGAACCTCAGCATGAAGGAAATCTGCAGATATGCACAATTTGCATGGGAGACTCACAAACGGCCAGTTACAGGTGCTGAGAGTGGCTCAGAAAGTGACAGCTTAGGATTTGAGGGCAAAGAAACGCCCCACTCCAATGCTGACACTAATTTGAGGACCAAGAGATCGTGCAGGCGCTTCCCATTAGCAGAGGATCAGAACGAAATGCAATATGTAATGCAATAATTATAAAATTACAAGGTATAAGAATAGTACAAGTATTTGGTATTTTTGGCATTTGGCTGCGTCATAAAACCTGATGGTATCTAACTAGTCAATGCGCTAGGGTAACTTATTTTGTTTGAAGGTATACAAAGGGAAATACAATTGTCCTCTGAGTTGCGGAGACTCAGAAAACCCTAAAAAGAGGGGTAAGAAAGGTTTTTAGAGGTTATTGTGTGACAATTTCAGGTGTCCAGAAAATGACAGCAGGAAATTGGAGAGTATACAGGGAGAGTTCACGGAGGCTTAAAATAATCTGTTGGTGAGTTATAAAGAATAGTATGATGTCAGTGAAGCCATTTTGCTGTTGAAAGAATGATCTTTGGTTGAACATAAAAGAACCAGTGTTCATGTACTTAAGTTACTCTTTCAAAAGACAGGTGGCAAAGAAGCAGAAAGAAGATTGGTAGGCGTCTGATCTCACCTTCATGTCCAAGAGTCAACCCCTAAAAAAGCTGCTGATTTCTAAGTGTACAAAAAAAAAAAAAAAACTTTTAAAAGGGGTTCCATCTGATTAATTTTATATATCAAAGAATCCTCGCGTGTACATGTATCAGACTGTTTGTCTCTTATTCTGGCATCCATTCATCCAAGCTGTTATAAACTAAAAAAAAAAAAACAAAGAAGAAGAAGAGTTATAAGGAAGTTCAGAAAACTTTCTTTCATTTAATGGTTACTTGACACTGGCTCTAAGAGAAAGTTTGTATGTTGTTACTTTTGGCTACAAAGATCAAAGATGGTGAGATCCAAATCATGAACTTGAGGCTTCAAATGGAAATCCATCAACCGGTTGGCATTGTAACTGCAGTTATCTTTTATTAGGACGTGTTGCTGAGGATAAGTACAGTGTGAGTTTTAAAACCATTCGTTTCTGTGAGTTAGGATTACAGCAGAACCTAAGGTGCTCTTGTTGCTAGGCAACACTATCAAAAACACTGTGATATCACCTGTGATAATACGCTGATATGGTGCTGTATCTAACTGTTTATTTCTATCATGCTCTCCCCTGTGATCCCATAGATGATAAAGACAATACAGAAATTATTTTATTTGGAAATAAAATTGAAAGGATACAATTTGCTGTCCAGCTTGAATCCACAGGTATGAACACAAAAAAGAGGTTATGCTCAGAGTTGAGTTTTAAGCTGCCACATCAAAGCTGTAACCAAATCAGCTTTTTATCACCTCAAACAAATATAAGGAGATCTGATGTCCAGAGCAGATTTACAGAAGCCTTTATCTCAAGACGACTTTACTACTGTGATGCTCTTCTGTGTGGTCTTCCCAAAAAGACTATTAGACAGCTTCAGCTCTTTCAGAGCGCTGCTGCCAGAATTCTAACAACCAGGAATACTGAACACATCACTGTGGTTCTGAGATCCTTACGATGGCTACCAGTTACCTGCAGAACAGACTTTAAATCATCATCCACTCTTAGACACCACTGTGTGATTTTTAATGAATTTTTCACATTTTTGTGTGGCAGAACCACCCACTTCCTGTTTCACAGTGAATAATGCAGGCACTGTTGGACATCCATCCGTGAAACTTCATATGGTGCATCAGGACACTGATGAGTATATTCTGTATGTATCTGTATGTATTCTGATTTGATGAAGCATGAAGTAAATACAGGACACAATGTGACTAAAATCAAGTTCCTTTGACCAGAAGGTGGAGCTAGGTGGCGAGTTCATCCAAGATTGTCATATGTATCATATATCATATATATTGTCAGAGTGGAAGCCTCATCAAATGTATGGATTTTGGGGAAGATTTGATAAGGCATGTGCAAGTAAGAACAACATTTGCATTCATGGTGAGACATGAAACTTCACCGTATTCTCATGGCGATGCCCTTTGATAGACAGATATGGTTTTCACTGTCAGTCATCATCAATTCAGTTTTATTCCATTCAATTTTACTTGTATAGAGTCTATTACTGTCATGATCTGGGTCGACCATGGCAGGCATTCTTTGTTTTTTGTGTTTAGTGGTTCTCGACTCCTCTGTCTTTAGTCTACCTTGTTTCCTGTTTTATTTTGAAGGTCTGTCGTGTCTTCATGGTATTCACTTTTACTTTCCTTTAGTTAATTTCCCTAAATGTATGCACCTGCTTCTTGTTTGCTCCTTTGCGTATTTAAGTCTTGTCTTTCCCTTTCTCTTTGCTGGTTCATCTGTTTATTTTTCTTGATGTCTCTGCCCATCTTCCTTCCCTGTTCCATTACTTTTTGGACGTTTTAAGTTAAGTTTGGGTTTTCTTTTGTAAAAAAAAACTACTTTCTTCTCGAACTCCTGCATTTTGGGTCCTCCATACAAAATCGTGACAATTACAATGGAGATTGTCTCTAGGCACTTTACAGAGACCCAGAGCATGACCCCCAAGCAAATATCATTAGTTAAAATTATAATATTAAATCCTAATCAAAGAAAATGGCAAGTAAAAAAAGAGTCCCATAGCGCTAGAAAAAAACTCTAAACCAAACAATGGCAAGGAAAAACTAGGAGTTCTCTAGAGATGACTGTATAAACAGATTTAGGCAGGTACACTAAGGCAGTCAGAGGACCAGACTGCTGGTCAGCATGTTAGTTGACATCCCAAAGACATCTACACACATAGGTGGAGGTAAACGCTGGGATGGTCAGAGGGTGAAACTACAGGTTAGTATGTAACTCTGGAAACTCAGGCCTGCAAACATACAGAAATAAAAAAGAAGAAAAAAAGGGGGGCAAAACAGGACAAAAAAAAAAACTTACATTTATGAGGTGCTCCTAATTAATTATGGATTGAGCTGAAGGAAGAAGAGGAAAGGAGAAGAGAGAAGACAGGTGGAGACACCACTCAGCAGATGAATGGGTCATTGACAGACCTGTGCAGACCTGGATGGCAAGGTGGTGGTGATTGATTCATTTGAATCAGGTGTGCTGAAGCAGGAAACTATCCAAGACATGCAAGACAGCGGCCCTCAAGGACTGTTTGACACCTGTGTATGTAGGTGAAAGCATTTGCTGGGGCTCGTTGATAAACCTGAAGCAGGTGGTACTGTTGAGCCTATTTTTGTTTGCCCATTGCTGCCCCCCATAAAATAGACACAACTGATGTGTGTTGTGAGTTTTGGGGTCTATTAAAGCCCCCCAAAAGGTGATTCATTGATGATTATAATAATAATAATAATTATTATTATAAAAAATAACAACAATAACAATAAACATTTGAAATACAATATAATACACCCTTGGTGCTTGGGCGCTAATAACTTGGATTGATTGGAACTGAATGGGGCAATGACTACAGCATCCTTGTAAGGAGGCAGAACTCACATTCTTCTGGAGCTTTGCATTCTTTTGTCGCCTTTCTTTGCTGTGGCTTCCTCCAGTTATTCCAAGCAAAGTACACAGGATCACCACTCGTCTTGCAGTCAGTGTTGATCTGTTCCTGATGGGAACAGATGGGGATTTCTTGTGAGATGCAACTTGTTGATATCCTTTCCTGTTTTGACCTTATCCTCACGCAAAATCAGCACATTAAGAATCAATGGAGTTCACATAGTCACTTTCAAAACCAGACTGGTTACTCTGGTTTCCCCTGTTAAATTGAGTTGAATTGGAGTATGAAACTTTCTTACATAAATACAGATGATCTTGCTGTAAAATACGAAAGCAATAACTTACAGAAACTGCACAATGAAATCTATTTATTTTTACATCCACCAGAATAAAGGAAGGCTTTTCTCAAGCAAGAGAAAACTGACAAAGTCAAAGTTTGTGGACATGCAACATTTATCTTAAATATGAAAACTCAAATTTCAGTTTTCTAGTCAAGAACAATCAGAATCATAAATACTTTATTGATCCTTGAAGAGAAATTGCTCAAGAATGGCAAGAATTCTGCTGACATTGTTTTTCAAAAAACATTTTCTCTCAGTTTAAAACGTATTATAATTTTTTTTTTTTAATCAATTTCTCAAACACCGGTAGAGTTAAGCTCTATCCTCAGTGGTTTCCAGTGGGAGGTTGAGTTATTCTTGTCACTTTCCCAACACAATGCCTTTAGGGAACAATTAAGTGTCTTTTTATGTCTTATTTTTTGTTGTAGCTTATTTCATCACACTCCTCTGCTGCTCCTCCCTTTGAGACTAAAAAAAGTACAAATCCATGCACACACACACACAAAGACACAATAATATGAAGGCACATGGTCCATTAACTCTTCTAGTCTCCCAGGAGCTTCCTTCAGTTCAATTGCATCCATTCCATCAGTCTCATCAGTACTGCTGTGGGAATAATATTAACAAAAAAGAATTAGCCTTTCCAGTGGCCTTTTTCTCTCTCCTTCAACACACACATGCTGGATTTCAGCTCAGATGAATGTATATTCCATGCTTCTATACCTTGCATGTTTTTTGTGGTGCCCGTGGCCATGGTTTTCCATGTTCTTTGTATAATCCCATTCATTCATCTACTGTACTACATGCATGTCCAAATGGGTGCTGTGTGTATGCTTTAGATTGTAAAGTCAATTGGGAATGTTTCCGTAAGGTGTGTTTGGAGGCATGTCCCATCTGTGTTTGTGCATGCATCTATGAATGCACTGTGTATTGGCAGACTTGCTGCTCCCACGTCCCTGAGAATGAGGCCAATCAGATTGGACAGACAGTTTATTTCCAAATACTAGTGTCTGGCCTGCTGCCTCACACACATTCCATTACTTCCAGACAGACTTTCAGAAGCAGGAATCAAAAGGCAATGGAGTTGTTAAAACATGACATTCCCAAAAAAGGGCTTCTGGGCCCTGAGACTACCCAGAAACATACAACATGACTCAACTCTGCAGGAATTACAGCACCGCCAGGGTCGATGATGAAGGTCCTCTCATAGATATAGTCCTTCTCAAGTACCCTCCTTTCCTCTCTATTTCTGTCCTTCTGTTTCATCATGTCTTCCCATATATTAGAAACTCTTTCAGGGATTTTCATGACAAAACCACAGTATTTGGCTCATCATGCAGCTCTGCAGATCTTTCAAAAACCAGGTCAATGTACACTTAATGTGAGAAAAGATGGGTATAATTACACAGGAGAAGAGAATGTGAGCTCTCCTATGCACCCAATACCAACTTCCATCATGAATTGCCACAAAGGCATCCTATGCTTTTTTTGCAGTTGGAAAGAGAAAGACAATTAAACTTTGAAATTAGATTTGGGGCTCCTTTCTTACAGTTTGGCAAGGAGGGCATGATGGCATCCACTACGACGTGCTGCACGATTACATTCCTAATTTGATGCCTCACCAAAGAGGCAGAAAACAGACCATTGAATTCCACTGATATCTGTGCAAGATAGAGAAATGCATGTTGATTGTTGTCAAAACATTTTTAAACCTAAAAACTGAAATTTGTATTCTGTAAAGGTAGCAGGAAAACAATAGATAAATATGTGCAGTTTGCAAATGGACATGTTTTTTAATGCAAAATTAAGCCGGAGTCTAATCGGACGAATGGCAACAGAACCTATTTAAGCATGGCATTTAGCACACTTCCATTTCAGCTGCTCTGTTTGGAGTCACCACAGCCAATCGATCTCCATGAATGGTTTGGATGCCCCTCCTGACCCAACCAGCATTTAAACCTAGGACCTACATAGTAGCCACTGGGGAGGCCAATTAGAATAAAACACACATAGGCTTAAATATAATCTGTGTTGGACAGCATATATACTACCTACATGTATTCAGATCTTTTTTTAAATTATTATTTATTTTGTGTTTTATATCCATTTATATATATATATATATATATATATATATATATATATATATATATATATATATATATATACACACACACACACATACACACACACCGTCATGGCTGAAAGTTTTGGCACCATTGCACATAAAGACCAAACATCTCCAAATGTCTGTAAAATAAGTTGAAATTGACAAACGTTTTTGGTGTCTCAGATTCTTTATTAAACTAATAATAACACATAAACTTTGTTTTTTATTCATAACTTAATATTTCATTTTAAATAATATATTACACAGAAAATGCTGTGGCAAAAGTATTGACACCTTGAATTCAATATTTGGTAGCACATCCTTTGGAGAAAATGACTGCTGTCAAACGCTTCCTATAGGTTTCAGTGAGATGCCTCCACCTCTCTACGGGCAGTTTGGCCCACTCTTCTTTTGCAAACTGCTCCAGTTGACCCAGATTAGAAGGGTGCCTTCTTCCAACTGCCATTTTCAGATCCCTCCACAGGTGTTCAATGGGACTGAGATCTGGACTCATTGCTGGCCACTTTAGAACAGTCCAGCGTTTTCTGTTGAACCATTCCTGGGTGCTTTTTGATGTTTGTTTTGGGTCGTTGTCCTGCTGGAACACCCATGATGTTTGATGAAGACCCAGCTTCATGACACTTGGTGAAACATTTATCCCCAAAATACCTTGGTAATCGCCAGATTTCATAATGCCACACACACATTCAGGGCATCCAGCACCAGAGGCTGTAAAACAACCCCAAAACATTAGTGAACCTCCTCCATGTTTGACTGTAGGGAGGGTGTTCTTTTGCTTGAAGGCTTCATTTATTTAGAGTCTATGCGATTTACCAAAAAGCTCCAATTTGGTCTCATCTGTCCACAGGACATTTTCCCAGAAGGATTTTGGCTTGTTCAGATGTGTTGGCAAACTCTAGCTAGGCTATAGGCTTCCTTCTGGGTCTCCTACCATAGAGCCCCCTTTCATTGAGCTGGTGACAGATGGTACGCATTGAAATAATTGTACCTTGTGTCTGAAGGTCAGCTTGAATCTGTTTAGCAGTTGTCCGAGGTTCTTCTGCCACCATTCAAACAATCCTTCGCTGCAGTCTTTCGTCCATAATTCTCTTGCGGCCACTTCTTGGAGGGTTGGCTACCGTACCATGAGCCTTAAACTTCTTTATAACATTTTGCACAGTGGATACAGGAACATGAAGGTCTCTGGAGATGGACTTGTAGCCTTGAGATTGTCTATCCTTTGCTACAATCTTTTCTTTGATTTCCTCAGACAATTCTCTGCTTTTCTTTCTTTTGTCCATTCTCAGTATGGTCATGCAGTGACTCACAACAGCAGAATGAGGGGTTGCTCCTTTTAAACTGGTTGGATGACTGATTACTAGATTGCTGTCACCTGTAAACTCACCACAGGTGAGTTCAAGGTGAATGACCTGCTTGAAATTCATTTATTCTTTGTAAATCTAAAAGGCTGTCAAAACTTTTGTCACAGCATTTTCTGTGTAATCTATTATTTAAAATTTAATATTAAGTTCTGATTAAAAAACAAAGTTCATGTACTATTATTAGTTTAATAAAGAATTTGAGACACCAAATACTTTCATCAATTTCAACTTATTTTGCAAACATTTGGAGTTGTTGAGTCTTTATGTGCGAGGGTGCCAAAACTTTCACCCATGACGGTATATATATATTTATATATATATATATATATATATATATATATATATATATATATATATATATATATATATATATGTATATATGTATATAAAATAGTTTTGTTTTTTTTTTTAACAGATTTCTGTAGACAAAACAAACATTATTTATATTCCCAATTACCACATTCAAAATGGTCCCACCTGAGGAAATTTAAAATCAGCATATGAAAAATTGCGGTGCTTCTATATGAACATGAATAACCCTGGTGTCCACGCACTCACTCTCACACACATGCACACACACTAGAAGAACATTGTGTGTTTTATGAGTGGGAGTTGAGGTCAAACTTCACTATCACGGCTTGTGTCAATGTATTCAGCTCCTAAAAGAGGCTGACCAAGGCAGCTATCAGTTCAACAGTGGGTCAATTCATCCTGCCAGCGAACCAGGCCATTAAATAGGGGAGCTTTGACGCAACTTTCGTTGCCATTTCAAAGTTTTAAAGGGTTCAATCAGCTTCTAGTGACGTCCGGTGCTTTCTTGTGAAGTTGTGCAGGCATCACTTTGGATTAGGGTTCATTCAAAGTGTCATAAAGAGAAAAATATAACAACAGATAGAGGAGACTAGACTTCTGTTGCATGCTTGTATCACAGGTTTAGAAGTCAATATTCTTACCAGATATAACATTGTTAATTAGTTCATGAGTTTTACACAATTTTGTTGCAAATTCCTTATGAGCTGTTAAATTCTAAGCACTATGTTGTATCTAGCACAAATATGATGAAATCATGAAATAATTAATTATATTATCAGGGTTGTATTGTTCCAAAAGTCTCTCCAAATCTTGTGCTTGCCTCACTACAACTTTGTGTCATCATCTTTTTTTCCACAAAGTTAAAAGTGTTAAACTAAACAAAAATGATGATCTAATTTTGCATTGTATGCAGGATACACATTGAAGATTGAATAAAACAACCTTCTGAGTGTTTGGGTTTTTTGTATCCTTTTTAGATAATCATGCTAACAGCTTTGTTGAACTAAATTTGCTCACAATTTTGTTTAAAAATTGGAATCTGCATAATAATCTGGAAATTGAGAAGTTATGAGACCAAGGAGATCAGGCAGAAAGAGAGGGGAAAATTAAAGTATCTGCCTTTCCACAGCACCGAGTGGAGCACTATTGCCATGAGAATAATAATACTTCCTTAACGCCCTTAATGTTCTACCATATGTTATTCTCATCGACTTTACTATAATAATTTAATTTTTTCAGCGCCCTAATAATTAGACAAATCTAAATGTCTGAATTAACTATAAGTCCGTTGAATAATTAAAGCATTTTCATACTTTTCCATTACCAAAAAAAGTGAATTTTTAGGGGCTTTCCTTGAGGTGCATTCACTCTTACTTGTCCTCCTTCCACATTCAAAGAGCACCAAAGGCCTTTTATAGCATATAAGAGGTAAACATTAAAATATTCATGTATCAATTAAACTTGTAGAAATTAATCTAATAAATATAACCTGACAAGCTATTAAAGGCTCTTAAACAGTTGGAGTTATTATGAGGATAAATCCTTCGGTCCTTTGGTGGCAATGCTGATTGCATGAGTTTGACTCACGTAAATCTCTAGAGATAGAATTTGAGATATGGGAAAAAAATGGACAGGTGCGTTGCTTTAGTTTCAGTGTGCCGTTCACTACAAATGTTCATAATTATATTTTAACGTATTTTCTTTTTTACTGGGTTTCTTATTTTATCTCTTTTTTTTGTTGATAATTTTTATCTCAGTCCTCTTTTAATGATCCTTTTTGCACCTTTAATTCCAAACATGGACTCATAAAACCGGATTATATGCATGTATAGCATAGATACCACTGGTAAGGCGATAAAATGTGTTTTAGTAAGCGGAACTCTATTAATTTGCCTGGGCTCAGATGTGTTAGAGGAGCCTGGATGTTGCTGTCTGGTGGTCGGGTAACTCAAGAGGCCCAATTGGGCACAGCCAGTAAAAGTAAAATAAAGTGGGGACATTCTGGGCTAAGCACCTGCAATGAAAAGCATAAGGTTCCCATGAAACTGAAGTGAGTGGCATGCAAAGACAGGGAAGCAGGTCCATTATCAGATTTGCAGCCAAGCACTGAGCCAAGAAGAAGTTCTGTGCCAGCAGCAATGCTGTCATGATTTCTCAAGTCCCATTATGCCACACTTGGGTGAGGCTTTCCAGACAAGTCCAAGATTCAGGAGAAGATCCAGAACATGGTGGATAAAGTGCAGATTTTATCTGATACAGCACACCAACTTCCAGCGTTCCTACTCTTGAATAACCTCTGAAAGTGTGGACATGAATATACTTTTTTTTTTTATCCTTGGATTTTTCCCCATTATGTGTCTCTCAGGTAACAATAAAGATTTACAATTTTACTGACTAAACGTTCAAAATATATATATTTTAATATGGAGGAGCTTGTAAAAAATCTTTGGATTCCCAGGGATGTGATATCTTGTCTGGGGCTCACAGGCCTTGTAATTGCTCTGGGTCCACCCCCCCCCTGAACTGCAGAGCCGTCTTTACAGCTTGCATTAGCATACGTAATACTTCTCTGCGGACTCTAAGAGTCATGCCAATTGAAAAGCAATCATTTTCACAGTGGAGCACTGCCATCGCCACTTTAATTGAGAGTGAGAGCACTTGAATGTGTATGTGCATGGCTTTGCATCATGAGACAAGAGATAATTGGTTGTGCAATACAACACAGCAATATGTTGTTGATTCAATGATTGGGGCTGATTACTATTGTCTAATTGTATCCCATGGGCATGCACACGTGTTTGTGCCGTTTGTCAGAAAACAGGAGATCCAGACAATAATTGCCACCTCCCCCTCTACTTTAAGTGTTAGTGTTGTATCTAATAAGATTTTTTTTTCCATGCAAACACACATACAGATACAGACAGGGCACAGACAGATATACACAACAATAACTATTTAAGCTGTATGGTGCAAGCATGGGCCTTCAGGGCCCATAAACTTTGCTACAATAAAGAACAGAAGTACACTTCATATAAATGCCCCACTGTTTAGAGACAATCAGACATAATTACAAGTATCGTTCATGAATTACTTCTGTCATATTACAAAGTCAAAAAACTGACATAGCTGCGCACCACCACGACAATACCTTTTTTTCAAATGGTATTTACCTTTCTTTATTTTACTGGAACAATGTGATAGCTTTAATTGATAACAAAAAGGCAGATATTAAAGAAACAGTGTTTTTTTTAATTGATGTAATTGCCTTTAACTACCTGACCAGAATTTTAACCAGAAAACCACCAAAACCCAGTGCAATCAAACCACATCGTTACTTTTGTCTCAGATGGACAAAATGACTCCTGTAAGAAACTTCTATGATCAATAAACATAACAGAACAGAAATTTCCATACAAAGTGGACAAAGCAAAAAAAAAAAAAAAAAAGATGTTTTATTATACTTGCTGGGTCATTTCTTTCACTGTCAAGTAAAAGCCTGCTGGGACAAAATGATTTAATCTTGAAAATGTGTATTAATGGGAGTGACTGCTAATTAGCCAAACATAGAAAAGGGACATTAATATGAAATGGTAATTGTAGACTATCCAAGTATATTGTCCAATTTTGGCACTGCCCGCTAAACCTTATGGCAAAACACTAAGTTGTGATGATGCAAGGTTAATCTCTGAAAAGGCCAGCTTTAATATTTGTATTTTTACCTCACAGTGCCTTAGAGCATGCAGTCTTTATGCACTTTGTTTGAATTTGAAGTGAGTTTGGTGTATAGCATTTTTAATTTTCCCTCATTTTTATTACATTATAATGTATTTCCTATTGACTTTTCTGTTACTGGATCATTACAGGTTGCTCTTTACTTTTTAATAGTGTGTCAGTGTACATGTGTATATTGGGATATTTGCTGGAGATCCTGGCAACACTTATCACTAGTTTGAGTGGGTTAAAGAACGTGATGAAGTTTTCACAATGTCAAGCCACAAAAAGATTACACAAGTGTCAACCGAGGGGTTCTTGTTGTTTTCAATGAAATACTGCCACTTACTGGCTAAATACTGTAACTACACAGCAATATACTTCACAGGTTAAACGTTGGCCTCCGGGCATTCACACTAAAGATTAAAGCTGCTCCTTCGTAAAATAAAGTATATCCACTTCTACTTTTAAACCAATGATCATTATTCGTATGTTGGCTGAAAAAGTAAGAGGGAAATTTCTTAAACTCAATTGTTTTGAGTTTTGAAACGGAGCTTTTTAAACAGTAAACAGGCCAGCGGAACAAAATAAAGTATGTGGATTAATGTTGTAATTCAAAGAAAATTATGAGGCGATATTTGAATGTAAATAGGACATTTTCGAGGTATTATCTTTCTGAGTAACATATTCAGCCACTGAAGAGTGCTGTTAGTTATTATTAGCTGTCAACGTTATAATGAATCCGCCAGGTTGAGTTCCATTTAAAACAGGAGACTTCATTTAAAAAGTTTTGCCGGAACTTCTATTTATTTTTCTTCCACATGACAATACTGGCAGTTTGAAGCAAAAACAAGTCCTGATAATTTGTACGTTAAAGTCACTTCATGGCCATGTACCAGCGGTTGAGGGATACCGACGTAACGAATACAGTGGAAAAGCTGTAGAAATATCTGGAGAGAAGCAAACAGGTTGGACATTAACAATAGTTTGTGTCTCGGTCCGCCAAAAGCTGCTCATAATACTCATTTTACCTTTACGTATGTCTGTTTTTTTTCTTTTCGTGGTCTGAACGTGTCATTGGTATCACTAATATTTGGCTAACCCAGCTTGTTTTATAGTTTACAGTTACTGTATATATATATATATATACACTGCTCAAAAAATTAAAGGAACACTTTGAAAACACATCAGATCTCAATGGGAAAAAAAATCATGCAGTTTATTTATACTGATATGGACTGGGTGATGTGTTAGGAACAAAAGGATGCCACATCATTTGATGGAAACGAAAATTATCAACCTACAGAGGGCTGAATTCAAAGATACCCCAAAAATTAAAGTGAAAAAAATGATGCGGCAGGCTAGTCCATTTTGCTGAAATTTCATTGCAGCAACTCAAAATGGTATTCAGTAATTTGTATGGCCCCCACGTGCGTGTATGCATGCCTGACAACGTCGGGGCATGCTCCTAATGAGACGACGGATGGCGTCCTGGGGTATCTCCTCCCAGATCTGGACCAGGGCATCACTGAGCTCCTGGACAGTCTGAGGTGCAACCTGGCGGCGTCAGATGGATCGAAACATAATGTCCCAGAGGTGTTCTATTGGATTTAGGTCAGGTGAGCGTGGGGGCCAATCAATGGTATCAATTCCTTCATCCTCCAGGAACTGCCTGCATACTCTCGCAACATGAGGCCGGGCATTGTCGTGCACCAGGAGGAACCCAGGACCCACTGCACCAGCATAGGGTCCGACAATGGGTGCAAGGATTTCATCCCGATACCTAATGGCAGTCAGGGTGCCGTTGTCTAGCCTGTATAGGTCTGTGCGTCCCTCCATGGATATAGACCAGACCATCACTGACCCACCACCAAACCGGTCATGCTGAACGATGTTACAGGCAGCATAATGTTCTCCACGGCTTCTCCAGACCCTTTCACGTCTGTCACATGTGCTCAGGGTGAACTTGCTCTCATCTGTGAAAAGCACAGGGTGCCAGTGGCGGACTTGCCAATTCCGGTGTTCTGTGGCAAATGCCAATTGAGCTCCACGGTGCCAAGCAGTGAGCACAAGGCCTACTAGAGGACGTCGAGCCCTCAGGCCACCCTCATGAAGTCTGTTTCTGATTGTTTGGTCAGAGACGTTCACACCAGTGGCCTGCTGGAGGTCATTTTGTAGGGCTCTGGCAGTGCTCCTCCTGCTCCTCCTTGCACAAAGGAGCAGATACCGGTCCTGCTGATGGGTTGTAGACCTTCTACGGCCCTGTCCAGCTCTCCTGGAGTAACTGCCTGTCTCCTGGAATCTCCTCCATGCTCTTGAGATTGTGCTGGGAGACACAGCAAACCTTCTGGCAATGGCACGTATTGATGTGCCATCCTGGAGGAGTTGGACTGCCTGTGCAACCTCTGTAGGGTGAGGTATCACCTCATGCTAACAGTAGTGACAGTGACCCCAGCCAAATGCAAAACTGGTGAAAAAGAGTCAGAAAAAATGAGGAGGGGAAAAAAATGTCAGTGGCCTCCACCTGTAAAACCATTCCTGTTTTGATGGTTGTCTCGTTGTTGCCCCTCTAGTGCACCTGTTGTTAATTTCATTAACACCAAAGCAGCTGAAACTTATTAACAACCCCCTCTGCTACTTACCTGACCAAATCAATATCCCAGAAGTTTAATTGACTTGAATTGACACATTGTAGAAGCTCTATTCTCCTTCATATAAGTTAAATCAGTGATTCGGCCCTCTGGTGGGCCATCATGGTACTGCAAGTGGACCGTGAGAGGTCATTAAAAATAAACAAATATGTTTTAAATCCTAGATCATTTTAAATATGTTTTTAATTACTGTAAAATATTTATGACATGATTTAAATAAATATTTAGAAGTAATAAAACAAACCAATTGAGTGTTTTTCTAAAGTCATATTAACCGAATATGACAGTTTACTTTGAAATGAAATGAAAAATACTTTATTAATCCCAGGCATTAAAATATCTCAGCTTTCTTAAAAATTAGAGTCTGCTCTGACCTTTCTTGTAGATGTATTCTGTGTTGCATTTCTGCTCTAGTTTGTTGTCAAGCTGAACTCCAAGGTACTTGTATTCCTCCACCATCTCCAATTCTTTTCCCAGGATGAAACACTGCTGTGTTAATTCTTGTTCCTCCTGAAATCGACAATCATCTCCTTAGTTTTGCTGGTATTTAATACGAGATGATTGTTACCACACCATTTCACAAACTGACAGACCAGTTCTCTGTACTCAGCCTCTTGTCCGTTGTAGTTTAACACTACAATGAAACCTTAGCTTGCTAGCAAGTGGTTAAACCTAAAATTTGTCAGAGATAAAAAACACTTTAAAGTTTTTGCCATTCTTGAGCATTTTAATATTTGTGATGCTAAATTTTAATTTATGCTGAAAAGCAAAAGAAATTTGGTGCAACTGATGTATTGATCGACTTTGTCAAAAGTGACTTGTCATATTTAACTGACAAAGTTTATTTATCTTTTTAAATTTTCAACATTTCTGTGGTGTTACCACTGCTGATCTCTCTCTTCCTTTCTGCGTGTGTGTGGGTCAACGTGTCTTTACAGGCACTTGAAAAAGCCAAAGAGGCAGGAAGGAAGGAGCGAACACTGGTCAGACAAAGGGAACAGTCTGGCAACATGGACCACATCAATTTAGATCTCACATACTCTGTAAGTCAGGCTGCTTTTGACCAGTAATTGTTATTTAGTTTACACTCACGATAAAATGATAAAATGATAAAATGATAAAATGGCATATTTGTGTTGTAAAAAAGTGTGACTTAATTTTAAAGGTTGTCTCTTTTGGAACACTACTGCTTTCTGATTTGTTTGTGGGTTGGAAAGGGAAGCCATACGCAAACTTGAAATTAGCTGTCGTCCATTGAAAATTATTTCTGTCTTTCACTTTGTATTTTTTTTTTCCACATCGTAGGGAGAAAGAGTAGAGAAGGGCAAATGTTTCACTTCAGAGAGTGTGGGTAGTGGACTTAACCACTCAGCTACTCAGGCAGAACTTACTGAAAACACATGAAATTTATTTTTTTTCAGTGAATTCCTGTCTGTTTTTATTAAGTGTTTGTTTATGGATATTACATGCTTCTGTCATTATCAGGTTTTGCTTAACCTTGCAAATCAGTACGCAAACAATGAAATGTATCCACAGGCCCTGAACACCTACCACGTCATTGTGAAGAACAAAATGTTCAGTAATGCAGGTGAGCAGAGGACTTTGCTTCTCACACACACTGCAGATGTATTTATCCACTGGCAGCTGTTATGTGTCTTTGATTAGGATTAATATTATGATTTTAGTTAATGATATCTGCTCGGGGTCATGCTCTGGGTCTCTGTAAAGCGCCTAGAGACAACTTGTATTGTCATTGTAATAGACGCTATACAAATAAAGTTGAATTGAACTGAACTGAATTGAATTTAACCATGATACAGACAGACAGCAGCTCATGTGCAGTGCTTAAACCAGAGATACACATAGACTAAGTACTGTATATATATGTATGTAGAATAGAGATGCCTTGTTCACTGCTGTGTTTTTCCTTCAAACTAAATGTGCTAAACCCTTCAGGTCATCTGAAAGTCAACATGGCCAACATTTACTTCAAACAAAAGAACTTTCCTAAAGCCATTAAGTTCTACTGCATGGCACTGGATCAGATCTCTAACGCTCACAAGGAAATGAGGATCAAGATCATGCAAAATATTGGTGTGGTCTTCATTCGCTTGGGCCAGTATTCAGACGCCATAACGTCCTTTGAGCACATCATGAGTGAGAGTCCCAACATAAAGACAGGCTACAACCTTATCCTGTGCTACTACGCTATTGGTGACAGAGAGAGGATGAAGAAGACCTTTCAGAAGCTCATTTCAGTTCCTCTTGGCATTGATGATGAAGACAAGTACATTTCATCCAATGTGAGTTATAGTAATCTATTACATATATGCTTGTAACTTGTAGTTAACATAATTTTAATGTATGCTCACCTTCACTGGATGTCATTGACTTGGTATGTTTGAAATTCAGTGCTTGAGGGCTGGACACCATTGCCAGAATTTATATCACAGTATATTCCTTAATTTTGGTTGATATGATGTAGTTCTGGTATCAATATGAATAATATAAAAACTACAGAGAAACTTCCAATAGTGTCCAGAAAGGGTAACTGTACCCACAAACACTCTGAAAAGTGAAAATGGCAAATCAATAAAACCTCTTTCCATAGAACTTCATAATATTTTAGAAATAAAAATGATTAAAAAAAAAAAAACAGAAAATAATAACAATAGTTTCCTTCATGGGCACCTGCTGACTCATTATTTCCATGCTCACAGAGACATTGTCTGTTTGATATAAAGCCTTTGGCCATTAAAGAAACTAAGCTAAACTAAATGCTTAAATTAATGTCAAATAAATGTTGACTTTTCATATCTTATTTGCAACTTGTTTACACAGTTGAACTAAAACAAAAAAAGAAAATGAA
This sequence comes from Hirundichthys speculiger, assembly GCA_018398805.1. Classification (NCBI taxonomy): domain Eukaryota; kingdom Metazoa; phylum Chordata; class Actinopteri; order Beloniformes; family Exocoetidae; genus Hirundichthys; species Hirundichthys speculiger. Next base: position 14,261 of record JAGFBZ010000685.1, on the reverse strand, counting down.
AACAAGAGAATGATTTGGGTCTTGTGCTCACAATGTTGTACATGATGTCCTTTTTTAATGTCTGCAGAAAAGCAACCTAATATATGTATAAATTGGCAGCAGCAGGACAAAAATAGGGTATCTAAGAACAAGTAGTTGCTTGTGAGATTTCCTATGTATATCAGTAACTTTTTTCTGTAACGACCCAAATCAAAAACAAAAAACAGTCTTTTTGCAGTAAAGCACCAACCCACAACCTTAAAACTGAAGTTAGAAGAAGTAAAAAAAAAAATAAAGGTCAACAAGATAGCATCAGCAAAGTTGTCTATTCATCCCTCTAAGTCCCCATCCAAAAAAGAAATGATCAGATAAAAGAGGCATCCTTAGCATTTTGCACTGAAGCCCCTCCTCTTGATTCTTTCAGGATGACACCAGCACAAATATGGTTATTGAGGCCATCAAGAATGACAAGCTTCATCAGATGGAAAGAGATGTGTAAGAAAAGTTACATCAAACATATAGCAGTTGTTTTCGGCAAAACGTGATTAATGTCTTGCCCTACAAAATCTCTGATACATTCTGTTCCTGACCAAACACACCAGCACACTGAACAATTGACTATCTTTTTAATATCTGGTAAGTGTTCTCAACATTCTGTATTCATGTCTTGAATTTAATTCCTGTATGCTCTTCATAGAAAAGCCCTGGCTGAGAAATATATCATGACTGCAGCCAAACTCATCGCCCCCGCCATTGAGACTTCTTTTGCTGGAGGATTTGACTGGTATGTGACTGTTGTGCTTTTTTTAATCTTAACACTTCAACCCAAACACACTCATCAGAGCAAGATATTAAAACAGTATTTAGAACAAGAAAAAATGTGATACTTGTCATGCTTTTCGATACAAAGCACCTTCCAGTGGCTCTCATTGTTGTAGTGAAGGTGGGGGTTACCACTGACGTTCTACCAAACTCTCCATCCTCTCCTCAGTTTCTCATAATTTGAGTGCATTTTCTGAACACGTAAAGTATAAGTATATAATTTATTCATAACAAATATGAATAACTGGTTGTTCTTGTTGGCTACCTGTTGAAATGCGAACAGGATCACATCCATACTGAAAGGCTTCTTACCACAGTTACCATCAGAGAAAGCAATCTTAATATTGAAAAATCTGCTTGAAACTAAATTGCTGTATGAATTAAGATTCTGTAAGGATTGATCTGTTTAGCATTTTTGTTTGCCATCAGATGAAGTAATATGTTTCATAAAGAATATACATTTATGGTTGTTTTTAAGGTGTGTGGACATGGTGAAGAGTTCTCAGTATGTTGAACTTGCCAATGATCTGGAGATCAACAAAGCCATCACCTACCTGAGACAGAAGGATTTTAATCAGGTGAGTCTGACTTTGTGTGCAGCACCAGGGAAAATCCCATTTAATATTGCAACACAAGGCAAGGTGATGCCCTTTTTAACTGTATTTTAGATATTAAGTCATAAATGGCAGCAAACTTCCTAAAGCTCAACCAGGACAAAACAGAGGTTTTAGCCATAGGGGAAGGCCAGAGAGAGAAACTTTTCCCCAAACTATGGAATCTTAAACCCTCACAGTCTGTGAGAAACCTGAGCGTGATTTTTGACCCTGAGCTCAGTTTTATTCCACACATTAAAAACATAACAAAGGTAGGTTTCTACCACCTGAAGAACATAGCCAGAGTCCGCCCGTTTCTCTCTCAGGCTAGCATGGAGATGCTGATGCATGCTTTTATTTCCAGTCGCCTGGACTACTGTAACGTCCTGCTCTCTGGTCTTCCCAAAAAGAGAATCTATTCTCTGCAGTTGTTACAGAACTCAGCTGCTCACGTGCTGACGAGGACCAGAGGGCGGGAACACATTACGCCAGTTTTAAAGTTGCTGCATTGGCTCCCCGTCCGCTTCAGGATCGATTTTAAGATACTTTTACTTGTTTTTAAATGTCTTAACGTCTTGGGCGTCTTTGGCCCTCTTATCTATCTGACCTGCTTTTATCATATCAACCCTCACAGACCCTGAGGTCCTCCGGTACTGGCCTTTTAACCATCCACAAGTTAGATTAAAAACACACGGGGAAGCAGCTTCTAGTTACTATGGTCCCCGACTGTGGAACAGCCTGCTGCAGAGCCTCAGGGCTGCAGAGAATGTTGATGTTTTTAAAAAGCGGCTCAAGACCCACCTATTTAGTCTGGCTTTTAATTGATTAATGTCCTACTATTTTAGCTTTTTCTATTTAATTTAATTTTATTTTTTTGTTTATTTATTTACTTATGTTACTCAGTATGTATTACTTTTTACTATTATATTCTATTTTATTTCTTTTTTAACCTATCTCTCAGACTCATCTAGTTATGAATCCTATCCTACTTCATTTTATTTTTGAATCATCCTAATCATCTTAATATCTTATTTTACTCTTTTTCATTGATTTACTCTTTCTATGTGTTTTTTAGCTCCAGTGTCTCCTCATGGGGCCCTCCACACCGGGTGCGATGTCTGGTCTGCCAGTGGGAGTGCTGCCCTGTGGAGACCCCTGACCTGGGAAGCAGACAGGCCCCACACCCAAGTGTGGGACTGGCTGTCTCCCTCGGCTAGGGTGTTCTCTGCAGCGCCCCCGGTGGCCAGCGGCAGGGGTCCACCCTGGTATGGATGGCTCCCACATGGGGCCTTTCACTCACCTATGCCTCAGTGCCAAGCCTTGTCTTCTAGTCCAGCATCAGCTATAGTAGTGTGTGTGGGTACAAATCTGAGATGCATTTGTGTTAGTGTAAGTGTGCGAGTGTGGGTTTCTTATTTGTTGTGTTCTTGTTTTATATTTTATTTTAATTTGTGAAGCACTTTGTGCTGCATTCTATATGTGTGAAAAGTGCTATATAAATCAAGTTTTGATTGATTGATTGATTGAACATAGTGCAGGGGCCAAAGTGCTATCAGAGCAAAGTAAAGCAAAAAGGCTACAGCATTTATTTTCCTTCTCATTACCCTCCATTTTCTCTTGCTTTGATTCATTTCCTTCCATCTGCATGCATAAGGCTGAGGTATGTATGCCTTGTGTTTTTATGATCTTATTTAGATTTTTGTTTTTCTTTGTGTAATGTGCTGCTCTGTAAGTGCTCTGCTTCCCAAATAATGTTTTGAAAAAAAGCAATAATTGTTTAAAAGAAAAAAAAAATAGAACTTTAAGACAATTATATTCAAGAGGAAATTATCTGTATACACTCAGCCTGAAGAAGGTACAGGGGCATCAACAGAGCTGCTCTGTGGCCATCTTTATTAATGAGCAGTGTCATTGCGTGCAGTTACAGTATTACAAACCTCATTTAAAAAAAAAATCAGAACTTTTCTAAAATTACAAAAAAAAATCTGTCATTTATTAATTAATTCAAACCTCTACTTAGTTAAAAGAGGGCCATCATAACCACTGAATACCCCCCCAAAAGAAAAAAAAGTTGAATTTGCTAATTCAGTAATTACTATTGATCTACTTATTATGTAATTTATCTTCATTTATTTTTGTTCTGTAATCAGAGAGTAGTTAAGAACTTAAGAAAATTTCCTTGTACAGTGATCCCTTGCCACTTCGCGGTTTGACTACCGCGGTTTTAGTGCTTTGCGGATTTTTTGGGGAAATATGTAATAAAAAAATCAAAAGATAATTGCTGAAATACTGCGAAAATCCACCCCACAGCAGACGAGAGGCCGCAGCTGCCAGCAAGCATCAAACAATGACTCACAGCCTCCTGTAAGCAACAGAGAAACGCAGACAACCCAGCACTCTAGAATCTGTGCGCTGATTGGCCGAGACGCATTTACTACAGTTCAGAGACCAGAGGCTGTGAGGGAAACAGAAAGACCACAGTTTAGCCTTTGTCTTGTGTCACTGCGGTGTCTCGCTACTTTTTTCTGATGTTTAAACATATTTTAAACACATTATTTAGGCTCGGGGGGGCTCCGGCTCCAGTCGCGGATTTTGATTGTCGCGGGGGGCCGCCGGTCCCCATTAACCGTGAAAAATAAAGGATCACTGTATATATGTTCACACATACCTGGCAATAAAACCTGATTCTGATTCACATTCTTTTATCAGTTTAAATGTTATTTTGATTTAATTTTAATGTCTGGATGGTCAGGAATTTCATAAATACTAATGTGAAATTAAAAATTAAATCCTAAAAATTGACTTTTCTTTTTGCATTATGCACATTTTAAGGATTTCTTTGATAACAGAGTTGTTTTTTCTGTAAAGGGGAAAGCAGATTTAATCCCTTCACTCTTCCGACATTCTAATTTAGAAGCAAACTGCAAGTAAAAGTAGTTGCAAATTCAAAGTTAATGTCCCTTTATGCAGAATTGTTAATATGTTGAGTATTTATTGCAATGATGGCTACAAATTATGGTTAAGATATGTAGTTTTTCTGCATATTATGAGTTGTTTTAAAAAGTCGAAGTGTATGATGATGTTAAGTTTTATGTTTGTAGTGTGGGTGGGTTTTTTTATCAAGGATCTGCTTGTACCTCGCTTACATAGTATTACTTAACACCAACATAAGAGGAAAACCAACAAAGATCGTTTTCTTCACAAACTTTTATTTTGTGTGATCAGGCGGTGGAAATACTGAAGACATTTGAAAAGGACAGCAGAGTGAAGAGCGCTGTGGCCACTAACCTCTCTTTCCTCTATTTTCTGGTAAGAGTCTCTTAACTACTTAAGAAAATTAGGCCATCAGAGACTAGATATATAAACAAATGCTTTACTTTTCCATTATGAACAGTTTCTATTTTCACTTGATGTTCTTAAATCTTGTGCAGTTGTGTGACTAAATAGCCTGCTTGATTCTCTGTATTTCCCGTCCATCCTCTCATCTCTTACAGTAGAAAGACTATGATCAGGCTGACAGATATGCTGACCTCGCCATGAATGCTGATCGCTACAACCCTGCCGCACTTAGCAACAAGGGCAACGCAGCGTTTGTCAAACAGGAATATGAAAAGGCTGCAGAATTCTATAAAGAAGCACTGAGGAATGATTCTTCGTGCACTGAAGCCCTTTATAACCTGGGTAAGGGTAGCTTTTATCATAAAATAGTAGTATTACTCATAGCAGAGAGCTGATTGATAACATGGAAGTTAATTTATAGTGGAGCAACATTGACACAGAGTGCATGTGCAAGAGTCATTGGAAAGGGCTTCAAGGAACTGCAACGTCAACTTTTAAAAATTTTCGTTATGCCTGCATAATGACAATAAAGAGACTTGAATCTTATAACATTCTGAACTTCTTCCAAAATCTTACTGATCATGTTCCACCTATGACTATTCAGTTCTATACAATATTTGTGTTTAAACATCAACTTGGTTAAGGTCAGATGTTAGGCCTCTTCTGTCATGAGTAGGTCAACCAAAGCAGTGCAGAGCGGTGCCTTTATATTTGTGCTTTTATTCATGTCATTAAGTTTAAATCATATAGATCAAAGTGAATAATGATGCAGTTTTATGATAAATACATTAAAGGTACCTAGTCCATGTTTTGCTTCTAAGCAACTTCACTACTTGTAACTAGATAAAGTGTATCTTTACACCTCTGGTTGTAGGGTCTTTTTACGAGTGTTACTGTAAAAAGCTAATTTTCAAATTTTCTTTCCTCCTTTTAATGCGCTTCAGGCCTGACCTATAAGAGTCTGAGTCGTTTGGAGAAAGCCCTGGACTGTTTCCTGAAGCTTCATGCAATTCTGAGGAACAGTGCTCAAGTCATGTACCAGCTAGCCGACCTGTATCCTATTCATAATGTGTGCTTTTCTGCACATCACATTGGTGAATAGTTTCAAACAATCGTGAATTAATTTATTCTTGATTTCACCTTTCATGCTGGCAGCTTGTTGCAGTAGCTCTGTCAGTTTTTTTCTAGCAGTTGTGCATATTTTTTCTCCTCTCTGCCACATTTCCAACGTTTCAACAGTTTGTAAACTGCTCCACCAGGGTAAATAAGGTGTTGGATTTGTTTTATGCAAATGTTAGAGATGCATACAGCCCCTCTACACTACCTGCTCTAAGCAAGGCAGATCATAATCCAGTCTATATCTACTCAACATATAAACCTATTGTTCAGACTGGGACACAAAGACAAAAGTCATCATTGAGATTCCATTTTAAATGACTGATGAACTGTTAACCGTGTACAACCTCAGTGAGTTCCCCCAGGACGTCCTATGTCCTATAGCTATTTTAGTATTTAATTTGTTTAGGGGTGCTCCGATCAGGGTTTTTGGGGCCGATCACCGATCACTGAAATCAATATCGGCCGATCCGATACCAATCACCGATCGTATTTATTTCCCTTTGTTTCTTGCTGTCTTAGACCTTTTTGACTTGAAAATTGTGGACATGCGCCCCCTAGTGGCCCAGACATAACTGGAGTGTGCGGTGCTCCACCAACTAACCCAAACACAGCAGCGTGGAGCATTTGTTACGGATAACGCAGACATGTCTTGGATTGATGATGTTAGGCAGTGGCCTCCAGTTACAGATGAAGGTAGTTTATCGCTGTTTTTAATGATTGGTTATGGAAATAGCATGATCTATTCCCATAATCAAACACTAAAAACTGTGGAACGCTGCAACGCTGGTTATAACTAACGTCAACAAGCCATAAAGATTATGCTACTGTAATGTTAACGCTAGCGGTAAATTAGGGTTTGTGTTAATGTTATATTTAATTTATTTAACCTTTGTGTCGTGTTCGTTTCTCCCCCCTTACTTTAGTGCTCCGGTCAAATTTGACCGACCTGTTTTAACTGCTCCCATAAAAAAACCACTGATCTTCACCAAATTTTATTTAACTCCTTTTTAAGCTGTAAACAATGTCTCAGACCACTGGTTTACATTAATAACTGCAGTAAATATACATTAAATAGACACAGAAATAGTAAATTGTATTCGAAAATGATCATTTTTTATAAAAAAAAAGTAACAAAAATCAAAACAGTGACCAAATTCACACAACATCAACATGAGCCAATCATTTGTATGTGTGTGTGTGTGTGTGTATGTGTGTGTGTGTTGGGGGGGGGGGGGGGGGGTCTCTGCTCTGCCTGCCTCCTCTTTCCTGGGTGGATGAATACCAGAGCAAATTGCCATCCTTGGACTGGAATATCACAGGTGCCTCTTCCTCAGGTGTGTCTTCCTCTGGAGCCTCTTCCTCGCCATCTGTTAACTGGTCGGTCTCACAATGATCTGGATCAAAATCAGGATCAATGTTGTCTTCTATTTCTGAGACATCGTCCTCTATTTCTGGTTGAACTTCAACCCCCTGTTCATCAGGTTGAAATAAAAGGTCCAGAGCTTCTCTGACAAGAAATCATCTGATCGGGCGCCTAGTCAATGTGTTCATAGTAAAATGAGGGCAATGCACACAAAAAAAAACTTATATATAAGGGGTCTCTGAGAAGATATGATACATTTTGTATAGGAAAGTGCGGTTCACGTGGGGAGATGGGCACATAAGCCTTGGAAAGGGATAATTCCCATAACAAACACCTAATTGTTGACTTTGAAATGTGGAACAAGTGTTATTGTTATACATTTTGTTTGGAAAGTGTAGTTCATGTGGAGGGGTGGGCAAATAAGCACCGGAATGAAGTGGAAGAGGAGACACCTATTTGTTCACTGGAAGGGGTTGTGGGGTGGGGTGGTGTGTGGTGTGTGTGGGTGGGTGTGTGTGTGTGGTAGTGTATTTGTGGTTGTGTACAATCTGATGGATGAACAAATCCAGTGTCACCCTTTAATTTCCTATGGCGGTCATTTTTGACCGGGAACACCACAGGTGTTACAAAGTTGAATAAACTATTCAAAATTCAAAGAAAGTGTTGATCAGCAATTATATATGTTCAAATGGCTAGTGTGGAGGATATCATAAGGCCCTGAGACAATCAAATGTAAAACACAATATTTATGATTGATGAAAGTAGGAAATCGGTCAGATTTGACCCGAACACGACAGAAAGGTTAATCATTCTCCTAAGTCATTCATTCATTGATTTATAGGCTTGTGCTAGTGCCGAGGGCTACAGTAGCGTCATACTGCTGTTCTTTCGGCCAGAATCGTCCGGGACTCTCAGCGAGGCTATAAGTAGTACGAGATTGAATGTTAACGAAAACTCACCCGGCTGTATTCATTTGGAACTAAGTCCTTTCTGTTGATATTTTTCACCCACGTCTTCCTAACTTCTTGGTTGTCGGTGCGCCCAGGAAATCGGTGCAAACTGTATGGCTGCAAACAAGGCAGTCTTCGTGCAGTAAAGGCTTGTGTATTTCATACTTTCTTCTTCCATTGTTGAATTTTCACGCCATTGTTGGCACAGTTTATGACGGAACATGTATTCCCACTCGACCGACTCGACATTATAAAAATATATATTTGTAGAAAGAGAAAAACACTGGTTAATCTGCGAGCCGGTGAAAGTGTTGCTCTGTAGCACAACCCCGCAATGGCGGACGGGGTACTTCCGGGGGGGCTGGCCTGAAACGGTCTATAGACAGTGTATGCGCACGAGAATAGAGCGTTTTTGATCGGCTCTTTTGATCGGCTTTAATTACAATTCTGACCGATCCCGATCATATGCATATCGGCCGATCCGATCAGGTCACCGATCGATCGGAGCACCCCTAAATTTGTTCTTGTTTAATCATTTATGGCTGTTTTTTTTGCCTGTTTTTCCACCACAATCTGTTTGAACTGTATAAACTTGACTTGACTTGATAGTAAGAGTTCAACACCATGAAGAGCAACCATGTCATTTTGAAATCAATCAAACCTGTAGTATTATGGCAAAATATATTGTCTAAAATGTATTTGGCGGTATGCAGTTGTGACGTCACGCGGGAGACGCACCAGTTATTGTTGTAGTTTCTCCCAGGCATTCATTCATTCTGCTCTGTACTAAGTGCCAATTTCACCTGATGTGTTTCCATTGCTGTTAATAAATACCAACTCTGAGCACGTCGTTGTACGAGCCTTTTTGCAAGAGTAACCCGACAAAACCGACATGAAGACATGAACAAGCCATGAGAACAACAGAAACATTAGGCTACCTGGCCCCTAATAATAACGTTAGGCAGTTGGGCTACTCCGATAACAACCACAACAGTTTACAACTAACTCACATATTGTTTTCAGTGTCAGTGATTGTGAGAAATTGTTCCTGTAAATCTGCCTCTCTGACCCTGGTCCCAGTTCTGGTAGGCTTGACTCGCTGCCAACAATGTCAGGTTCATCTCCAGGAGGATATGTATCCAGCTTTAGTTTAGTCTTTTTCTGCGCTCTTTTTTTTCCTTTTCTTTGCATTTTGTTTTTGCTCCACTTTTATGCTTGTATGAACTGTCACTAATAATTTAATTAATCCGTGATCCACCTACCCTGCACCGCATAGACTCTGTTGACTAGTGACTGATGATGATGCTGATGGACGGCTGTTGATGACGATTTTACCCAAAATACATTTGGAGATCTGACCAGCAATCCACTTTTAAATGTGCACATTGTAAAGTTAACTGTGAGAGTGAACATGAAGCCAGCCATGCAGCACAACATTTAATTCACTGTGTTGAAAAAACCTACATGACCAAAGTCAGTCTTACATTTTTTGACCAACCATGACTTATTCTGGCCTGGAGCAACCTATATATAACTTCATACATAGCACATTTATTTTTCGCAGAAGTTGTTGTATCTAGCATTGTGCAAGGCGCACTGATGCCTGGGGAGAGGCCTGTTTCTTTGTCTTTCACCGGGCCCTCCTGGGCCCAGGCCAGGGAGTACTGCCCCCCAGCCCCCAGAAGCTCCACGCCTGTATGCCATATTAGGAATAATGGATGCATTAATTACTCACTGATATGTGAAAGAGCAGTCTGTAATGTAATACTATTATTGGGCATAAATAAATAAACAAACAGATCAGGCCGACAGGAATGTCAACCAGAAATGCCAGTCACATACATTCTCTTGTATGCTGAGCTCAAGTCGGCCGACTTGGACCACATAGATGCTGTCGTCATCATCTCCTGGTCTAAACAGGCCTTCCCCCTCCTGCAGCTCTATCAACACCAACCACTAACCAATAAAGGATCCAATTTATTTACAAAAAACAAGAAAAAAAAAAAAACTTCAAAATGTTTTTCCAAATAATAAGCTGGCCCCATCAACAGAAAAGGTTAACGCAACATAACTAATTTTAGAAACAGAAGAGAACCAAACCAATAATAAACTGAACCTCTCCAAATGGCACACAAGGGAAACATTTATAGTGGGTGATCAGTCCACAAACAGACACGAGAAAAACAAACCTACAAACTAAACTACAAAAGTTACAAGACGAAGTCAGTTCATTACTCAAATAAAAGTCATCTTAATTAAGCAAATCTAATCTTCTCCAAACTCTCGGAGAATGGTGCAGTCCAGGGTCTCCAATCCGTTTTGCAAAGCAGGTGTGGTACTCTGATGACCCCCCAGAATGCAGCAACCACCCCCACGCTCTGGCAAACTCAGAAAAAAGAAAATAAATTCCCAAAAACCACCACAAAGCAATACTGACAGGACTAACTAAATGTGTGCATCCATAACAACTGCAAAAACTGTTGTTGAGATGTATAAAATGTATCTACACACAGAATAGTATTGCATATGTATACATATTTTCTTATGTGTGGTGAACTTGTAATGTTTTAGATGCAAATGCTTGCTCAAAGGAATTTTGCAAATTGAGCAGTGAACTTTATAAACTGAAATGTGAAATAAAGTAAAATAAAGACGTATTTTTGACAGTAATTTCTTACTTGAATATTCGTACTCACAATGAAAACTATAAAATTGTACTTTGTATTTATAATCTTTTAAGGTTGTAACTGTTTGAACTGTATTCTCACAGACAAAATACAGGAAAAAATAACAAATTAAAAGTTTTATATATGATTTTACTCATGAGAATTAATATATTGTTTTAATTTACAATCTTTTTATTAATGCACAACTTCAGACGGATATGCAGGAATTTTTCTTGAGGGTGCTTCTTTACGTACTGGAAAGTCATGTTGGTCAGAAGTTCAGAAGTGGAGTTCAGAAAAATGAAATGAAATGAAATGAATGAAAAATGAAATGAAAAATACTTTATTTATCCCATAAAGGGAAATTCAATACTGTAGTAAAGGCTCTCTCTTTTTTCTTTTTTTTTTTCTTTTTTTTTTCAGTTGTATTAGCTGACTATATTCTTTTTGTAGCTGTGTGGTGGTGTTTCTTGCAGCCAATATCTCCTCTTCCCTCTGAGGTAATTTAACTCTTTGAGACTTTGTTGTTGAACAAAGAAAAGCACAACCAAAAAAATACTAAAAATAAAAATCCATATTAAAAAAAGCCTCTACAGGAATCACAGTACGTTCGTAAAGCCAGATGCTTCTTCTTTTACGGTTTGCTCTTGGCCATCTGAGGTACCTTCATCCCATCTAAAGACAAAAAAGAAAAAGATAGGGATTAAAACATGTTGCATTTCTGCATCTAAATTTAACTGAGCAAATTCATGTGTCTGTAAATAAAAACCATGAATAAGTGTATTCTATTTCTATTTTTAAGTCCACAATTTATGGAAACAGAGCAGAGCGCAGAGCAAGTGTTCAAGGTCAACATCACTGCTTTAGCTTTGATGTGAACAGGGATGGTATGACATGTCTTATACCCCATTTCACACTTCAGTCACAAAGTAATAATAGAGAATAAAACCCAGCATGCTCACATGTTCAGTTATAATAATAATGATAATAAAAACTCAAATTATAGCATAAAGCAGGAGACCTGTACAAAATGTGTTTCCTCCTTTACTGTATGTGTGAAATGAAGACCTGGAAAGTGTGAAGCTATTTATTTGTTGTCGTGTTTCCCTGCAGCTACATTTCAGAGCTAATAATCATAATAATTATGATAATAATAATAATAATAATAATCAGCTGTTGTCTGTCTACTGACTGTTGGGAGGCGGAGTGGTGACGTGGTGGTCAGCTCTGGCGCGGGTTCGAAACCGGCCTGGTGACAAGTTTGAGAGGAAACAAACGGACAGTCGACTTGAATGTAAACAGTGATAATTGTTGTTTTATTACGTTCGTTAGATACAGAACTGTAGTTTATTTTCAAAGGTATTCAACCATCCGTTTCTGGAAACGTTGATCATTTTCCAACATTCAGTGTTTCAGTGAAGACTTCGTTACAACTACAACATCTACCCAACTAGACAATTTCATCGAAATATCTTCTCAACGACAAAACAACTGACCTATTATCTATGGTAAGTATTTAAATGAGTGTTTTGAACCTCTGCTCGTCTAATTCTCGTTTTATTTTAAGTGAAGCAGCTTTATCTTTTCTTTTCTTTTCATTTTTTTTTTTTTTTTTTTATCATTAACGGTTGTCGCGGTGACTGCAGCCTTTCGGTGGATGTAACAGATATATTGATAAATGTTAACGGAAAAGTAAAAGCCAAACCAAAAAGGCAGACGTGAGGCCAACACTAACGTTTTATCTGTCAACATGCGGTTAAAGGGCTTTTCTGGCGTCAGTTAAGGTTAACTTGTTCTCAAATGTGGAAGACTTTTACCGTAAACATCTCTAAAAGTGCGTTTCAGATGCTAACGCTATAAACGAACCGTGTTTTTACTTCTTTCACTGTCAACAGAGACTAACTGAAGGCTGGATGGACGATTTAGTGCCATTATTTACAACAACGGTTTCTTATAGCTGTCATGCAAAATATTGAAGAAATAAAGATAATATTGGGCATTATTAATTCAGATTTATTTTAAAAAACAACATCACCAGGAGGATGGACTGGTGGATGCCAGTTACTGTTCTACAAATGCGTTAACTTCTACTTCAATAGTTCTTCTTCTTAATGTTTTTTTTTAAAATCATCTCATGAATATTTTACAGTAATTAAAAACATATTTTAAAAAGATCGAGGATTTAAAACATTTGTTTAATTTTAAGACCTCTCACGGCCCACCTGCAGTACCACAACAGCCCACCAGGGGGCTGCGGCCCACACTTTGGAAATCACTGTTCTACTTTATTACTAATAGCTAAAATTACTTGTGCTTTCTAGAGTCGTTTGCATTTCCAGCAGGGCTGTATCTGTCCTGAAATGAAATAAAAATAGATTTTCTTTCTTACCCTAAGCACCTAATGGCGACTCATCTGTTTTTCTCTCCTGAGCCCTTCTTCCTCCACTTATTTTCTGTTCACCTCCAGAGCTTTCGTTGTCCAACCTAATGATGACTGACTTTAATCTACAGATGATGGCGACTCCTGTTGCAATTAGAGGAGGATCTCAGTCCAGGACTGCCATTGAGGAGGAGCGGCCCTATCCAAATCTGGCCCCCAGGGCTTTCTTTGGATTAAGGCAATCCAGCACAGTTCGCAGATGGTGCCTAACCCTTGTCTGTGGTCCATATCCTTTCTTATTGTTGGAAATATATTTGTATGACAGCTGGTAAGAGTAAGCATTTGTAATAACATGACATACAACCTAAAGTGTCTGCATTAAATACTTCCAGCATGTAAGCCTCTGACCTCTGTAGTGATTATTTATACAATATGAACGTGTTTTGACCTTAACATACATCTTAAACGTGGTTGGACATGATTTCCATCCTTGTTGTCTTGGTGAACATTGTATTTGAGGGCCAGTACAACCCTTGTGAGGAAAACAACCGCAACCTAGAGGTCAGTGTCAATCCTGCATTTTCACATGGCTCCATAAATATGTAAGTATTTCCATCATGGGAGAAGAAGTGGAGGTGATGTAGGAATTCAGATCCCTCAGTGTTCACCAACGGACTGGACTGGAGATGCAACACCGATGCTGTCCTTAAGAAGGGACAGAGCAGACTGTATTTTTGGAGAAAATAGATCCTTCAGTGATTGCAGCAAGATGCTGCTCATCTTCTACAAGTCTGTGGTGGAAGAACAATCTCATCTGCAGTTATCTGTTGGGGCCAGCAACATCAAAGACGACTCTTGTTGTGGAGCTTCTAGAGCTGAAAGTGCAATAAAAAGGACAAAAACATATCAGGACACCCAGGAGCATCCCCTTCACAATACAGTCATTCAACAAAAGAGTCTTGAGTTAGAGGTTTTTTTCAAATATTCAGCAGCAGAGAAATCTACAGGACGACGTATATTTTCCTTTCAGGCATTTATAAAGTGTTATTG